>CM018691.1:26479416-26979431 GCA_009363875.1 Mikania micrantha | reverse complement strand
ACAAGATTTAAGGGATATAAAAGTAATTTTCTTTTTAAAATATGGAAGTTGCTATTATACTCTTTAAACTTGGGCTAAAAATAATTATTTAGTTCTAAAGTAATAATAGTTTTCAATTAAATATCTTTTATAAATACATTTTTTTTATTTTTGTTTTCCGCAAGGACGAAGTTTTGAATTTTTTATGCAGGGGGCAGACGCTTAATATAAATTTTTAGAAGAATAAAAAACCAAGGGGGCCGGACTCTATAATTTAAAATTTCGGACCAAATCTTACTACATAAATGTTTCTAAGCCGAAAACAGCAGGGGCTGGGGCCCAGGCCTTCATTATCCTTCGTCCCTAGTTTTCCGTGTTTGCACACGTAAAAAGGTGAGAACAAGAATAAGTTGACAAGTGGTAGTTTTATTAGATAGTAGAGATTCATGGCCCAAATAAATTATTTTTCGTTTCTATTATCAAACGATCGAAACATAAAAAATATTGAATTGCACCAAACTTCTTTGTTATTGGATTCGTGGTCCAAATTAATTGTTTTTTGCCAAAATTTCAAGCCCATATTCATTATATGGCCATATGGGAGTAACATAAATTGTAGTCTAACATTTCGAAAACGAAGCTCAAAAAAAGAAAAAAAAATCTTCTATATATAAAGAATCATTCCGTTTAAAAAAAAAATATATTAAATAGTTATCAATGAAAGTTTTGACAACATAAAATATTATAATCATTCCGTTTAATTTAATAATTTAGGTATTAAAATAATAATACTATTTTTTTAAATGTTAACTTTTTAAAATAATTGTTTTTAAAATTTTATATTTCATATAATTAGTTTTTTTAAAGTGCGTTTTTAATTTTAATATATTTTAGTTTATTAATAATTCTTTGTTATTTTAAAAATGTATAAAACGTATACTTAATATTTAATATTATTATTTAATATGAGATATATTTAATCGGAGAGCAAGGTACGATATCAAACTCGAGGTGCTATAGGAACATGTTATTTATCTCTAGAAACATTTATTTATTATAATAAATAGATATTAATAAAAAATAAACTGAACACATATCAATTTTTTCATCTTTCTTCTTATTAAATGTATTTCTATCTAATTAAATAATAATCTTGAATATTAATTACAATATTTATACATTTTCGAATAGAAAAAATCTTAAAATAGTAAAAATTGTCTTTGATTAAAACCACACTTTCACTAAAATCAAATTATTATAATACATGATTTTTTATAAAAGAAAAAAGCTTTTTATTAATTACAGATATTTTAAAACTAGTGTTTTTTAATAAATAAAAGTTTTATAAAATCATTCTTTTAATAAAGAATGTTTTTTAAATAACAAAATAATTAAAGAGCCAAATTTTTAAACAATGTGATATTAATAAAATAAACACAATTTAACAAAAAAATTTATAAAAATGAAATGTTTAAAATACAAATTTTTTTAACACAAAATTGAAAAAAGAATATTATTTCTTTATTACTTAAAGTACTTAATGTTATATAGATATGTATTTCATTCGTGTTTTTTTTGAAAATATTGTATTAGTTTAAAAATCTAATCATTAAATATTTAATATTTTGTTTGTTTAAGTTGTGTCATACATGAGTACTATGCCATATTTTTTGTAAAAAACGGTATTTTTTAAAACAGTTTTTTTTATAAAATGTTAAAATTTTAAAAATTTTAGAAAATAAAGGTTTAAAAAAATGATATTATTATCTGATTACTCAAAATACTAACTTATATGAAATTCCTTACAAATTTTATCTTAAAAGTCATTTTATAATTTTCGAATTAGTAATATTAAATATTAAATATTAAATATTTTTTAAACTCTTAATACATAGGGTATGATCCTAGTTTTATATAATAAATTAGTAGTGGCAAACATGAATCAACCTAAGTATTAGACTATCCACAGCGGTCACCCCACTGAAAATCTTTCCCCACCGAAATTTAACACCACGTCATCACCCCACTGAAAACCTTAAACCCCACAACGGTCACCCCACCGAAAATCCTTCCCCACTATTCCAATCAACCAATCAGAAAGCAGAAAATTAAGAAAGTGGGCGGGGAGCGGGAGCCGCTTGGTGCGGGAATTGGAGGCCGCCGGTGAGGGGGGGGGTGTAGCCGCTGAATCCCGCCGAAGGGACGTCTCCCGCTGGGCCGGCGGTGAAGGCGCTGCGGGTGGTCTTAGAGTTTGGTGATTAACATTATACAAAAAAATAATAATAAATAAATTAAAAATTGACCATGTGAAAGGCGAATAATCTATCTGGGCATGGGAGAAGATTATAGTTCCTAAATCACACGATGGGTGAGGGATTGGCAACATTAGAGCGATGAATTTACCTTCATTGTTTAAATGGTTATGGAGATATAGGTGTTGTTTGTTTTTATCAAAAACGTCAGCGAAGGTCTGCGAAATCTCTTTTGTCTGCGCCCCGCAGACCACAGACAGATGAAGGGTGTTTGTTTTTTCGCAGACATTTCATTAAAAAAGGTCTGCGAAACCTCTTTTCCTTGCAGACATGGTATACCTACTTCTCAGATCTGCAAACCTCTTCTAGGGCAAAAAACTCACGCCCCTTCCTTGTTCCCGTCGCCCCCTTCCCGATCTGCTACCACCATCCACGATCGGCCAGAAGATCCCGTCGCTTTCTCTTCTTCCCGATTGGCGAACACCAGACGCGATCTCCACCGCCACCGCCCTCCACCGACCTCTCACCGCCGGCCTCAACCCCAAACACGACGAACCCTAGGTGGAGTCTTCGATTTCGATTTCGATGGTCGACGGTGATGTGTTCGATCGGAGATGTGTTCGATCGGATATGAGCGGCGGTAGGTGGAGGGGGACGATCGGAGATGAGCGGCGATAGGTGGGCTCTTCGATTTTGATGGTCGACGGTGGGGTTGAGCAAGACAATGGGGTTGGGGGATGGTGGGTTGGGAAGACTGAAGAGGTTTTCTTGTCTGAAGAGGTTTTTGGAAAACAAACACCCTCAAAAACTCTTCTTGCAGGGGTTTGGTCCACATCTTCTGCAAAAGAGGTTTGCTGATGTGGTCCGCAGACCGCAGACGTTTATCTCTGAAAAAACAAACACCACCATAAGGTAGCCTCGAAGGCTATGTTGATTAAATTCATTGAAAACTTTATGTGATTAGAAGAAGTATTGACAATTTCCCTTGAAAGAAATCAATTTCAGGTGTGTGAAACACCAACCAACGAGACAGTGTCTCAGCGGTACCCCGAGATTTTTCCAAATGGAAGGTCTCGGATTCAAAACTTTCCCACAGCAAAAAAAGGTGTCTGTGGAGGGGGGGTCGGGGGTTTTCATGTGAGGTTTCCTCCTGGAGTGGCTATGGAGGTTCTTGAGAGGTCCAGGTAACTAGACCTTGGTGACATAACCTGAAAATAGCGGGCTCACACGATTGAGACATTCGCCGTTCAAAAAAAGGGTGTGAAACACCAATATGAAGGCAGTGAAAGGTAAATGCATATAACATGTATTTTCAAAAACTGATAAGATATACTAATAATGGAATGTGTGCACTGTTTTGATTAGACAATTGGATGGGAACATGTTTACCCTTTCTAATTAATTTATAAAAAAACAAAATATGCAAGATGATGGAAAGAATATAAACACAAGATAATAAAACAAGTTTGAAGAGGAAATAGAAAAGAAATGTTGACGTGGGACCCAAGGAAAATGAGGTGAAGTTAATATTGAAAAAGAGTCGTTTTCATTTGAAAATATGATTTTCGAGAAATCAAAGTGGACACCGATTAAGTTAAACTTCTTTGAATGACGAGCAGGTCTTGATAGTATACCAATTACTGACACTAGTGGTTCTTGTAAAATTGAATTTGTTAATTTCAAGTACAATATGTGACTTGTGCATTCTAGAGTTGAAGACTGTTGATCATCACTTCATACACTATAATTTGGCAAAACAAGCAGGGGAATTGGTGAAGTCTTGGTAAATTATAGCGAGCATGACTAGAACACTAAAGAAAGCCTTAAAATTTTTAAATAACTAGGATTTAGGACCCGCGCGTTGCGCCGGGTCCATTAAACTGACATGAAACATATTGTTTCGTTTATAATTAATGATGCAGGTGAACGACACGGTACTCTCAAAACTCACTTCAAAGATCAGGATTTTAGTAATAGATAAATACATGGTTCTGATTCGATTAAAATTTGTACAGATGGATTTGAATAACTATGTTACAGGTTGCCAATGTCTCGTCTCTCATGGTTGAGCTTTCCTGCGATACTCCGTACACTCTTTGTAGTACCATGTGCGATGGTCGTGAAAGCTCGTTAGGTGAATCTTTTTCCTTGAGGACTAAGAGAAGGTAGATAAGATTAGTATAATAAAGGAAGTACATCATACATTTTTTTCTGATAAGGTGTCAAAATGCGTTTGTTTTATATAGGAATATTATAATGAAAGAAATAATATGATCTTATGATGTTAGTGTGCAGTGAATAAGTAAATAAAATAATTATTGAGAAAAAAATATGAAATAACTCATTCAAAATTATAAACCTAAGACTCTAAGAGGCATATAAAAGGAAGAACACACAACTCGTAGGTTTGATCACATTCTACAGAGTCTAGGTAAACAAACAAAGTATGTTGATGTGAAATTCTTTGAACACATAATATGGATATGCGCATGTAAAAGGAAAACCATATATACAACCATTTTAAGAACTAAAAACATGTTGATGCGAAAATGCCTTACTCCTCACACGTATAGAGAACGTTGGGGTGACTCAGCAAGCGCATGTTAACATAGTCATCTAATAGAACATGTGTATACTGTAATGGGAAACTATTGAAACGAAAATGAAAATCAACGTAGAGGCATGCTTTAACAACATACATTAAATCAAAATCAAGCAAAATTTTTTGGAAATTGCATACAGAGGCTGCATAATATTGGATTCTAGAGTACATACATAGGTATCAGGAGAGGAGGTTGAATCTGACGGTTAAATCATTGGGGAACTTGAAAACACCATCCCAAAACTATTTCTTTGTACTCTTGATTGTTGTGGATTTTAATTGGATAGGGGAAGTGTTAATTTTGGAGCCTGCCACCCTTCTTTTACTTGAGGATCTGGGTTCCATCCCTTATAATCAGGAGGGAAAGCACAACAAATGCCCGGTGTCAAGGCAACGTTCTGTACAGGAAAACAAAAACATTAGCGCAATGTTAAAACACATGGAGTTTGCAAATAAGAATGATGTGAAATCTATTTTTAATATTAAGAATCTACACATTACTAAATCTGCATAAACAAAGCTGTTAGAGGATGTGTTAGGTGGACCTAGATTTGAAGTTACTTTTTCACTTTGACTCAATAGTAAGCAGAGAAGGATTGCATCAGAAATAAGTGTAATATTTATAACTGATGTCACCATAAAAACCTCTTACGGGTAATAAATAGTCCTTAGCGGGTCAAATGGGTAAAAGGGTTTAACTGGTCTAATGGCTGAAAAGATTTTAGAGACGGAAACTATGAAAAAAATTCCTAATAGTAATTCATATATAAAAAAACCCATCTAAATCAAAAATTTGGATTATTTTTACTGTACAATATACCTATCTTAATTGGGTCTTAGATATTAATTATTTGCTTTCATATGTGTATGATAACCGGTGAACAACGCTTCAACAAAATGTACAAAGGAAGGTGTGAAAACTTTATTCAGAACTATCGCTTCCCCATTGCCATTGTGTTCCGTCTTTAATATAACCCATTTACAATATACAACCCAAAAAAGTGCCAAAGAGACATTTTATCAAAAACAAAAGGAAATACGAATCTTTACATCAAGAACATATTCAAGCTAGATTAGGTTCACAACTGATAGAAAATAGCTCGCAAAATTAGGGGATAAGCAAGAAGCTACTCTGTAGTGTCAAGTCACTCGTACATGCAACTCAATCATGCGAGAAGAGTGTTGTAAAGATTTCTAAACATCCGTTATACAACATAGATCATTATAAATCTTGAATGATTATAAACTAAATAAACAAACCTAAAAGAAACTCGCATTTAGTTGTTTAGGTTTATGATAAACAACACCATATGCGAGATTCAACTAATCGACTTTCTAGAATAGAACCCCTGAAATCCAGTTGTTTTGGCAATTGTCACTTTGTTTGGCTAATGATGGTGTAAATTGCAAACCGTAAAAGTTCTTTTGTTTTACCAAATACAAATGACAAACCATATTAATATGTTAAGTGCAAATATCGCAAACCTAGTTATTCCTCCAAGCCTCGATGCCTAGTAAATCAATTAGGCAACCCTACTCCACAAATTGATTTTGCATTCAATAAAAAGTAATGAAACGAAACTAAAAAAATCAAAATTATTTATACCTCAAAACCTATACCTTTTGCAACATCAATATCAACAATAAAAGCATGATTCAGAGCCAACCTACACACATGAAATCTACAAAGAAAAAGCTAAAAAAAATAATTTACTGCAAGAGGAAGATACCAGTGGTGCACCCCAATTGGAATCACAATTTTTTTTATAAAAGACGTAATCAAAAATCGCTCATTAGGTGTTTTTAATTTTTATCAATAGATAGGCATGTGCAGATTAAAAATGGAAAAGTGATTACCAAGAGCAATAGATGCGGCTCGTTTGTCGTGGGATACTGTTGGTGGTGACTGTGCAGGTCTGAGAGAGCATGCGGTGGCGATTCCAGAGATTAGTGAGAGAATGTTTACGAATTGGTCGACCCCAACGGTGGACCGCCTTTTACTTACCAGAAACCCTAGACCGAAAGGAGAGAGGGTGAACATAGAAGCTGTGGTAGTTGGACGGTGAGGGCTTGGTGGGCTACGTCCACGACACGGGCGGATGGTGGAGGGACGGTAAGGGTGGGCGGAGGGCTGGGGGAGGCTGTGATTATCTGTGTCGTTCGGGAGAACAGAGGGCAGAGAGAGCTTGAGACAGGGAGAGGAATGAAGCTCATTGGTGTTGTACATTAAGCTTATGCAGTGAGACAAAAAGGAATAGTAGATCTCCCTCACATAATTTTTTTGCTTTTTAATATATATAAAAATGTGAAGGGGATAAGAAATAAAAAAAAAATGTAATCACTTATTTATTTGGATTTTGTGGAAGTCAAGGTGTGAACATATTTTGATAGAATTAAAAGGAGTCAAGATAAGATTTTAAAGGAAATAAAAACAATGTTCTTTTGTTTGTTTGGATAAAAAATAAAATAAACTCGAACTAGTGCAAATTAAATATAAACAATTAAGCAGTTAAACTATATAAACTATATGTATGCAGATTGAATTTTTTGATTAAACTTTTTTTGTCATAATAATATAATTTGTTTGATGTATAAAAAGATATAATAAATGAGTAATTTGTGGTAACACTTGTTAAAATATTATACTTTTTTCTGTTCATTTCCCGATTAAACTTTCTTTCTTAATCAAAAAGGTATAATTCTAAATGCAATTTATTATTTACCAAATATTAACTTTAGTCAGCTTTTTAATATTTTAACTTTATTCTCTTTTCACTAATTTTAATTTTCTTTTAAAAAAATTAATACAGATCAATAATCAAAATTTTTTTATATTAAATATCAAATTTTGTGATTTCAAAGTTTTTATATGATGTATATTTGGATCTAGTTTCTCTATACTACATATAAAAATAATAGCATTTATAATTTGAAAATCTTATTTCATAATTTTTAAATATTTAGTACTATATATATTATTACAGTATTTAGTTATTATTAAACTGAGATAGGATTCCGTGAATTACAAATATTTAATAAATAAATAAAATTAAATAGTAATAATAATTTTTTAATAAATAACTTTTGAGATAAAATATTATATACGTATTTTAAGTAACAAGACAATAATATGATTTTTTAAACTTTTTTAAATTCCTTTTCTAACATTTCATTCTATAAAGCAAGTTTTGAAAAAACATCATTTTTTAAAAAAAAAACTAACTCTATGTTTAAAACTCTGATTTAGTTTTCTATTTGTTTTAAAAAAAATCATTTTATAGAACTTTTAGTTTTCTAATATGTTTTTGGTAAAAATATCAAATTTTTATTTATTAAAAATTTGTATTTAACGTAAAAATATATAACTAATACCATTAATTATTAACATTTAATTTAATTATTAAAAATGAAAGAAAATATAACTATTTAATAAAAATAATAAATAAAATTATTATAATATGATACATTTCAAAAAACTCAAGAATTTAAAAAAAAATGTTACATAGTTACTTTGTTTGTAACGTATGAGTTGTTATAACTGAGAGATCTTTTAAAAAAAAAAAAAAAACAACATGTGTTTAAACTAAAATATATAACATTATATATGTAAGTTCTAAGTTAGTCTTTGATATGGACATCAATATTGATTGAGCGAAGAATAGAAAGTATTTGTCAAATCAATCAGAACGACTTTTTCAAGATCAACTTAACATCATCAACATGCATGCATTCTTACCACGATATTTTCTCTCTAATTCGATTAAAATAAATAAAACTATTGTTTAAGCGTTAACCATAAACCATCCGGTTAATTATTAGAAAGGTTGTGTACTTGTGTTGATTGTTGGAAATTGAAATAGTTTCAAATTTAATATGAATTAAAATCAAAGACTTTTCATATTACTCAATTAAATCAAGACTCTTCAAATTACATATATTTATTGGGGAAGGATCAAATAAGAAGAGCTTTTTGTGTAAGAAGAGTGAGAACTAATAAGAATTTGACACGTGTCACATAATTTAGGTACAAAATCTTATTTTTTATACTACATTTTTATTTTTTTTGTACTAGATTTGTTCTATATTTTTTTATACTCGATTTTTGTGGTTTTTGTATTAGATTTTTGTTGTTTGTACTATATTTTATTTTTTTTGTACTAGATTTTTTTTGTACTAGATTTTTGATTTTTTGTATTGGATTTTTGATTTTTTGTACTGGATTTTGTTTCTTTTTGTACTGTATTTCGTTTTTTGTACTGTATTACTGTTTTATGATGACACGTGTCAAATTTCCATTGCTTCTTACTCTTCTTAGGCAAAAATCCCTTCTTAGTGGATCCAACCCCTATATTTATTATATGTATTATGACAAGACTCTTCAAATTACATATATTTATTATATGTATTATGTCAAGACTCTTGATATTCTATTCATGTACTATAAATAGAAGACATATGTTGTCTTGTTAAGATGTTGAAACGGATACTACATACAATCTTACAAGAATTTCCAACTTTCTCAACTATTCAAGCTCTTGTTTAAGATATTCTTTTCAGGTGTTAGGTTTATCCCGGCAGTACACAAACTGTTTCGGTTGTTGTACCCTGGGAGACAGACGCGTTCGTCTTGAGAAGAGGCGTGAAATCTGTTTTAAGGGAAGCGTATTGAATACGTGCCTCAACCATAATCATCAACATGTTTATTCTATGTCAATGAAGAATAGGTAGAAGACATAAGCGTATTGAAATATTTGTGACCGGCTCATCAAGATGCTTGATTGAAGACTCGCTATTTGGAGTACCCAACGAAGACATGCATCAAAACATGTTTCGTATATAAATTAGTAATTTATATTCTTTTATTTTAGTCTTGTAACCGGTAATGTACTAAATATTTTCTTACGAATAACGAGTGTATCGTTATTATGTATATTTTATTATTGTTTTATAATAAAAACGTGAACCCATCTCCTACAATCTTAAAACAGACTTTTGTGAAAAACCTTATAAATAAGGATTTTGGGTTCATGAAAGTTAAATATAAACTAAGATTTTTGATAAAATCTAGTAAATATTTTTTAGAAATATTTAGTACAAGTTGGTCGGATTTTGTAATTGGAGTACAATATTTAATCCGAATACCGTGTTACAAGACATGTTTTCGTTCATTGTTTTGAGTTCATGGGTTTTGATTGTGAATTTTAACCATGAACAATTTTTGGTTACTTCAAAATATGTTTTTGAACATTAATTTTCTAATAATCTTATTAGAAGAAAGGTGGTTTTGAACATTCATTTTCTACAAACATGTTGGAATCGACAGTGTTTGTGTAACACTTTATTTATTTTATAACAAGCGTGTTATAAAAGATTACTTGCAAAGTAATAAGTATATAACGATTTTTGTAATCGTTTATTTTCTAACAAGTTTGTTAGAGTTTGTTTATTTGGTATAAACATAATAAGCTTTATAACGATTTTGGTAATCGTTTATTTTCTAACAAGTGTTTCAGAATTAGTTTATTCGGTATAAATATAATGAGCTTTATAACGATTTTGGTAATCGTGTTTTTTTTTCTAACAAGTATGTTTAGAATCAGTTTATTTTGTATAAACATAACAAGATTTATAACGATTTTGGTAATCGTTTATTATTTTTTTTAACAAAGTGTACTAAAACAAGTTTATTTTATAAACAAAAAGGCTTTATAACGGTTCGAGTAATCGTTTATTTCTAACAAGCGTGTTAGAATCGACTTGTTTTTAAACGAAAAGCTCTAGAAATGATATTCGTAATCGTTTATTTCTAACAAAAGTGTTGGAATCGGTTTGTTATATAAACATAAAAAAAAAATTTAAAATTTTGTTGTTTATTTTCAAACGAGCACAGTAGAAACTGGTTTGTCATAAAAAAAATGTTAATTTTAACCGGTTGGTTTTCATGACAAGATAGAATTATGTTTGGATGAAAATGTTTAAGTAAACATTTTATTCATGTGCGTGTTATCATGCATTATGTAATAAAATTGCTTTATGTAAGCAATTTTCAATTATCTAACGTGAACATTAGACACGATTTTATAATCGACTAAATTCTAATATGATTATTAGAAAAAGTTTATGTTATAAACAAAAAATTGTTTTATGTAAACAATTTAATTATCTTACATGAAAGTTAGATACGATTTGTGTAATCGTTTTATTTTGAACAGATTAATGACTGTTTGATTTAAAGTTTCAAAACGAAACAACTAAAGAATGAAGATGTTATTGGGGACATTTTTGATTTATCCCAAAGGACACGTGTCATTGCATATCAAGGATGATTCCTCATGACAGGTGCAACCATTCATGCATCTTCTGATCTAGATGACATTGAAATGTCAGATACCGAAAGTGTTCAAGATAGTAACACTATATGACTTGATGTTTAGAATTCATCTATATGCCTTTTTTAAACTACTACAAATAAACATTTGTTTTGGTGCGTTGGTTGTGTTCAATATCTTAAGATAACACATGTGTTTATGCACAATAATCACTATAACATATGAAAGAGATATATGTTATAGTTAATTATATTAATAAATTCTGTGGAATTTATTATAAAGTGATGATGACACATAGATGCTTCTATTACTTTCATTGTGTTTGAAATTATGTGGATTATGTGTCTACTACCTTAGAAGAGCATCCTAAATACATAGTATGAGATACAACAAATGAAAATTTGAAATTAATTTGTTGTATGTCATAATGAAACATGACTTTCTATTGAAGGAGGACTTCAAAACATGTCAAATGACGATGTCATTTGAGATGATTTTGGTAGACTTTGAAAGTGTTGAAGATATAACACTTTAAGATTTGATGTTTAGCTATCATTCTTGTACCCGTTTAAAATATGTTGTGTGTTATATTTTATTATAAATGTTCAACTATGGCTTAAGTTTATTTATTTATTTTTAAATAAACAAGTTGATATAGAAATAATAAAATGATATATGGTAAATAATATTTAAATTTTGGAGACTTTAAATTTTTCTAGTCTAATAAAGATACATATTTAAACGGAAATTACAAGTGGTGACTTGCACGAACACAATGAGCGGGTTATGATATTGACTTATATGTGTTGTAAGTCTCATATCAAATATCAAATATCAATGTAATATGGTGAGTGTATTAAAACAAAATATACAAGAACGAAGGATGTCGTCTAATATATGTTGAGAGCATCAACATGGAAATTCATAAGTGTATTTTGATTACTATAACATATTAAAAATAAATATATGTTATTATGGTAAATAATTTTAATAAATTTTGCACATTTATTAAAGATACTTACAATAGTGATGGTCTTGTAGATTATGCTACAACCATTAACGTTATTGAAACTATGTGGAGGATTTATCCTTTAATTTGGGAGAGTATTGTGACAGTTGCGTACGAAGAATTCGGCATTAATGACGTGAGCACATTTGGTCGTGCTTGAAATCCACAAGGATTTAGTAACTTATGTTATTGGGGATTGATAGTATGTGAAAAATGATGAACGTGGGCGAAAACCGCGCGCAAAACGGAGTTCGTATGCTCTCGGAATCGCGAAACAAAGTTTAAATCAAATATTGGAAGAAAAACACGCCAGGCGGTACGCCTAACCCCCAACTCTCCAGTTCAGGCTATGCGCCCAGGGACTATGTCGGCAAAAATTTTGTTTAAACGATCAGAACGTCTGGAAAGACTCAAAAACGCAATTCTTCGACCCCAAGCGACCTCCAAGCGAAAAAATGGTTTCCTAACACCTTCATACTTCAAATCAAAGCCTTCTAAATATCCCGATCGTGCCACGGATCGTATTTTCAAGTCCTGATCGTTGTTATACGCGCAGAAATTCGTCAGAACAGGTAACGGTTCATTTTAACCTTCTAGTTTGATTTTGATTGATTAGATCTTGATTTTGAACGTAATGAGATAGTTAGGATTGTTGATTATTGCCTAGATGATGGCTAGGATTGATTATAAACGAAGAACACGAAGTTCTAACGGTTAAATCCTTGTTTTGATCCGTTGTAATGCACGATTTTCATGAAATCATACCCATGATTATAATGGTTTAAACCATTTGATTATGACAATGTAGGTGATTAGTTTGATTAATCTTTGAAATGCAAAGGTTAAATCCAAGTGTTTCAAACTAATCATAATCATTAACATACTCATTGGAATGATTATCTGATGTTTGTGATAACAGTCAGATTAGTATGTTAAATCTGGTTATTTCACCTATTCTAATGCTACATTGTGATATTTCATGATATTTGGGTAATCAATAATAAGGATTAATCACTCCTAAGCCATTAAATCATCTAGAAACTGTTTTAGCATTATAATCAACAACATTAACTATTTGGTTAATCTGAGATTATTCTGATTAATCTAGAGTGTCATCAACTTTGTGTTAGGAATCTAATGCAATGTAGGTTCCTACATTATCATACATTGTATGATATGACATTAAATTAATTAAATAGATAATTAATATCGAGTTGATGATTTACTAAGCAATGTCTTTGACATTGAACGTTCAGAAGGATCTAATCAGTAAACTAGAATATAAATAACTTATTAAATATAATTAAATGCAGAATCATCTCTGTACTATCAGTTTGGTGATACTCTGCTACCCTATTATCATCAGGTGAGTTTCGTACAACCCCTTTTATTTTTAATCTTTTATAAACATCGGGGAACATTGTTGAACTTTTAATGAACATATGATATGTATCACTGATATCTGTGTGATTTCATGTGATTGTTGTGACTTTTGTGGGATTTCATGGGATTTGGCCTGTAGACTGAACTCTATCATGACACTGAAAGTCCTCATTTTTGAACTGTATCTAGTGAACCCATGTGTGGCCGAGCAGAAAACATTGATAGTACTATTGGTTGACACCCCATTCGCTGGGAGGATTGCATCTCCCCTTGTGTGAATGTTTGTTATCTGTTTCTTGAACTTCTTAATGGTATGATAGACATTAAGATAATGAGGCATTAAGATATGTACCGACGGGTAATATCTTGAGACAGACTAGACGTCCGAAAGGAACTAGATACAGGTCCCATGGTTATCCAGAACTGAACTTTTGAGAACGTGCTTATCATATCATATTGTTTTAAAATGAACTGTCGATCTCACCAGCTTTGTGCTGACGTTTCAAATTTAAATCTTTTTGCAGGAAAACAGTGACACTCGGTGAGGCAGCACTTCAAACACTAGTAATTAAATAAGTCAGTTGTGTAATAAACTTAGTTGTAAATTAAGATACTGATTGTAATGACGAAACCCGATATTGTATTTATTTTAAGTTAATCTGTGTGTTTATGATATTGGTTCAAGTAAGTCACCCCTCACCTCGGAGACATCACCACTATGCTTCCGCAACCGGTTCAGTGACGTCAGGCCAGACACGAGGTGACGAGGGGTGGGGGTGTGACAGGGTGGTATCAGAGCCACAGGTTATAGAGAATTAGGTTGACTTAGAAACCTAGACTATAACCATAGGCTCGAATAGTTACACAGAGAGCACCGAACATGTTTAACGAACAAAACTTGTTTTGAATTAAGCCAGAATAATCAAGTAGTACAAATTACAGTTTTGACTGGCCAGCACAACTGGAATCTGCAACACTTGTGCGTTCTAGTTTACTTTAATTCAAGCAGAACCTCAATAACTATAAAGACGAATAGTTGTGTTAGTATAGGGAAAACGTCGGACATCAGGTGTATGTTGAATGTTATTATTCAATATATTTTTTTTTCATGGTACTGATTCGAGTATTCTGTTTATACAGCGATGGCAGACCAAGGAGAGAGATACATTTATCAGCGGTTTCCTTACGTGATACTAGACGATACCCCGAGCTCAAGTTCGGGTTCTGACTCCGATCCATCGGAGGCATCTGCAGCTGCTTCTCAGGCTGATGCACCTGTACCACCAGCACCAGCACCAGCACCAGCACCTGAACCAGCACCTATGCCATCTCCACCGAGAGCTCCAGCGTGGGATGGACTCAGACGTATGCGAGGCCAAGCTCGCAAGACGACAGGTCTTCCTATTAGACGTCAGATGGCGCCTAGGGATGAGCCTGACACTGTACATGAGGTAGGAGAGTCCTCACAGCAGGCGGAGTTTAGGGCACAGCTTCGCCAGGTGACATTAGATCTTCAGGGGACTCGACTAGAGTTACAGGAGTCTCGTGCTATTGGGGAAGATACACGTACCACTGTGTTTGAGATACTCACATATCATCTGTTGTTGATGGAACAGATGAATGCACTGGATGCTGGCTCGCAAGTTTGGCGGGCTATGATCGAGGAGAGGATGAGGAGAACCATGATTCAGGGGATGATAGCTGCATTCTGGCAGCGAGTGATAGTGATGATGGGAGTGCTAGAGGGCATGAGCTTAGAGGCTAGGTTATTATGTGTGGCTATAGGGTTGGTCATTATAGCCATGGTGTTGGACGGATTATGGTATTTTCTGCGGTGAGGGTTGATTGGATGCAGAACAGTTGTGACTTTATTGTACATATGATGTGATATAGTGTGATCAGTAGTTGTGAGAGCGGGATATTTTGGTATGGACAGATCCCGAGTTTGTGAGATGTAGTGTATGATGTTGTTGGTTTAGAGTATCATGACTTTTGGTTGTATTAAAACTCTGTATGTATAAAACTATGGTACTGTAATATATGGGTGTTTTTGTATATATGTTTGTACAATGAACTTTGTGTGTGAACTATAATTAATTCTTCTGTGTGAAATGAGAACATGTTGAACTAAAATATATATTTCGCTGAAATACAGTACGGGAGCAATACTGTATGCGAATATATCGAACTAAAATATATATATTTTGCTGAAATACAGTACGGGAGCAATACTGTATGCAAATATATATGTTATTTAAGTACAGTACGAGAGCCATACTGTACGAGAACATGTCTGAATTGTGAACGTATCTAATTGTGAATGTGTCTGTAACTAAAGTACAGTACGAGAGCCATACTGTACGAGAACATGTCTGAATTGTGAACGTATCTAATTGTGAATGTGTCTGTAACTAAAGTACAGTACGAGAGCCATACTGTACGAGAACATATCTATTGGTTATATGGGAACTTAGTGCATGAACTGAGAACATATCCTAGTCCTGTATGAACATATCTTTAAAAACATGTTTTGCAATGCAATGAGCTGGGTAAGACTCTAACATGTTTTTGAAATAACAGGGCTAAGTATAACTACGAACAATTGTGTGATCTGTGTGTATCGAGTATATGTCTGGACTAAATTCATGTAGTTATACTGTATTCTTATATCACATGTCAATGCAATTTTTCAGTGTAACTGAATGTGATTGTAAATTATGTGATAGAACGGGTTATATCTTTAATGTTCTTAAACTGACCTGAATTTGTCTGCGTGTGAGCAGATTAATGGCTCCTAAAAGAGGTCGACCAGCTAAGAAAGCTGCTAAGAACATTACAAACCCTGAACCGAATCAAATTCCACCTGTGAATGTTGAATCAAATCCGGAACCACGTATCAATCCGGAAGTGAACGTAGTTCCACCTAGGAACTTGGAAACGAATACTACTCCACCAGTGAACCCTGGAGCAGGCATTGTTCCACCTGCTGGTACAAGCGGATCTGAAACAAATGAAGCTATGATAGCTCGTATTGTGCGTGAACAATTATCTGCTTGTGGTGTTCTGACACAACACCAACCACATATCACCACAGGTTCTGGTGGGGAACACGATCATGTTGAGCATAATGCTACAGGTGGTCACGTTGAAACTCATACCACTACCGGTACAACTACCATTGTTCCTGATCCACCACGACAGGGATGTACTTACAAGTATTTTGCTTCTTGTAACCCTCCGACTTTTACTGGCAAAGAAGGAGCGGCTGGTCTAATAAGGTGGATTGAGGAGATGGAAACTAAGCTTAAAATCAGTCAGTGTTTGGGGGAGCATAAGGTGTCTTATGCTGCCTGTTCTTTGAAAGACTCAGCTTTGACCTGGTGGAATACCCAGGCCAAGACTTTGGGTTCAGCCACAGTTGACTCGATGGGCTGGAATGATTTCAAAACTCTGATTAGATCAGAGTACTGCCCAATCACTGAAATTCAAAAACTTCAAGAGGAATTTTGGAATCATTCTATGATCGGTGCTGATTGTCTGGCTTACACCGATCGTTTTCATGAACTCTCTTGTTTACTTCCCGATATGTTTCCTACGGAAGCAGCTTTAATCGAGAAGTACATTAAGGGTTTGATTCCCCAGATCCGGGGAATGGTGACTGCTGCTGAACCTACAACCCTGAAACATACGATTCTTTTGACCACTAAGCTTACCAATGAGGCGGTAAGGAGTGGTACTTTGTCTTTGAAACCTCAGACGGCTCATAGTCGTAGTGATGTCGGTACCTCGAATGTGTCAAAAGGTACCAAACGAAAGTGGTTTGGCAAAACCAAGGCGAAGGCTCCGGCTGAGATCAGTCAGAACAAACCAACGGTGAAGAACTATGGTGCAAATGTTCCTGAGAGGAAAACTTATATTGGGCAGGCGCCCAAATGCAATAAGTGTCCACTCCATCACACGGGACCATGTCCTGTTTGTCTGAACTGTAACCGAGTTGGACATTATGCTAAATATTGCAACTTTCCTGCTCAGACACCAAACCAAGCACCACGACAAACCACTCAAACCAACCGGTCATGTTACAAATGTGGAAGTCCTGATCATCTCATACGAAACTGTCCGAACAATAACACCAATCCGAGAACTGAAGCTAGGGGGAGAGCTTTTCAGATTGGTGCGACCGAGGCGAGACATGATGCAAATATTGTTACTGGTACGTTTCTTCTTAATAATCTATACGCATCAGTTTTGTTTGACACAGGAGCGGATAAGAGCTTTATCTCTCCTGAATTTGCATCATTAATTTCATTGCCTACGGTAGATCTAGAAACTCCTTATGTTATTGAACTTGCTAACGGCAAGTTGATCAAAACTAACAGTGTTATTCAAGGATGTTCCTTGAATTTGAATAATCATCTTTTCAAAATTGATTTACTTCCTATTGAGCTTGGGAGCTTTGATGTTGTTGTTGGTATGGACTGGCTTTCTGATAACCAAGCGGAAGTTGTGTGTCAAAACAAGGTGATCCGTATTCCATTACCTAACGGTAATACACTGATAGTTCAAGGAGAACGAGCAGGTAGAAAACTTGGTCTCATATCTTGTATGGAAGCTCAGAAATTCTTAAGGAAAGGCTGTTATGCTTTCCTGGCACATGTGACTGAGCACAATTCTTCACCCAAACAAATCACAGATATCTCAGTAGTCAAGGATTTTCCTGAAGTTTTTCCTGAGGACATATCAGGATTACCCCTAGTGAGACAAGTTGAATTTCGAATCGACTTGATTCCAGGTGCAGCACCTGTTGCTAAAGCCCCGTATCGGCTTGCACCATCCGAAATGCAAGAACTTTCAGGTCAATTGCAAGAACTGTTAGACAAAGGTTTTATCAGACCTAGTTTCTCACCCTGGGGAGCACCTATTCTTTTTGTGAAAAAGAAGGATGGTTCATTCAGAATGTGTATTGACTACAGGGAACTCAATAAACTGACAATCAAGAACCGTTATCCACTACCTCGTATCGATGATCTGTTTGATCAACTACAAGGTGCTACTTATTTTTCAAAAATCGATTTAAGATCTGGATATCATCAGTTACGTATTCATGATGATGACATTCCTAAAACTGCTTTCAAAACTCGATACGGACATTACGAATTTCTAGTAATGCCGTTTGGTTTAACAAATGCACCAGCAGTTTTCATGGATCTGATGAATCGAGTATGTAGACCTTATCTGGATAAATTTGTGATTGTGTTTATTGATGATATTCTTATTTATTCTCGAAATCAACAAGAGCATGCTCAACACTTGCAATTAATCTTAGAACTTTTGGCACGTGAAAAATTATATGCCAAATTATCCAAGTGTGAGTTCTGGTTACGAGAAGTTCAATTTCTTGGTCATGTAGTAAATCAAAACGGTATTCAAGTGGATCCCAGTAAGATTCAGGCGGTGAAACAATGGGAAACACCACGAACCCCGACTGAAATACGCCAATTTTTGGGGTTGGCAGGTTATTATCGCAGGTTTATCAAGAACTTTTCAAAGATAGCCTTGCCACTGACTACATTGACACAGAAAAATCAACCGTTTATATGGAGTTTTCAACAGGAGGAGGCGTTCCAACTATTGAAACACAAACTCTGTAATGCACCTATATTGGCACTACCGGAAGGTACGGATAACTTCACAGTGTATTGTGATGCTTCACGTCAAGGTCTTGGGTGTGTTCTAATGCAGAAGGATAAGGTAATTGCTTATGCTTCTCGACAACTGAAAGTACATGAGAAGAACTATACCACACATGATCTAGAACTTGGTGCAGTAGTGTTTGCACTCAAGATTTGGAGACATTATCTATACGGAACTAGGTGTATTATATACACTGATCACAAAAGCCTCCAACACATTCTAGATCAGAAAATGTTGAACATGCGACAGAGGCGTTGGGTTGAACTGTTGAACGATTACGACTGTGAGATTCGTTATCACCCAGGCAAAGCAAATGTTGTAGCTGATGCTTTAAGTCGCAAGGAACGAGTCAAGCCTTTACGTGTGAAAGCGTTAGGTATGACTATTCAAACCAGTCTAATTCCTCAAATCAAAGACGCTCAGCAACAAGCTTTACAAGCAACAAACTATTCTGCTGAGGGACTAAGAGGATTAGATAAGAAACTCGATACCAAAGACGATGGACTATTGTATTTCAAAGACCGAATGTGGGTTCCCCTATTCGGTAACTCTCGAACTATTATCTTGGATGAGGCGCATAAATCCAGGTATTCTATTCATCCAGGTGCTGATAAAATGTATAAAGATCTTAAGGACTTTTACTGGTGGCCTGGAATGAAGAAACACATAGCTGAATACGTGGATCGATGTTTAACATGTCTCAAAGTTAAGGCTGAACATCAACGACCTTCTGGGTTATTGCAACAACCTGAGATTCCCATGTGGAAATGGGATCAGATCTCTATGGATTTCATTACTAAATTACCCAGAACATCACGTAATCATGACTCTATATGGGTTATCGTTGATCGCCTTACGAAATCTGCGCATTTCTTACCCATCCGGGAAGATTATTCTATGGATCGACTCGCTAAACTCTATGTTAATGAGATTGTATCTCGACATGGAGTACCGATCTCTATCATTTCCGACAGAGATAGTCGATTTATGTCACGATTTTGGCAAACTCTTCAGAATGCTCTGGGCACGCAAATCAATATGAGCACAGCTTATCATCCACAAACTGACGGGCAGACTGAACGAACAAATCAAACTCTTGAAGACATGCTCAGAAGCTGTGTAATTGATTTTGGAGGTAGCTGGGATATTCATCTTCCACTTATTGAATTCTCATACAATAACAGCTACCATACCAGTATTCAATGCGCTCCATTCGAAGCACTTTATGGACGGAAGTGTAGATCACCTATCTGTTGGTCAGAGGTAGGTGAAAGTCAAATCATCGGCCCAGAATTCATTCAAGAAACAACTGATAAGATCGCACTTATTCAGGAACGAATCAAAGCTGCTCGCGATCGTCAAAAGAGTTACGCTGATAATCGCCGTAGACCACTCGAATTTCAAGTAGGTGATCGAGTAATGTTAAAAGTGTCACCTTGGAAAGGCATTTTCAAATTTGGAAAGAGAGGTAAACTTTCGCCAAGATTTGTAGGGCCGTTTAAAATTCTTGAACGAATTGGACCAGTAGCCTACAGACTTGAATTACCTCTTGAACTCAGTAACATTCACGATGTCTTTCATGTATCTAATCTGAAGAAATGTTTAACTGATGAATCATTGATCGTACCTCTCGAAGAGATTCATATTGACGAAAAACTTCAATTCAGTGAAGAACCAGTAGAGGTAATGGATCGAGAAATGAAGGTGCTAAAACGTAGCCGCATACCAATTGTTAAAGTGCGGTGGAACTCGCAGTGAGGACCCGAATATACATGGGAACGTGAAGATCAAATGAAAGCAAAGTACCCACATCTATTCTCATAAACAATTGTCTTAATGTAAGTCTTCATTAAATTTCGGGACGAAATTCCTCTAACAGGAGAAGACTGTGACAGTTGCGTACGAAGAATTCGGCATTAATGACGTGAGCACATTTGGTCGTGCTTGAAATCCACAAGGATTTAGTAACTTTTGTTATTGGGGATTGATAGTATGTGAAAAATGATGAACGTGGGCGAAAACCGCGCGCAAAACGGAGTTCGTATGCTCCCGGAATCGCGAAACGAAGTTTAAATCAAATATTGGAAGAAAAACACGCCAGGCGGTACGCCTAACCCCCAACTCTCCAGTTCAGGCTATGCGCCCAGGGACTATGTCGGAAAAAATTTTGTTTAAACGATCAGAACGTCTGGAAAGACTCAAAAACGCAATTCTTCGACCCCAAGCGACCTCCAGGCGAAAAAATGGTTTCCTAACACCTTCATACTTCAAATCAAAGCCTTCTAAATATCCCGATCGTGCCACGGATCGTATTTTCAAGTCCTGATCGTTGTTATACGCGCAGAAATTCGTCAGAACAGGTAACGGTTCATTTTAACCTTCTAGTTTGATTTTGATTGATTAGATCTTGATTTTGAACGTAATGAGATAGTTAGGATTGTTGATTATTGCCTAGATGATGGCTAGGATTGATTATAAACGAAGAACACGAAGTTCTAACGGTTAAATCCTTGTTTTGATCCGTTGTAATGCCCGATTTTCATGAAATCATACCCATGATTATAATGGTTTAAACCATTTGATTATGACAATGTAGGTGTTTAGTTTGATTAATCTTTGAAATGCAAAGGTTAAATCCAAGTGTTTCAAACTAATCATAATCATTAACATACTCATTGGAATGATTATCTGATGTTTGTGATAACAGTCAGATTAGTATGTTAAATCTGGTTATTTCACCTATTCTAATGCTACATTGTGATATTTCATGATATTTGGGTAATCAATAATAAGGATTAATCACTCCTAAGCCATTAAATCATCTAGATACTGTTTTAGCATTATAATCAACAACATTAACTATTTGGTTAATCTGAGATTATTCTGATTAATCTAGAGTGTCATCAACTTTGTGTTAGGAATCTAATGCAATGTAGGTTCCTACATTATCATACATTGTATGATATGACATTAAATTAATTAAATAGATAATTAATATCGAGTTGATGATTTACTAAGCAATGTCTTTGACATTGAACGTTCAGAAGGTTCTAATCAGTAAACTAGAATATAAATAACTTATTAAATATAATTAAATGCAGAATCATCTCTATACTATCAGTTTGGTGATACTCTGCTACCCTATTATCATCAGGTGAGTTTCGTACAACCCCTTTTATTTTTAATCTTTTATAAACATCGGGGAACATTGTTGAACTTTTAATGAACATATGATATGTATCACTGATATCTGTGTGATTTCATGTGATTGTTGTGACTTTTGTGGGATTTCATGGGATTTGGCCTGTAGACTGAACTCTATCATGACACTGAAAGTCCTCATTTTTGAACTGTATCTAGTGAACCCATGTGTGGCCGAGCAGAAAACATTGATAGTACTATTGGTTGACACCCCATTCGCTGGGAGGATTGCATCTCCCCTTGTGTGAATGTTTGTTATATGTTTCTTGAACTTCTTAATGGTATGATAGACATTAAGATAATGAGGCATTAAGATATGTACCGACGGGTAATATCTTGAGACAGACTAGACGTCCGAAAGGAACTAGATACAGGTCCCATGGTTATCCAGAACTGAACTTTTGAGAACGTGCTTATCATATCATATTGTTTTAAAATGAACTGTCGATCTCACCAGCTTTGTGCTGACGTTTCAAATTTAAATCTTTTTGCAGGAAAACAGTGACACTCGGTGAGGCAGCACTTCAAACACTAGTAATTAAATAAGTCAGTTGTGTAATAAACTTAGTTGTAAATTAAGATACTGATTGTAATGACGAAACCCGGTATTGTATTTATTTTAAGTTAATCTGTGTGCTTATGATATTGGTTCAAGTAAGTCACCCCTCACCTCGGAGACATCACCACTATGCTTCCGCAATCGGTTCAGTGACGTCAGGCCAGACACGAGGTGACGAGGGGTGGGGGTGTGACAAGTATCCTAATATATGGTTTCATTGAAACAACAATATAAATGTATAAATCACTTTAGACACACGGGATGTCATATTGTTGAGTATCAATCTTATTGATTATATCTCAAGAGTCTAGTGATTTTATGCAAATAGCATTCATCATATGTTGATGAATGTGTTCACCAAAGTGACTTGAGTTAAGATATATGTTTAAGTTCTTATGATTAAATGGTGAAGCCTTATAGATTAAAGGCAAATGAGTTATGATCCTACATAATGGATGAAGTTAAATATGGTTATGAGTTTTCCTTAAACTAAGGATTAAAAAAAATCTCATCATTCTTGTCTAAACTAAGATATGAATGTTTGTAGAGATAATGTGTTATCTATAGGAGCTGTGATTGATCAGAATGATGCATCTTCTGTTCACGTGCTAATAATTTAGTCTAAAGCATGCTAGACTAATACATGTTAATTTAGATGCTCTGCGGAGATTAAATTAACTTTAAACATTCAATATATGTGATGACATGAGAATGAGTTTCGGTTCATTGGATGAACTTAGTGACACAATGATGTATATATGTTTGATATCTTATCACATGTGTCAAAAACATCAAAAGATAAATTGCTTAAACTTAATCAAAGTGAAAGCAATGTGGGGGAATGTGTCATTTATGAAACAACCCTCTAGAGTTTGTAAGAGATAGTATTTGAGAAGTTTCTCAATCTCTTGTGAAAAAGGAGAACTTTTCACAGCACAATTTTAATAATTAGAAAATGGTTATCTAATAAGACTCAAATGTGGGGGTTGCTTGCACTTAATACAAGTATGTGAAAGATTTTGTAATAAGATTTTTAGTAATCCAAATAAATATTGCAAATTCTTGACCAAGTGGGGGTACACGATGGTTATACAGAGTCAATCAAGTTGATTGAACTCAAATGTCAATTTGTAAAATTCAAATTGTAGTTAGATATTTGAAAAAGCTTACCAAAGGCATGGTGAAACGTGTTTAGCCTTGAAATGAGTTTCAAATCATTCTAAAGACATGGTTATAAATTGATCCAAGTTGAGATCACTGGTTATAGTCTTATAAATTGAAAAAAGGGCTAGTATGACTTGTAAGTCAAGAACACGTTATAACAACTTATCTCAATTTCAAATTATCGTTGTTGACTTGGTGAAGTCAAAGATAATGTTTCGGATCCAATAACATGAGAGATTAAGTTGAGGAATGTTACTAAAGCCCATGTAAAGAGATATTTGAAGGAAACCTAACCTTGTTAATTGGAGATCCCAAGATCTAGGTTCAATAAGACAACTAATTCATATATCTAGGATGGTCACTGTGGGGGGACATAGTTGTACAATGGATGTATAAGCTAATACATATAAATATGTTGATATATATCCTCCTAAACTATAAAAGGGTGTTTAAATACGTCCTAGTCCATTCCTATAACAATCAGTGACATTGTTGTGTGAGGCTAAGCATAATATATGGTTAATGATTTGTGTAAATCATGATAGCCAAAATGCTTTTAATGATTTGTGGGCAAATCACCTATGCTAGAGAGAAGTGGGGTCGCTTCGAATGGAATTTTGGGGCATAATTCCTAGAGTTCTCGCAGAACCAGGATAGTGTTCCATGACCATAACGGACACGACAATGAGGGGTTAACCAGACCAGGAAGAGTATTGTGTGAAGTATAATAACGTCTACGTAAAAAGGGGTTTAGTTCAAGGACATCGCGTCTACTAACTGCTAGGAGACTAAGTATACTTCACAAAGGAAAGTTCAAAGGGAACACCTACTTCTCCTGCAATACTCAACCGCTGAAATTGTGTCTTAACGCTTGAGTGTATGAGTTGATTTTATTCATGTGGGGGATTGTTGGAAATTTGAATAGTTTCAAATTTAATATGAATTAAAATCAAAGACTTTTCATATTACTCAATTAAATCAAGACTCTTCAAATTACATATATTTATTATATGTATTATGACAAGACTCTTCAAATTACATATATTTATTATATGTATTATGTCAAGACTCTTGGTATTCTATTCATGTAGTATAAATAGAAGACATATGTTGTCTTGTTAAGGTGTTGAAAAGGATACTACATACAATCTCACAAGAATTTCCAACTTTCTCAACTCTTCAAGCTCTTGTTTAAGATATTCTTTTCAGGTGTTAGGTTCATCCCGGCAGTACACAAACTGTTTCGGTTGTTGTACCATGGGAGACAGACGCGTTCGTCTTGAGAAGAGGCGTGGAATCTGTTTTAAGGGAAGCGTATTGAATACATGCCTCAACCATAATCATCAACATGTTTATTCTATGTCAATGAAGAATAGGTGGAAGACATAAGCGTATTGAAGTATTTGTGACCGGCTCATCAAGATGCTTGATTGAAGACTCGCTATTTGAAGTACCCAACGAAGACATGCATCAAAACATGTTTCGTATATAAATTAGTAATTTATATTCTTTTATTTTAGTCTTGTAACCAGTAATGTACTAAATTATTTCTTACGAATAACGAGTGTATCGTTATTATGTATATTTTATTATTGTTTTATAATAAAAACGTGAACCCATATCCTACATTAATCTTACAACCAATTCTATATTTTCACACCACTTAGAGATAGCAAAAAAACCCGAGCCCGATGGATTTACCCCAAAATCCGCTACATATGAGACGGTATTTTCAAACCCGATGGGTATTGGGCCAGGTATGTGATTAATTTTTAAAATTTTTGCGGGTATGAGACGGGCTTGGACTTGTTCATATACCCGTTTACGCGACCCGATTATCCGATTATATATATCCATTTACCCGTCATGTGTACCCGATTATAAATACCAATTTATATGTATTTGAATTTGTTTCTTTTTTATTCCTTTTGAACTTTAGAAATTGTTCATAGAATTTTTTTTCTTTTTTTATCTTTGTTTTTTTTGTAGCAACTACAATACTTTTTTTAAACCATTTTGTTAATAATTGTTATTTTTTGGTTTATCTTGAACGATGGTAATCTACTTATGACATTTTGAAATTTCATGTTATTTGATATATTAATAGTTTGTTCTTGGCATATTTAACATATAGTTTTTGGTTATAAAAAAATATGATTATTATTAGTTACCCTATACGTGATGTGTTTTAAGCCAGTTATTCTCAACGAGAATATTTAGCTAACTGACGAGTATACCCAAAACCCACCGGGATACCCGATAGGTTTCCGATAGGTTTTGAGACGAGTATGAGACATACTTTTATAAGCGGGTAGGGGACTGCGATTACTCAAACCCATCCCAAACCCAGCCCATTGTCATTCCTAACACCACTCATACGTGTAGTACAGTTTCCTACGTCACATATAGGTCTTTATATGTGGCGTAAGGCACTCTATGCCACCTACAACATGCAGCACTAACATTCTGGACAATGATTGGATGTTATACGTAACGCAGGGCACTCTACGCCACGTATAGAACTTCGTACATCAAGGACTAACATCTCTACACAATGATTGGATGTTGTACGCCACGTAGAGCTTTGTACGAACAGCTAACGAAAGACAAACGACAGTGTAAGCTTTTATACATGTATATATTATGTGTTTTGTTTTGATTGGTTGTTTATTTGTTTATATATATATATATATATATATATTGTGTATTGTATCATACATGTATTTATTAAAACAAAATAATATTAAATTAGTGAAATTAATAATAAAAATGACAAACATTATAAATAATTCTTGTTAATGTTTAAATTATTAAACGTTAAAAAAGTTTAATTTTGTAAAACTAGATTTTTAATGTTACCAATTTTTTTTAATTTAAAGTTTATAAACATTTTTTAATTTTTTTGAACTATACGTGGCATAGGCTTATACTTCATGTATAAGTCTTCAATTCTGAGATGAACATAACTCACTTTTAATCAGGAATACCTATACGCATCACTATGTGGCGTACAACACATAATTTTATCAATCACATCCGAGAATTTAAGGTTGCAGGTATCAGATGTCGTACGTCACGTAGTGGGCTATACGTGGCGTACAACACGCAGGACATTGAGGTTGCAGGGTGTGATGTACGTGTCGTAGAGAACTATATGACACATACAGAATCCTGTGGGGTGTTGAATTAAAAAAAAATAAGGTGTGCAAATAACCATTCCCTTATTATAATTATATTTATATTAGGTTTTAGATAAAAAATATTAAATAATAATTTTTAATTATATAATTAATGATTAAATTTATATTAAATATTTAATACTATATATTATTTTAATATAATTATTGTTTTCTAGTAAAAAATAAAAAAATAATAAGAAAAAGTAAAAAGTATATGTTTAATCTCATTTAGTATGAGCAATAAACAAGAAAATAAAGTTGAAAAAATAACATATAATTACACATGTCTTCTGAGTAGTTATTATTTGAATACCCGCAATGCTAAAGGTTGCATTTACTACATGCTTCCTAGTCATCACTGACATATCAGCTTTTTATCCATCCTTTACACATGCATTCTCTCTCATCTTTTTAACTCCAACTCATCCTTCTCACATACATCATCCTTTTTTCACATATTTTCCACATTCTCTCATCACTTGGTTGCACTTCCAGAAGTGCAAAGTGGGGAAAGTGCGGGCAGTCCAGTCAGTAGGGGTGAGCATAATTTAACCATAACCGAAAAATAACCGATAACCGCACCGAACCATAACCGATTTAACCGAAACCGACTTTAACCGACGGTTATGGTTAAGCAAAACCATTAACCGAACCATTCGGTTATGGTTATGGTTAAGGCTAGTCATTAACCGAATTTAACCGAACCGAACCGAATAATGTATATTTGTTTTTTAATATTTATATGTTTGTATGTTTTTTTAAGAAGTTATGGTGCAAGTCAAGTATTGAAGGTGAATCTTTGCTTTTTATTATATGAAAATATTATGTATCATATGTGAGACTAAAAATATTAGAAAATAAGTCAGAGTTTACGTGGTTTTACTTTTTATTCACATTTTCTCAGCCTCTACAAAGTTTTACAAGCTTAATTAAGATTTTCATCATTAATATATCTATAATTCACAAGCATATTTACAAGTTTTTCTTAGTTTTCAAACAATTCTATTGTTAACCGAATTTAACCGAAACCGAACCGTAACCGGTGGTTAACCGATTAGCGGTTAACCGATCAATTGGTTATGGTTATGGTTAAGGATTTAGAATTAACCGAAGTAGCGGTTTTGGTTATGGAAATGGCCATAACCGCACCGAACCGAACCACGCACACCCCTAGTCCAGTGCATCCGTTAGAGATGCACCTGTCCACGTAGGACATGCACCCGCCTTTAAGGATGCATTGGATGAAGCCTTAGTATAAATTCTTTTTTCTTATTATGAAACTCACTTTAATATCTTTTTGCATTATATAGAATATATAATGATCTCTAAATACAAAACCAATTCAATATATAAGACAACAATAAGGAAGAAAGAGCATTTTCATCCCTCTCACTTTTCATTATTCCTTTTTTTTTTTTCACGTCAATGTATGATTAGCTTTTTCCTTTTTCTTATTCTTTCTATTTTGTCTGTAAATCATCTTTCAACCATAAAATTGTGTCTTTTGCACCTCTCCTTTGCACACCCTTATTTGGTTTTGGTGTTGCATATTAGACACTTAATTATTAGTTTGTATTAAATACATAATGGTTGTAGTACAATCAACATATATACTCATTTTGCTTTAGGTTTTATATTGAATACATATAATGGCCCTACTAACCGCTCAATGGGGGCGGCATACATGGGTTGCAACGTGTTTTGGTTAGGACCGTTCAAAAAAATATGTATCCGAATCCGAAATATTTGAAAATCCGAAACATCCGAAAAGTTCGGATACCTATTTTGAAAATTTTGGGATAGTTCAGATGTCCAATATACGAAATAGTTTTTTCGAACATTCAGATATTTTTTTGGATATTTTGGATATTTTTTCAGATATTTTGGATAACTTATCGGATATTTGGAATATTTCAGATATTTAGATAATTTTCAGATATCCGAATATCTGAAATATATATTTTTAAAAAGTTTAATTTTTTTTCTAAATTCGTATAGGGATACTAAAATATATATCTAAAAAATTTTGGGATATTTGAAAATAAACACACATAGTTTTGGTATGGTATCAATGAAGCACTTCATTATCCTAATATTCTGATCATAAAGGTTTACAAACCCCTCTAACTACACTAGTAAGTAGTAACTATCGTATTACAAGTGATGCATTAGACAGCTATATAGCCGTATCTCTTTTTCTCATGTTACCTTAATCTCTTTCATATCTACTATCCATTTAAAATTAGTTAAATAACAAACAAACCAGTAGATTAGTTATTTTATAAAAAACAAAAATATACCTGGACCTATATCAATTATCTTTTGTAGGTGACTATGCATTATTAGGAGAGAAGATGATTAAAAAGACAATAATGATAGTAGATACAATATCTAAGTAGGAATCACAAAAGGATAATAATAATAATAATAATAATAATAATAATAATAATAATAATAATAATAATAATAATAATAATAATAATAATAATAATAATAATTTTTTGAGGAAATCATCTATAGTTTTTATAGTGGCATCAATCAACTCATATCAATAAATATCATCAAACATGCAAGCTACAGGATTTAAATCCATAGTCACTCTAATGGGTTAAGTAGCTCAAACAAAGGCTTAAAGGTTTTAATTATATATATATATATATATATATATATATATATATATATATATATATAGTTGGTTTTTCTAACCTGTGTCTTTTTTTTTAGTTTATGGGTTTTAAAAGAAACAAGAATACAAGAAATATCCAAATAAAATTATTTCTTTTCTAATACTTATGGAAGGTTTGTAATTTATAAATTCATAAAAAAATTTGGTTGATTATAGTCGGTCTCAAGTCAAGGTAAAAAAATGAGGTTTTTAACGTAACCATTGGTGAAGAGCCTCGAATTTTTATTCAGTGTTTAATCTTTAGTAATTGTGAAAGGAATACATTATTTACAATCAAGTTGTTGGCATATGAACATTAATACGATATTTATATGCAATCACCTAAATAACTATTTATAAGGTTAGCCAGACTAGTCGAGTTGGTAGAGGCATTGTCTCTTATAAAGCATGTCTTGGGTTCAAATTCAAGTAAAATGTATTTAGATGTAATTTAGAAGTATGATTATTGCTGTTAAAAAAAATATTTATAAGGTTAACCACTCAACTATTTTGTTAGATTAAATGTTTATTATTTCGATAAAATAAAGGCTCATACACCCGCGCCTAGAGTGCTTTAGTTACTTGCATCAAGGGTGTCTCCTATTTAGTAAATTGACAGATAAATATTTATTTTCTAGCCTAGTTTTATTTAGAGTAAATTACCAAAATAGTTCCTATGGTTTTGTTAATATTTCACTTTTGGTTCATAAGTTTCATTTATTACTTATATGTTCCTAAACTTTAAACATTTACAACACATATAGTTCTTATATGCGAGAACAATTTAGTGACCTAACGATTATATGTGTTATAAATATCTAAAGTTTAAAAACATATGAGTAATTTATAAAACCTATAAACCTAGAGTGAAATACTAACAAAACACATGACACATGAACCATATATGTAATTTACTCATTTATTTTATTGTCAAATGTACACACAAAAATTTTGTTTCTCATAATAAAATCATTTTTCGTGCGAACTTTCGAAGTCGTCGGCTTGCAAAAGGTATATCTTGCATGAGAGATATATTCATGGATAGCGTTGTAAATAACCTAAATGACCTATTGTTTATGTTCGTTCCTTTTACTTTTAACATATTCACGAATGGTTCAGGAATACTAACAAAACATAATTTTTTGCTCTTGTTTGTTCCTTAAGGATGTGAATTTGTTCACAAATGGTTCACGACCGCAAATGAACATATGTTATACAGAAAATAAAAATCAATATTTTCAATATCAAGCATGAGACATAATCCTATTCCATAAATATAAAGTTAAACACTTAATATGAAAATTAAAAAAAAAACATTTTTAAAACAAAAGAAAAGTTAAAAATAATAATCATGACTCTAAATTAATGTTCCATGTATCTAAGTTTCATATTAATATGTTTTTAGCAAGACACAAATTGTAAATGGTTATATATTTAATTTAAATATTAAGGTTAAAAATACAAATAAAAAAATTAAGAATATAAGACATATTTAATAAAAATATAACTTTACAAGAATCTATATAATCAATCACATGTATTTTACCGTTTGTCAACGATTTTATAAAAAAATATTGTTTTAATAAAATACATAACTTTAATCCATTTTAACTGTCGAAAAACGAGGGTCGTCTAAAATGTTCGTCGCTCGACGCTCGCTCGGAAAAAGTTTGAAAATTTCTCGTTCAAATTTCGCCCGGTTTTAAACGAGCCGAGCACGCTCGGTTCGGTTTCAAAACAAGCCGAGCACGAGCTAAGTTAAGCTCGCTCGCTCGGATAGTCGCTCATTTGGCTCGCTCGTTTGGCTTGCTCGATTTGGCTCATTTAAGTATAACTAAGTTATACATATATATAAATTTTTATTAACACTAACATGTTTCAAGTTTTTAAAGATGAATGATGTTGGTGTATTCAAACTAATGTATAATAATGTTTACGAACTATTCATACATTTTAATTTTTTTTATGCTTTCGTATAAGGTTATTCAAGGAACCGGTTTTTATAGTTTTTGGATAAAACCATAAACCTAACCGTTATTAACGGTTTTTGAATAATAATAACCAAAACCGAACCATTAAGAATTAAAAGCAAAACAAACCGTTAAGCGGTTTGGTTTAGAGCTTGGGCATTTTAGATTTGAAATGTTTGACCCGTTAAAAATAAAAACAAATCGTTTTATTATTTGAGATTCACTACTTGCATTGTGAGCTCAAATATATGTGTGTGTGTGTAAATGATGTCTAAATCAATAAACTTATCTATGTATCTATTTAATATGTGTGTGTATCATAAAGTCCGGTTCGGGTTTTTAACGACTGGTTTTTTAGTGAAAACCATAAACCAAACCGTTCACTATGGCTTCAAACTTTAGAACCTGCTGACCAAATGTTTTCGAAAAAAACCGGCGTTGAAACTAAACTGATGACGGGTTCGCGTTAGATTTTATTTTGAAACCGAGCAAAACCAAGCCAAGCCGAGCCGCTCGGTTTTAAAACGAGTCTAGCAACGAACACAACATTTGGCTCGATTTTGCAAATCCTAATCAACCCGAGCCGCTAGGTTTGTAAACGAGCTAAGCACGAGCGCACCCTCATTCAGTTCGGCTCGTCAACAGTCCTCCGAAAAACTGATCATTGGTTCGAGAAGATTTCATATGTTTTGCATGCAAAAGCATTCTGCATAATCACGGAGAAATGATATATTTTCACCTTAAATTAATCAAATTATTTTTACTTAGAAATTACTTTAAATATTTTTACCTCACCCAACATCTAATTTCCTTATTTTCATTTTAGTAAAAACACCCGAAATTGCTATCCACTTAGGTAACCTGCGTTAGTTGTTATGGTGTTACCGAGAACATGATTCTAGCCGAAAAGGCATCTCAAAGTAAAAAGGTAATTTATATAAACTAGGTTTTATCCCCCGCGCGTTGCGGCGGATTATTACAATACACTCTAGATAACGGGTATTATATATCATTTGCATATGTATAAGTTAAATAGCAAAATCAAATTTATCATCACAAACCTTATGTAAATTTCTCATAAAAAATCATACAAAATCCGTGCAAATATGTTACGAAAATAATAGAAAAATTTAGTCACAAAATATTTTTCATCGACAACCAACTGATTGAATTAAAAAAATACACAAATCTTTAAACAAACATCGATTTTTTATGATAAAAAATTAATCACCGTTACTTTCTCCGAACACCATAAAAACATGGAAAGGACCACATTTTTTCACTATTCATATATATATATATATATATATATGTATGTATGTAAATTACTAATCAATATAATATAATATATATACATATAGGGAGAGGTTCAAATGTTAACCCTCCCTAATAGCGTTAACCGCTTAACCCTAGCGTTTTTTGCCCGAATCTTAAAATTTTTTTTCATGGTTTTTATTATGTAAAAATAGGGGGGGTTTCTTTTTTGTGTTTTTGCTAATTCATCATCGTTTAGAAGTTATTGTAAGTGTAAGTTACTTACACTTACTTACATTTACTGCATCAGATACGGTTTTGTAAGTAAGTGTAAGTAACTTACAATTACAATAACTTCTAAACGGTGATGAATTAGCAAAAACACAAAAAAGAAACCCCCCTTATTTTTGCAAAATAAAAACCATGAAAAAAAAATTTTAAGATTCGGGCAAAAAACGCAAGGGTTAAGCGGTTAACGCTATAAGGGAGGGTTAACAATGGAACATTCCCCTATACATATATATATATATGTGTATTTACTATTTGAATAAAATATATATATATAATTACTATTCATTTGAGTTTGTTTTTAATATATATATTAATAATAATATATATAAAGGTTATACTGTTTAAAAGGACGGAATAGAAGATGTGTGTCACAACTAAATTTTCGATTTATAAAAGTCATAAAACCACTCTTGTTTATTTATTATAGAGTGTGAGCAAAGTTAAAGATTTATAGGATAAACCTAAAAACTATGTTATTCTTAACAATAATAATAATTTTATTATTATTAGTAAATTGTCGAAATGATTTATATGGTTTTCTAGCATTTAACCATTTGTCATTAAGTTTTAAATTACTTATATGATCCTAAACTTTAAATATTTATAGAACATATATCTTAAGTAAGGGTAAATTAGTCATTTATGTGAGTAATTTTGTGATATAAGAAGTGTATATGTTTTACAAATGTTTAAGGTTTGATACTATGTGAGTAATTTATGAAACTTAGAAACAAGAGTAATTTAATCGATAACTTATTATTACTATATTATATTATTACAGTATTAAAAACCATGAAAAAAGAATAGTAATTTTTTCATAGTTTCACACTTTGACACAAGAAGAAACAGAAAAAAATATTATCTTTTTAAGTTTCACACTTTTGACACAAGAAAAAAAATGTGTCAATTTATGGTTTATGATTTTAGGTTTAGTTTGTGATGAGAGATTTGATTTTGCTATGTAACTTATGCTTATGCAAATGAAATATAATACTCGTTCCCAGGAGTGTATTGTGATATCTTTTTGAGTTTCACACTTTGACACATAAAAAAAAAGAATAATATCTTTTCAGTTTCACACTTTTGACACAAGAAGAAAAAAAATGTGTGGATTTAGGGTTTAGTTTTTAGTTCGTGATAAGAGATTTGATTTTAGTATGTAACTTATAGTTCTGCAAATGATATATAATACCCGTTCTACGTAGTGTACTGTGATAGCTCGCCGCAACGCGCGGGGGGAATATACCTAGTTATTATTATTATTCATGGTTGTAAAAGTCGCTAGGCGCTAGTCGGGCGGCGAGGTACCGCCTAGGGATTAATCGGGATTAATCGGCGCTAGGCGGATTGGAATTTTTATATGTAATTTTACAAATATATATTATATACACACATCAATATCAATAATTTAATATAATACTTCAAATAATTTTAAAAAATATACTTAAATATACTAAAAAAAGTACTTTAAAGTGCAAACTTAAACACTGAGTTCAAAGTTTAGAGATAAATTTCGATGTTAACTGCTTTGATTCGATGTTTCAGAGACATATTAAAGATTTTTGATTGAGAAATGTCTAAATAATCATGAAATTGGTCCCCTTTTACCATAAAAAAGCCAAAAAAAGTCAAAAAAGTGAAAAAAAAAAATAAAAAACTGATCGGGCCGCCTAGGCCCCGCCTAGGCCGCCTAGCACCGCCTAGCGCCTAGGCACCGCCTAGGCCAAAAATTACACAGTAAGTGGGCGCCGCCTAGGCCGATTTTTACAACACTGTTATTATTATTAATTTTATTATTATATATAATTCAAAGCTGGATGATTTTTTATTTTTATTTTCTTTGATATTTTTTGACCAACAATATCTTGAACCCATAATATCACCGAAGCCAAAGACTCGGAAACCAACAACACTTAAACCCAGGATAACCATCTCCAAAGAAAACCATTTGAAAACCCTTTGACCCCCTCAGTTCTAGTATGTTTTGAAAGAGTTTTAAACCCGTGATCTTATATTTGAAAAGTTATAAAATATCGTTAGAACAAAGATCCTTTCGTTCTTGATTAAGTAATAATAATTTTTCAATATTACTACATCAATGTTTGGGTGAGAGAGGTGGTAAGCTTATAAATTTACATATTACATGCATGGGTCCAAATCTCCATCAGCCTTTCTTTTATTTTTTTTTCCCCTTCTTTTCCATCTTCATAGATTCATTAAATAAATAACATTAATTTTAACAAAAATAAACCAATGTTAGATGGTGGAGTTAGTTAGTCCTATAGTTTGAGATTTTATTTCTGGAATCTTTAGCGGTGACGGAGCTTGGAAAAAAACTCTGAAGGAACCGAGAGATTTTTAAGAAAAAAACGGAGGAGGCCGGAGGATTTTTAGGATGAAAACGGAGGGGTCGAAGGATTTTTAGGAAGAAAACGAAGAGGACCGAAGGATTTTTCGACGAAATACTTTTATATCGACCATTCTGAGAAAAAAAACAGGGGGGCCGGGGCACCCCTAAGCCCCTTATAAGCTTCGTCCTTGCTTTAGCCTACGATTTTAGGGCAATGGTTCTATCTTTAATTTTCTAAAAACTTTATAAAATCTTAATTAATCTCTTATTGAGTTTTCCTAATTTACTCATTTTGTTTCTTAACTCAAAATAATTCTTTCTTGCACGTTTAATTTTACGTAAGAGTTCGTATAAGGTCATGTTTGGGATTGCTTATTTAACCTTAAAATGACTTTTTGTTAAAAGTGCTTATTAACTTATGACCTTTTGAAATGAAATTTTAAAAATGTGTTTGGATTATCTTTTCCAAAATGAATTTTTAAAATGACCTAAAAAGACATTTTTTATTGACACCATTTTAAGGTTATTAGGCAAAGGGTAAAGAGTGAGGTAGATTTGTAATTTTATGTCAATAAGCCATAAGTCATTTTGAAAACATATAATTTTTAGCTTTTGAAAAGTAACTTATTACCCTTTTACAAAATGCAATTTTCAAAAGTTTTTTTTAATTTGACAAACAACTTATTTATTTATCAATAAATCAATAAGACATGTTTAGATGATATACAAACAAGATCTAAATTCGTGTTAATTCATGTTTTTGATATAAATCTTTTCCAAAAATGTGTCCAGTTAAATATAGTGTTTGTGTTATATATGTTTTTTGTTTAACTGCATTCTGGCATAAATTTTTTTCCGAATTATTATACTAAGTTTTTATTTGATCAAATAAATTCAAAGTACCGCACGTTTTGACGTTGTTGTACCACGAGACGAAGTTGTTGTTATTATTAGTATTATTATTATTAGTATTATTATTATTATAAATAATAATTTTGATTTTTGAAATGATGAAGGTAAACAATAACGTGAAAGAGTTTTTTTGATAAAGCAGAAAAAGGGATCGTCGTCTATTCAATTCTGTATTCTTCACCTACGCTGTACAAAACCAATCCAAACGTCAAAAGCCACACAGATTCTTCATTCTTCTTCATGCAAAGATCCAAACCCTTCATCCCTTCAATTAAACTTTGAATCTTTCCCTTCAATTTCACCGCCGTTCATGGAATCTCCGGACAACGGCCTCCAAAAAGCCCAGCAGATCGTCCTCCGATGGGACTCCACCGTCTCCGAAGACGCCAGAGCTCGTATGATCTTTCAATCCGATCGTCAAGAGATCGATGATTACTTGCAAGCCGTCGATGAAATTCAGCACTTCATGGAGTCAATCACTGTCTCCGATGATGACCAGAAGTCACAGAAAGTCAACAGCGCGATTCAAATCGCTATGGCTCGTCTTGAAGATGAGTTCCGTAACATATTGATCTCACACGCTGCTCCAATCGAGACCGAGTCGCTCACTGAATCGATCTCTCCGATTCATATGAGTTCCAGAGCCAGCAGCTCACTCTCCGAGTTTAATGATTCAGATGATTACTTCGGCAGAGGAGAAGACGATTCTGTTCACACAATCGGAAATTTGGTTCGAGGAGAAAGTAGTACAACGATAACAAGCTACAGATCCACGAGCAGTATTCGCGAGATGGATCTCATTCCGTCCGATAGCGTACACGACCTCCGGTGCATCGCCGAGCGTATGATCACCGCAGGTTACATCCGCGAGTGTGTTCAGGTGTACGGCAGCGTACGAAAGTCTGCAGTCGACTCCAGCTTTAAGAAGCTCGGCGTTGAGAAATTGAGCATCGGCGATATACAACGCCTCCAGTGGGAGGTTCTGAACGCGAAGATCGGGAAATGGATTCGAGCGGCGAAAGTTTGCGTTAGGGTTTTATTTGCGAGCGAGAAGAGACTCTGTAACCTTATCTTCGAGGATTTAGGAACCGACGCCGATGATGCGTGTTTCATGGAAACGGTTAAAGCTCCGGCGATACAGCTCTTCAATTTCGCCGAAGCGATAAGTATCAGCAAGAGGTCACCGGAGAAACTGTTCAAAATTCTGGATTTACACGATGCGTTGTTAGATCTATTGCCTGATATCGACGCAGTTTTTGAATCGAAATCATCGGAATCAATTAGGGTTCAGGCGACTGAGATTGTCTCCAGGCTTGCGGAGGCTGCTAGAGGAATGCTTTCGGAATTCGAAAACGCCGTTCTCCGTGAACCGTCAAAAGTTCCAGTTCCCGGAGGAACAATTCATCCGTTGACGCGGTATGTTATGAACTACATAAGCTTGATTTCAGATTACAAACAAACCCTAGGTGAATTGATAGTATCCGGACCTACAACTGGCTCTAGATACTCCGATGATTCAACTACTCCAGACATGGATGTTGCTGATCATGAAGGCAGATCGCCGTTAGCACTCCATCTAATCTGGATAATCATCGTATTACAATTCAACTTAGAAGACAAATCCAAACACTACAAAGACAACTCCTTAGCTTATGTTTTCATCATGAACAACATTCATTACATTGTTCAAAAGATCAAAGGATCACCTGAATTAAGAGAAATGATCGGTGATGGTTATTTGAAGAAGCTTACAGGGAAATACAGGCAAGCTGCAACAAAGTACCAACGGGCAACATGGGTTGGTGTGCTATATTGTTTAAGAGATGAAGGATTACACATGACTGGAAGTTTTTCATCTGGAGTTTCCAAGACTGCATTACGAGAACGGTTCAAATCATTCAATGCAATGTTTGAAGAAGTGCACAAAATGCAGGCATTATGGTTGATACCCGATACACAACTCCGTGAGGAATTACAAATTTCAATATCAGAAAGATTAATCCCTGCTTACCGATCCTTTCTTGGAAGATTCAGGACTCATATTGAGCATGGTCGGCATCCTGAAAACTATATCAAGTATTCAGTTGAAGATCTTGAGACGGCAGTTTTGGATTTCTTTGAAGGAAATGCAGTTAATCAGCATTCGAGAAGAAGATCAAATTGAAATGAAATTGGAATTGGGATATTGTAGGACATAATTCTTTGATTTTTTTTGGTGGGATGTCTCATTGATTGGTTCCGGTTATTATTCTCAGGCTCTGATCAAGGGAATTAATGGGCTAAAGACTTCTGGATATGAATATACTCTGTAAGCTTCTTTTTATTTTTTATTTTTTTTTGTGTTTTTCCCACTGGGTTTAAGATTTTTGTTTGTAAGAAAAATTTGTTAAGACAGGATCTCTTTAATCTTGTATTGCATGAAACTGGTGTCAGATTATCTTGTTATCTGTCATTGATTTGGGAGAACTAACCATGGTCATGCGTTTATGACTTTATCTTGTGTTCCTTTCAAATTTATTCCAGAAACAAATGCTAAGATTGATAAAGTTCGTATTTTTTTAAATTATTTTTTCCTAACGTAGCTTTTGTGGCAAGGTTTTATTTTCAGAAATGGATTGCATTCATCAAAAGCAGTCTATGTATCAAGAAATTTCATACTGCAGATCATTAGAAAAACCTATTTACAGGTGCCAGCCTCCCTGGTTAGACATGGTATGAACTTTGAAATTATATGTTTATATCAGCAGTTAATTTATGGATGCAACCCAAGGTTTTATCTTCAGATCCTACAAATAGTCATGTTATGAGTAGGATTTATGTATGATTGATTGATATGTGTCTTTGTTGATACGTCTTTAATATTTCAAAGTTACCACAAACTGAACATGTCATCATATCATCAAACGACGTATGTTTTTGCCGTTTTAGGGGCATTTTGGTTATTGATCATGCTTCTAACCATGGCTGAAGGGGATAGTTAGGGGCGGGGGCGGCCCTGTTTTTTCGCTATGTAGTGTAATTTTATGTGGTTTTTGCCCGAAAAATTTATACACGTTAGAGTTCGCCCCTCGGCTCCCCCTTTATATCAAGCCAAGCTCCGCCACTGCTTCTGACAAATTATATTTTGGTAACATATAATGACAATTAAGTGAAAAAATTAAATACGTTTTGATGTAACTAATTATGCACAACTAGGTTTAGTCTCCCCGCGTTGTGGCGGGTTATCACGGTACACTCTCGAGAACATGTATTAAATATCATTTGCAGAAACATAATTTACATAGCAAAATCAAATTTGTTATCACGAGCTCTATACAAATTTTTCATAAAAACATTAAATCATACAAAATCCTCACAAATATGTTATAAAAATAACATTTACATACAAAATCCGTCTTACCGGCAATCAATTGTTCGAATTAAAAGAAAAATCTAAATTTCTATGCAAGTCTCTTAAATTTAATACCATTCTCTCTGTAAGTTAAGAAACTTCTGATGGTAAAGTATAAATTTTTAAAACGTTATTACATGGATTGGACACTTAAATAGTTAATATATAATATAATAAAAAATGAGGCCACTCACTATATAATAATATTAAAATCACTATTTCTTTTTCATGTATTTTAATTACATGTTGATTCATGTCACAAAGATGAATGAATAAAAGACTTGCATATGATATGCCTGTTTATGTTTGTCATTTCAACTTAGTTATGATCATAATCATTACCATGAAGATCGAGCCCCAGTTTAAAGAGGCTCTGGTCCAAATTGGGTGTTTGACCATATTGTCTTGATTTGACTTTGACTCTTGTTTTATTGTTCATTATTTCTTGGTGGGGAAAAGTTTGACAAAATCTATTTTGACTATTCATAAATGGAGGCCCAAAAATTTGTGGAAGAAAAGCAGTCAACCAGCAAACATATTTTCTTATCAAGAAACCAACTTTATTTAATTCTTTAATTGGACCAAAAATTTTCATGTCTGTATTTGCTCTTAGTTAGATATACCATGAATGGTTTGTTTGTGGCACACTGATACATGTTTATGTTTATTGTTGGAGTAAGTTATGGTTTCGGCACGTGTGATTTAAATATTTTATTTATTTCAACTCAAATTATAATCTTGTATCAATGCAGTTTCTGTTGTTTAAACAACTAACGGTTTTGGTCTTCAAACCTTAATATGGTTGGGGGTCAAAATCGTGAGTTGTTTAAACCACATGAGCTACATTGATAGAATATTTTATTTTGAGTTGAAATAGTTAAATTACTTAAACAAATGAGGCCAAAACCGTAATTTACTCTTTCAGTTTTAACACCATACTTTCAGGATAAGATTGTTGTTAACCTGGTTTTCTTCCTCATGAGTTCAAAAAACCAAATTCACTTGCTTACATGTATGATCTTCTGTAGTAATACGAATTCATATGTGATGGTTTTAAACAATTTAACAGCGGGTTTGTACAATCTTAAATTCATCATGTATCAAATGACTCGTGCGCCAATGTGGGACTAGCTCACTTGGTAGAGGCTTGCGGCTTGCCTTTTAGAATGGGAGGTCATGTGTTCAATCCTATGCAATGGTTAATTATTGTGTAATTTAGATGGGAGTAAGCTTAGCCGTTCAAGTATGTTCATCGGTTCACCTTGGATTTTTCTTATATGATTTATGTTTACTTTTTATCAAATTTAAACCCAACCAGTCAGATGACTCACAGAATGTGTAGTGCCGGGACACATTAACCCGGCTGTGGCAGGTTACAAATGTAAGACAACAATCCAATGTTATGTGACTAACTAGCGGAGCTAACTACGATGACCTAGGACCGGTGGGTTTGGATTTGAACTCATGTTCCATGTAACCACCATCCACCCTTAACCAACAGAGCCACACCCACTGCCAATGTTGGAATCAACTCTGCTAAGTAGTTTGGTTTTGGGTGATGTGAGATTAAAAGTTAATCGTTTTTAATGGTTAAAAACCGCTTCGAAGTTGTATTTCTTATGTTGCATCCTGCGTTAACACGTGCCATTTCATTAGTTTCACAAGCAGAAAACATCTAGCAAACATATGAATTGGAATATTGTAAATATATAATTTTGAGAGATGTGGACTTGCTTTTTATTTTTTATTATTTCAACCTAGAGGTGGGCAAAAAAAGGGAACCGGAACCGGTCATACCCGAACAGGTGGGTACAAACTGGTCCGTTTTTTTAAACAAATTAGAACTGGAATCAAAACCGGAACTAGTTACACCTTTACCCCGCCAAAGTCCAAACTGGAACCGGCCAAAACCAGTCAAAACTCGGAACCGAAACCGGGTCTTGACTTTTTTGACCATAACTGGAACCGGTTGGAACCGGAACCGGTTTAAAAAAAAACCCTATTTGTGCACGTCTATTTCAACCAATCGGTAGTTGATAGTCAAGGCCGTGTATTTAACACTTGGGCTTATATGCTTCTAAGGAATGTGCATATGCGTTGAGTCGTTGACCATTTAATGCCTTTCAACAAATTTCTATCGTGTTACCGTTTAAAGCAATCAACTTGCTATAAGAGGGTGTCAAGTGCTATGCCACGTGAAACGCATGTGAGAGCTGATGTGGCACCACACTCGCTGGAAAGCACCACTCCCATCCATGAGTGGACGTGAGTGGCTCACACTCACTGGCTCACTAGAACGATCATTCCTCTCATTAGTAAGTTGTGACTTGTGAGTGAGAGCTAACACGGCCTCCTAAAACTCTCACGATCAACAGACATTAACCGACCCACATACATTCTATTATTAGGGTCACATAACCCCATTGGTTTAGTTCTTTTATATGTAGTGTATGGAGCGCTAGCTCAACCATTATCAAGGTCCAAGACGAATGTAATATACGGGGCTTATTTTCAAACTTGAGATCATCCATCAATTTAGGGTGTTAAATGGTTTCTTTTTAATAATAAGCCTATCAGTAATCAGTAAACAAGCTGATTCATAATAGAAATTTGTCTAAACTAATTAATATGTGGTATTATATTAGATAGATTGTGAAACAAATATATATAAATACTATTGTGTGTGTGTGTTTTTTTTTAAGTTAGGACCCTAAGCACAGTAACCCATTTTATTTAATAGAAGTGAACCCTATAAGCTCTGTCTCTTTCTTGAAACTAGGGCCGTCCAAAATGCTCGTCGCTCAACGCTTGCTCGGAAAAAGCTTGAAAAAAGCTCGTTCGAATTTCCCTCGGTTTTAAACTAGCAGAGCACGCTCGGTTCGGTTTCAAAACGAGCCGAGCACAAGCCAAGGTAAGCTCGCTCGTCACTCGTAAAAAGTTCATTTGGCTCGCTCGTTTGGCTCGCTCGATTTGACTCGTTTAAGTATAACCAAGTTATACATATATATAAATTTTTATTAACACTAACATGTTTTAAGTTTTTAAAGATGAATAATGTTAGAGTATTCAAACTAATATGTAATGATGTTTACGAACTATTTATACATTTTAAATTTTTTTTATGCTTTTGTATTAGGGGTATTAAAGAAACCGGCCAAACTTTTGAAACTATGGCTTCAAACTTTTAGTGAAAACTGGTTCGGTTTTTTAACGACCAGTTTTTTAGTGAAAACCATAAACCAAACCGTTAACTATGGCTTCAAACTTTTGAAACTATCGACCAAATGTTTTGGAAAAAAACCGGCCGTGAAACTAAACTGATGACCGGTTCGCATTAAATTTACTTTGAAACCGAACCAAGCCGAGCCTAACCGAGCCGAGCAACGAGCACAACATTTGGCTCGATTTTGCAAATCCGAACCAAGCCGAGCCGCTCGGTTTGTAAACGAGCACGAGCACACCCTCACTCGGTTCAGCTAGTGAACAGCCATACTTGAAACTATGTCAACAGTTCTAAGCATTGTTGAAGCAAAAACAATTTTCTTTGTTTTTTTAATTATTTTTTAATTCTTTTTTAGAATTCAGGGCTTCCAACGCTACTCGAATTTTCTATAAAAACACATAAACCCAAATTCTCATTAAATTCACATTGCAGTTCCAACCATTTATTTAACTATATTGATTAATCTTTATCATATAGCATGTTACGTTCATCATCCTATTGAACAAATTTACGTTATGAGTAATGGTTCGTGAATTTGGTGTTTGGTATGCCTGGCAAAATAGGCAGGTTGGGACGGGTTGGATAACTGGTTCGGGTTAGGATAGGTGCGGGTCAAAACGGGTTTTAAGCAAAGTCAATTCGGGTCTAAATGGATTGTTATTAAAAAAAAATCAATTTAGTCTAAGTTAAAATGTGTTATAAGTAAACAAATAGCCCATTAGAATAATTTTCAGAGATTTTCTTATTGAATATGTTATTAATCATTCTTAAATGTTTAAATCCATTATATTCACATAGCTTTAGCCTTTAGGTTACCCATCTTGACATGTATTATGTTAAAGTAATAATCATCTCAACCCATTTCATATCATGATGTTACCCATTTCAACCCATTATACTATAATTGCTTACCCAAACCAACCCATTTCTTTTGATTTGGGTAAAAATTGTCACCTCTAGTGTTTTAGTATTGATTTGAGCAGTTCAGGTTTATTCTTGTGCAGAAGTTTAAAAAAAAAATACAAAATAGGTAGTTTAGTGTTGATCTGCTGCAAAAATGGTCAGTGATTTTGATGGAAGTTGGGTAAAGCCTCCCCTTAATTGTACTAATCAAATGCTTGATTTTCTTGGGGCAAAACTTGTCAGTCGTTACTTATGGTGGATATGAAAATACTGAAATTGAAATTCTTTTCAAATTCACCTCAACACAATTTAATTTACATTCACAACCAATACAAACCAATTCATGTAATATGAACCCAGTTTTTTCAATGTACCAACCCAATCAAACAAAAACATTTCGGTGACTCGACCCTGTAGATTTAGGGTCACTTTTGGAAGCGCGCTTATGTAAAAAGAACAGACGCGACATCAGCTTCTCTTAGCTATATGAGGTCAAATGAATCTAATATAAAAAAATAACAATAACATAAAGGTTGGTTACACTTTGGTGTGCAGCAGAGGAGAAATCAACCTCAGCTTCTCATTTCATATTGTAGATCAACAGCTTTTTCATTTTCATTAAAATTCTTGTAAAATATACATCTAATAATATAGTCTAAATTCTATAAAATGAACAAAGGAAATTTAGAGTTTGATAGGCATACAAAAGAGAGGCAGAGCTCACCTTGATAAATTACTCTGTTTTATCTTCTTCCAAATCAACATCTTCAGAATTTAGTTCAGATACATCTTTTGTAGAAAGAGGGGAAGGTTTTATGAGAGTTAGTGTATCCTCCTTGTCAAACTCTTCACTTCCATCATCTGAATATGCATATCTGTCCCACCAAAAAACACTATTATTAAATACATAGGTCATCCAATTATATATTACGGTACTCTAGTAACAACTAGCCGGAAAATTACATAATTTCTATAAATTTAAAACTGGTTACTTCTACTGTTGTGCAATGACACGAATATGGCCCCTTTTGTAATGTTCAAAACTCTAAACGTCACAAAAGCTTAACATTCAAGGGCATACTAACATATTACGACTATCCGACTAGGTTTTTTTTATATATATTTTTTTGCCAGATTTAACATATAAACAAAATAAAATTAATGGCCCTTAAATTATTCTAAAAGTTATGTGACCTTCATGACAACTTTTGAATAGTTGGGTGGCACATGCTATCTCATAATTTAAAGAGATTACGTGTTCAACAATTTTATGCTAAGATCACCCAAATGCTGAAACTACTTTATAGGCCACCCAGCTATCCAAGTATATATCCAGTTTCGGTTGTTGTATCAAATCCGCCTGAAAAAGTAGCTTCAATAAATTGGTTACTAAACAAAAAACTGGTTCCACAGATCAGGCCACTTGGCTAATCAAGTTGACCAGAAAACACTTTTTGAGTGTATTTTTAATTTCTATTAATAACTAATGCATTAATTACAACTAGATTACAAATTCAATGTGACAATAATTATATAAATTATTAAATTAAAATGACTTGTAAACTGCTCACAAGCAGTTTGACCTGTCTCCTTTAGCTAATTTTATAGATTTGACCAGTTTGAAATATACACAACCCGAATCTAAAACAGGGAAAATCATTAGAAGTAGATTATTGTATTCTTTACCGCATAGAATTTTGAGATGGGGCCCACAGAGCACATATGACACAAAGAAGAGAGAAAGACAGAACATGCCAGAAGGCAGGTATGATCCAAGCATTTTGCCATTGCTCATTGTATATATCAGTTGACTTGAAATAAAGCTGAAAAAAAAAAATTAATCACCAAAAGTTCGTTCATAAGAAAACAAGGAGAACTGTATGGTATGAAAACAAACTTTACACTTATCACCATTTTGGTAGCCAACTTCAAACTAGAAGCAAAATAACAACTAATATGCATTTATAACCTGAACCTGTTTCATCAATTACCGACAGTAGCAACAAATAAAATGTTTGACAGATAGCAGGTCATGTCTTTTGATTATTTTTAAAAAACTATTAATGTGCCGTCCTATATGTCATTTACTGTGTGTGTAACTGTGTATAAATATATATGCCATGTGACACCAGACATGACTACGAAAATTCAAAAAAATATTATTTCTTTTTAAATTGTAATATAATTTATTTTCACACACTCATTTTTCTCATTGTTACATCATAATTTACACTCTTACTGATTTTAATAACCCTTTAGATTAGGGGGCTGTTTGTTTACATCTGAATGGATCTGAATTTGTTTCAACCAAAAAAACACATCTGAATCGGAAAAGAGATCTGAACGAACCTCTGAATGGTTCAGACATGAAACCATGTCTGAATGGGTCTGAAAGGAGAAGGGGACGCTTATACCCTCATTCCCCTCGTCTGCTCGTCTGTTCCCGTCACAACTCTAACTGATCGCCGCTCGTCGTGGTTGCCGCTCCTGTCCTTTCCTCGACCGCTCCCGTCGCCGCTCCTGTATGTTCCTCGTCCACTCGGATTGTAACACGCTCTCAACTATGAGCGCATGAAGGTGGATGGTGGCGACATTTGTGAAATTAGGGTTAGGTGATAGGAGTTTGGGTCTGAACGAATTTGGGTCTTCACGTGGGAAATTGGGGTTAGGTGTGGGAGATGAGAATTTGGGTTTATGTATATTTAATTATTAATAAAATAAAAAATATTAACAGGATATAATATATATATATATACACACACATATATATGTATGTATGTATGTATACATAAAATAATATATTTAGTTAAACCAACCTAAAAACCGAATTCTCAAAGTAAAAACGCAAGACTCGATTCAGAAGGGTAAAATAGTCATACTGCATGTTCATTCAGATGTACAACCAAACAGTCTTAACTGGTTCAACACTTAATGATTCAGACCCTCTTAACCATTCAGACATCTTAACCATTCAGCACTTAATGATTCAGATGCTACCAAACGGCCCCTAGGTGTAACACATAAATAAACTGACATTTTATTATTAAATTTTGCTTCAAAGATGCATTTTAGTGCCATTGTAGCAAAGAATGACTGGTTCAACTACCCCTGGTTGTCATTTTTCTTGCTATGTATTAAAGTGCTGACATGGCATCTTATATGCCAGTTAAAATGAGATTGATTGCTATAACCAGTACTTAGTTGCTAAAATTAGAAATTTTGTCAAGTTTGTTTCCATTTCATGCAACTAAGGAAAACAATTGGCATATGTTCATTAGCATTATTTTAGGGTTTCACATTTCTCTACACTCATTTCTTAATTAACAATCCCCAAAAGATTACGCATATAAAAAACATGTTAAATCACCTATATACTGTACAGTAAATTTTTTTTACCTCATAGCATATCCAGCCCACCGACACAATAACAGCTACAGCCAAAGCATTTGTGAATTTCCTGTATATATCTAATTTGGCCGTCATTCGTTTAGCCTGTTATCATACAACCCATTCAAGTTAGGACAGCAGTGCCAATAATTATTGCATATAGCAGTAAGCATTATTGCAAAAAATTGAAAGTGGAAACTATTATAAGGCACTTTAGTAAGAATTTCATTAATTCATTTGAAAAATAGGGTAATTTTACGAAAATATTATTATAATTTATATACCCTATTTAAATTGAAATAATTTGGATAAATATCATATAAACAAATGACAAGAAAATGAATGCATACAATTATAAATTTACAATGCAAACTTCAACCGTCCCCCTATCACAAGACTAAAAAAACCAAAAGCTTTCTACAATTTTCATAAAAATTTCATCATAAGATGCTATATATACGAAGGGAGGTGTTCTTTTAAGAACCAATAGTATGTTGAGAATTGTCTAAAACCACATTAGACATGTAGTACTGCTTCATGGAACACATGTTTGGAATAAGTAATAACATTAGATGATTGGGCAAACATATAATTTAGATGCATAGTTGATAAATATAATTACTTTAAATTTATAAATGATTAATTTAATTCTCTAAATTTTTTAAACAAAATTAAAACAATTTAATTAAAATCATAATATCATATGTATTTAGTTTCATAAGTAAAACAATTTAATTAAAATAACTTTCAATGTCCATATAAGTTAGTCTAAAAAAGGTCAGTTTATACATGAGAATGAAACCAAATTTGGAGTAAAAGAATGCTCATTTTACATCAAATTTGGTGCAACTTTTGGTGTGTAATAAGGTACAAAAATGAGTTGTGTTAATAAAAGAGAACCTGCAGCTTATTTAAAGTTGAAGAAAGTGAAGTGAATATCCACAAAACAAAAAAAGCATCCAAGACTGCCACAGGGAGAGATAAAAACAACATCGCCTTTCCTGAGAGATCACTGACAGCACCAACATGTTCTACCAACTCAAGCACTTCAGAAGCAACAAAAAATGTTCCCCCAAGCATGACAACTTTTGAAGTAAGACCACCCAAAGTAGGTCTTACAACACCAAATCCCATAGAAACGGTTAAGATGATCAAACGTGAAATAGTGCGCTTTATAGTGCCAAAAGTTACCGCCCATATGGTAATCCCAGTTGGTCGCACCCCAGTTTCATTAAATTCGGCATAATCAAAATACCATAGTGCCATCTCGAACATACCCAGTGTTATAACTAAAGTTATACAATTCTGCAAATGTAAAACTTCCTTCCAAAATCTTGCATACTGTGAGAACCAAAAGATTCCAAGAACTAAAAATGCAAGTGACATAAACCCGTAGAAGTTCAAAAGCGGTGCCATTCTACCAGGTAGATAACCACTTGGATTTTTCCATATGGTTTTTCCTTCTACAACCAGATCAACGAGCCTTGGTTCACAATGCATGAAGTACAAATTATACATTCCGGTTCTGGTAATCTGTACAGATCTTGGTTGCATACTGGAAGTTTCTTCATTGACATCAAATGAGACACCAAAGACTTCAGGCCACCCAGGATTTGTTGTTGATAGGCGGTGAATAACTTCACCCTCTTTGCATGCACCCAATTTTGCTAGATCTGCAGTACAACAGATGGCTCTTTGGCCTCCATAGGCTGACCCACCTATAGTTTCTCTGTCATCCACCTCAAAGAGTATGGCATAAATCAAGCCTGTGCTGAAATTTGAAGCCTCTTGTGGCCTTCTAAATGTTATCTTTTCAAACCTAGATACAAATAAGAAAAAATGAGAAGAGGGTCAGGGGCATATCAGATCTGTAGTTCTTTATCACATCTGCATCTAATATCCATCTAAATTTAAAAATATATGTACATCTAAGAAATTAAAATTAATAATCAAGGAATTGACTGGCATCAAATCAGTGGTTCATCATGTTTCCTCTACTCAGTAAATTTAATTAAATAATGCAAAATGTTCAACATTCATTTCTGAACTATAAACCAAGCTTCTAACGAGGCGAATCAAGTAAAAGAATTGGCCCTGACATATATGTTTTGCTTCTTTGGAAAAAGTTAACTATAACAATAATACAAATCACGATAAGATTTACAAGAATTAAGATGTCAGCTAGACAGCTAAACGTGCAAGTAACGCACATCAATTCGAACGAAAACATAAAATCTTTAGCAGTAAGCTCCGGATCTAAATCACCGACATGTAATTTAAGCTAGGTTTTGTTTTAGCCCAGCTTATTACTCATTTCAAGCTTAAGGTTTATCATCATTGGTCTGATGATTCATGATTCATACTCTTCAATTACAATTACGAATAAGCTAACTACCACATGCATCAGTTCCTACAGCATCAATCATCCAATTCACTTCTCGAAACAACACTCACAATTGTAAAAAGCATAAATCATGAACAAAACTTACCGAATATACGCATCGCCATTAGCAGATGCAGAAGAATCATTTAAGTTAGGATGAGAGTAATAAATCCCCTCACTTCCTCCATGGATTACAAATGCATTTCCCTTCCTCGAGAACTTATCTCCGGCGTAATTATGCACCGACGCCTGAATGCATAAAACACCAACAAGCAGTAACAATGATATCGCCGTCAAGGAATCCAGGAACGGCATTGCTTATGCTTCGGAATGAATTCAGATCTACACACAGATCTGCGTTACGAGAGAGCGAAAGATAAAGAGATCTGGAGCTGAACGTGTGATGAGTCCAGATGAACTATGAAGACTGGCTAACCATGGTTAAGTTGAAGTTGACTTATGGGGTTGGGGGAATTATGCACCGACTAAAACGTGTATACCCTCAAAGATTACAAATCATTTGGTAGAGATCCCCAACAACCTACATTTTACTTTTTATTTGAAGGAGATTTTGTCGTGTTACCTTTAGTTATTTTGGTGGTTGATAACTAAGATCAATTACTCGATCGCCGATCATGAAACCGTACACTCTGATGCGCGAAAACCTCGTGTAATGGGTAAACTTCGCCCCCCATTGTAATCGTGAGACCTACATTTTACTTAAAAATGTTAGGAAACAATCAAACATCTCAAACCTAAACCATGATATAAAACCAAACCCCTAAAACTAAACTGCAAAACCTAAAGTTATATCTGAGAAGCTAAACTCAACTATAAAAACTAAATCCAACTAACTTTTAAAAAAAATAAATAACTTCTAAACTCTAAAAATTAAACTTCAAAAGTTAAGATGTTAGAGTTTGATAAGATGATTTCAATTCTGTCAGAATAAGTTCAATCAAAATTTGTTAAAGTTATTAAATGTTATTTTTCATATTGTTTTTAGTCTTTTTGACAAAAGATTCATCTACCTTTTCATCAAAGTAATGCTAAAATCATGTAGTCATGCCTACATAACTTACCTTTTATTGAATTTTTTAAGAAAAATCTTAAAACAAAACAAGTTTTTAAAAAGAGTTAAATTATTGGTATACTTACGTATAAAACATGATCAGTGATAGTATTTACTGAAGATGTAGGATAAAAGCGAGAGATTCCTAGATGGTTAGGAGATAAGTGGAAAATATACGTGTAATATGGTGGTATATTGGATATGTGTGATACATGCTTGCTTACATGGGTGTTGTTGGATATTGGATGTCCGATTAACGATAAGTTCAACGTTACTATAATAGGTATGATCTAAAGAGTTACACTTTGGAAGGCAACGAATTAATGTTTAATTGTTAAACATAATATACGATCACGAACTATCGATTTTAAGGATTTGGTGATTTTATTATTTATGAAATAATAATCGGTGGGAATTAATTATTGAGATAATTAATTCATTAGACGAATAAAGTTTTGAACTTTATCAAAGGGTTATTTATTAATTAATTGTTAATTAATAAAAGGAGAATTGATTAAATAAGTAATGTTTAAATCAATTAAACATTAACTATTTAATGGATATTAACTGATTAATTGTTAATTAGTTAAATGGAGATTGTAGTAATTAAATGGTTTAATTACTAAAAGGTGTTTAATCAAATTAAAAGGGTTTTAATTTGAATTAAATAAAAGGGTGGGAAACCAATTTTGAATTGGTAATTCTAGATCCTAAAATTGTGGATCACATTTGACTATTTATAGTTCAAATCACCACAATTACAAATACACTTGAGAAACCCTAATTCTCCTTCTCCTTCCCCACCCTTGGCCATCGCCCCCTCCCCTTTGGGGCTGCCTAAAGCCGTTGCACATAACCACCATAATTGGTGGTGTTTTGGCCAACTAGCCACTAGCCGGATCAAGTCGTGGTGAGCCGTGGGTTGCACCGTCGAGCCGAACCGAGCCGTGGGTTGAATCGTCAAGCCGTGAGTGGTGCTATTCGAGCCAAACCGAGCCAAAACCAGTTTTGGTTGTTTCTGATGATTCGTAGGACGAAATCAGGAATCGGGAGATCGTATTGTGTCAACTAGCGAGACTGTTGCCGATCCATCGTGTGTTTTTGGAACTGCTTCGTAAAGGTCGATTTCTAAACCCCCTATGGTTGTGTTGTTAGAATTAATTGTTGTTTAAACAGTTTGTAATTGATACCTGATTTGGGAATTGTTTCGATTACGAATCGAAATGTTATAAAATTTAAATGTTTCCGCTGTGTCAGATCTGATCTGATAGTTTAATCCGGTTTTGTGAAAACTGATCTTGTCAATTAATGCGATTAATTGAAACTGATTAAATTAAAAGTAACCTAGAATTCCCAACAGAGTGTATCATAGGAAAGATTGTATTTTGCATTGCATTACTCTTATTAGTACTTTGGTATTCTGCCTTCATGTATGTTCCTGCATAGTCTGATTCCCTGCTATGTACTGTCTTTTGCCAGTTTTTATTATATTTTATTTTTTACACAAGTGAGTGTGTATGTGTTTCTATTGTGTCTTGCCCCTGATGTTATGCTTTGCACGGTAGGATGATGATGATGATGATGATAACAATAATAATAATAATAATAATAATAATAATAATAATAAATAATAATAATAATAATGATGATGATGATAATAGTATATAATAAATATTGAGAAAAAAAAGTAAAAAACACATGAGCTGAGGGACTCATACGAAACAACATCTCTATCTTTTTTGGGGTATGGGTAAGGGTTGTGTTCATCTTTTCTCCCCAGACTCCACAAAATAGAATTTTACTGGGTAATTGTTGTTGTTATGTATCAATAACACTATATTTTCATATTTTTTATTATTAAAATGATTGATTTAAAACACGTATGATGTATAGATGATGGTGATGATACATGAATTTTAAAACAATTAAAATATGTCTCTTTAATTTTCAAGTGACCAAAATGTCCTCCCAAAGTGCTTCCAACTAAAGATGGGCATATAAACCGGTTCGGTTTTAAAAACCGGTCTCTAAACCGGTTCCTAGAGCACCTCAAACGGTTTCCCCCAAACCGGTTTCCAAACAGGTCCGAACCGTAGGTTTGGGATTTTGACCGTTGGAATAAGTTTGGAACCGAACCGAACCGGTTTTAACGGCTATTTCGCATATGACCGTTTTTTTGCAAAATGTTGCGGGGTTGAAACTTTATTTGAAAAAATTTGTTACGATTTAGATTTACAAGATGAAGATCCTTTTTACGCGCAAACATTGCAAACAACTTTTAACAAACAATTTTCAAATATGTTTGATGTTTATGTTCAAAAATATGTAACAACATCAACCATACACCAAACAATGAGAAACGCGGCATCAAGTTCTAGTAGTTCAGATCCACAAATCGTTTTTTATAATTTATTAATGAACGAGAATAGTAAAAGACAAAGAGGCAATACTCCAAGTAGTAAACTTGGAAGATATATTGCCACAGACTTTATGTCGGGCATGACTCCTCAAGAGTTTATGTCCTTTGATATCTTGGCTTGGTGGAAAGGTAAGGAAGAACAATTCCCGATACTATCTGCTATGGCTCGAGATCTACTAAGCGTCCAAGCTTCCACGGTAGCTTTGGAGTCGGCGTTTTCTGATAGTGGCATGGTCATTTCACTAAGAAGAACAAGACTCACTCCTCCGGCGGTAGAGATGTCGATTTGCTTGAAAGATTACTTGGATGCGGTGGAAAGAGTTCAAGATAAGTTTCCACTTGAAGGCGAAATGGATTACGAGAGCGAGTTATTGCAAGAGGAGGTAGATGCGGGTTTGTCAAAAGGAATAACCAACGAGGAAGAAGCTGCATATTATCAAGTTAGCTCGGGAGAAAATTAAACGTGAAGAAGACGCATGTATTTCATCATTATGTTTTACGATTTGGTTTATTGTAATTGTTTAAGACTTTAAGTAATTTACTTTATGTTGACTTCAATTTGTTCATTATGTTGTATTTTCTTTTTTCAAACCTTAATTAATAAACCCTAATAAAACCTTAAACTAATCAAAACAACTAATAATTAAAACCTTAAACTAATAAAAACATAACCTAATAATTATTAAACCCTAATAAAACCTTAAACTAATCAAAACAACTAATAATTAATAAAACCTTAAAACTAATCAAATCATAAACTAATAATTAATAAAAACCCTAATAAAACCTTAAACTAATCAAAACAACTAATAATTAATAAAACCTTAAACTAATCAAAACATAACCTTAAACTATTCTTTAATAAATATACATATAATACAATTAGTTTAAATACTAGTTTAAGTTTTCATTGCTTTAAGGTTTTATTAGGGTTTTTATTAATTATTAGTTTATGATTTGATTAGTTTAAGATTTTATTAGGGTTTTATTAAATAATAGTTTAAGTTTTGATTGGTATAAGGTTTTAGTTTAAGGTTTGATTAGTGTAAGGTTTTATTAGGGTTTTATTAAATAATAGTATAAGTTTTGATTGGTTTTAGGTTTTATTAGGGTTTTATTAATTATTAGTTTATGATTTTATTAGTTTAAGGTTTATGTTTGATTAGTTTAAGGTTTTATTAGGGTTTTATTAATTATTAGTTTAAGGTTTAGGTTTTATTAGTTTAGGTTTTTATTAAAGGTTAAGGTTTTATTAGGTTTTGAAAAAAAAAAGTTAAAAACCGGTTTCAAGAATCGGTTTGGCCTAAACCGGTTTTTTTAGATTCCAAATCGGTTTGATAGGTTCGAAATTTCGATGTTTAAAACTGGTTTATAACCCGAAATGGTTGGCCTAGAACCCGTTTGATCCATGCAATGTAGAAACCGATTCGGTTTGTAAACCAAACCGGTTTGGTGATAAAAACCGGTTTGAACACCTCTTCCAACCATATATATCCTACACAAACGTTTGAATTTAAAACAAAAGCATCTAACCGCACAACAAAAGCATCCGGCTTTAAAAAACAAGTATCCGATTTTATCCTAATACAGTCATCAGCTTTAATACAAGCATCCGACTTTAAATTATAGTCGAATGGCTTCAAATGTGTTTGACACATGAATCTTTCAATCAGTTGGTTTTACTGTCAAATGACTACATGATTATAAGTGTGCCACCGCAAGTGTTTGTGGGGACAACACACTACAAGAAAAATATTATTTGTATCTATAACATAACACACTACACATCTGTAGAAAATACATACACAATGATTGTAGAGTTTGGTTGAAAATACAAACACTTGCAGAACTGCAAAATGATCAAATGTCAACCAAAACCAATGTACACATTAACGGCCAAACCTAAAGATATTGTTCCAAATCCAACAAACATCTACATCTTAAAAATATCTTTTCAACCTTGTAATTTGAAAAAAGTTACACAAAAACTTAGCAGTTGAATGTACAGAGAAAAAGGGTATAACAGACGGTAGCTGGCATCAACCACCCGCGTTAATATTTACAGGTGACATGGCATGAAAAATTGATGCATGGTGAAAAAAACTAGATTCAGTCGCAACAAACTACACCTCATTTAGTCCATATCAAGAAACTCCATTCTCTTTCTCATTGAACCCTTCAAGAATATGACGTTATAAGCTTTAGTCGCTGAAAACAAATAATAATAATAGCTTTAGCCGCTGGAAACAAATAATAATCATAGATATCATGAAAACGCTGGTGAATTTTCATATTTAATGTACTATTTGGGCAAACCGTCACTTTTTTTTTCTGGAATTTAACAGCCAAATTTAAAATGGTATGAAAATTTATTGATTACTGCAACCAGGTTACATTTTATAACCGATTGTAGCAACAAATGACAAACTCAACCACTAAAATGTCATCTTTCTGCTGATTTATCAAAAATAGATGATGGGACATATTTTATCATTTAGCGCATATGTATATGACATTAATGTATATTTTAATATACTTTTTTTTTTCTAAAATATGTTTTTTTTAACTTGAAAGCAATTTATTATGCCGTTCTTTAAGGTGGTTGCTAAAATCTTGAAATTTATTCTATTTAGATATGTTGTCAAAAGCCCTCTAGACGAGGGTCTAGGCTAACTCGCTCCTAAAGGTATATTTACGGAAACGAAGAAACAAAGCAAATTCAGCAGATGAGCCGGCGACTTCTCAATCGTTAGTGGGGTTTAATTGGGATCCATTCGAGCAGCCAATCAAGCAAGAAACTGAGTAGTGGAGCAGTTAGTATTTAAAATTGTGTTTTGGAGGGAGGAGTTATATCGTATTAGTATAGAGCAGGCTATGTAATTTTTTTATCTGGTTAAATTCCTTGTAAACACAAACGTTGTTTGTTGGAGACTTACCCATCTCGAATTGGGTCTTATCATCTATCTAATCAAGTTGCCTCAAGCGTTCCCATTGCAAACTTCACCTTGTTTTCTTTCGCAAATTATGAAGTCAATGAAACCACAACTTACGATCGAGATAACTTGCAAGAGAAGTGGACAGATAGATATCTTCAGGACCCTCCCAATACGTACATTGCATTCAAATTTATTCATTATCTAAAAAATACCGAAAAAAATCGCAACGGTAGCACAAACTCGATCTTGATTTCTCACCATAAAATCCTTATCACCTACGAACTTAGGATTTCGATCAATAGAAAGCGTAAACCTAGTAAAATCTACGATCTGCTGAATCGATTGAAAACGCCCCAAAAAACTATCCCTAAATCTTGAATCCAACACACACTCTTGAAATAAAAAAAAATAGGAATTAAGAGTGCTAGTTGCTGTTGGTTATTATATTTCCATAACATCCATCAATAAACCCTAATTAACTATCCCCAAATCTGTAAGGGGATATGATTTGATGATCTGGGCCATTTCATAGTTCCCTACTTCCCTCTAATATATCTCCGGATCGTATCAATGTAGAAAAATTAATTTACTTTTTTGGCCCTTCAAGATGTGGCGTAGGCTAAAATTGGCCATTTGTTAAATTGTTATTTTCAGTATGCATTTGGATCATGAATCACCTTTTGAGCACGTTTAGGCGTTTAGCTACATTGCAAATTTGTAATTATTGTATTTAGGCTTATATTTTTCTAAAGAAAACATAAATTGCAGTCAGGCATGCTACAAGTCATACTGTGAATTAAACCTTGAGTAGTTTTATTTTAATATATAAGAATATAAGATAATGATAAGGTTTTGAAATTAAAAATTAGGTATCAATAAAAATATCAAAGTATTATAGGTATGAGATAATGAGTTTGTGAGCTTAACTTAGGAATATATATTGATCATGGATTTTTTTACATATGTACTCTTACTAATAACATTTATTACATATATACTTAACTTTTAAATTTGTTATATGTTTTCTCTAGTGAGAAAAACTATGTAATTTACTTTTTTATTTGAAAAGGAAATATGTTTTAAAAATAAAAAATATGTAATTGATTTATTTATTTGAAAGGAGAGATGTGTTTTATGTTTTACAAATGGAGAAAATGTAATTGTTTTTTTTTTTTTATAAATATGTAATAATTAATATTAGCAATGAGATGAGAAATATTGAAATGTCTTTAAATTTAATGATGCAAATATCTAAAAAAATGTTTTTTTTTTTTTTTTTTTTTTTTTTTTTTTTTTGCATAAGAAACTATTATTGTATAATAAATGTATGCAACATGTCATTTCACGTTAGACGAGATAAAATTGGGATTGATAATTTAATATGCATTTGGGGTTGCATGAATAATATATGTAGATACTAAGTTATACAATTCTATGTTATACGGGTTTGCATACAAAAATTATGTATTTTGTTACTATGTCTTCATAAAATTTCATAATTAAAATAATTATATTAGTTATATTTTTTATATTAAAAAAATTTTAAAAATAAAAATTGATAAAAAAATGATTTTAGTTATCTAACATTAAACATAAATGATATTTATTATCATATTATTAATTATTAGTATTAATTACTGTATTTATGTAATGTATATTGTTAATAACACTAATTGTTAGTTTTATATTTAAATTTAAAAATAAATATTTATTTTTTGAATTATAGAAGAATGTCATATCGTATTTTTTGTAACTAATTACTTGTAAAGGAATACATTTAATCCCAAAGATGTTGTTAACAAGAGGTTAGCCTAGTGGTAGTTAATTATTACGAACTACGAAGGTGAACAAAATTGGGATTTTAGGGTTTCATACTTTTATAATCTGATCAAACGAATGGAAAAATAGAATAATGGATTACTTCTTTATTTGGAACATGGATTCAAGTAATGGACTTATTGAGGTTAACACTTAACAGGCTTTTAATTTGGGATGTGCATGTTAAAATAAACTTGATCTTATTCACTTTATTCGAATATCCGAATAACCTTATTTTAAAAAAATTGCTATACGTATCCGACCTGTAAATCCAAATAAAAAATCGGATTTTTCGATTTTGGATGCGATTCGGATTTCATTGTTTTTCGGTTTTCGGATTTTTTGAACACCCGTAAGTAGTAGACTCTTGACTTCTCTTAAAAAAGGTCTTGGACTGAGCCAAGAGATTTTCCTTGTTGTAGGCTTTCTCATGGGCAGGTTGGTCAGGTCAACACACTCTGTTCTTTAGGTGGAAAGGCGATTAATTTGTTAGGGTGATTCCAGATGACTGAGAGTTTGTTGTTGTTAAAAAAAAAGATAACAAATTAAATGATATTCATATTGTTGTAAATTTATCAAGTGATCACAAAATCTAACGGTCAATAATTGATTGAACATAATTTTGGATTAATCTTTGAAACATGAATCATTATCATATCAACATATTTGTGGGTGACACATAATAATTTATCGTATTAAAAGATAATACTTGATAAATTAGATTTAATGAGTTCGTGTGAAAGTTCTTCAATGAAAACATACAACCATTTGTTTGTTTGTTCTTTGTTGTTCGAAAGCCTGAAAAAAAAAGAAAAAAAAAATGAATCCTCTTACTACATGTTGTTCACGTAATTATATCCACATAAATAACGAGCCCAACAACACAAGCCCATATGTATTAAATTAATATCCAATTGAAGTAATATCGGTGTTAATGAGACCCGCAATATCAAGTAATCTAACTAGACTAATCACTGACATTATTATCTCAATCTACAAGTCAATTCAATATCCCAAAATCGTTAATAACACTAAAATTTCCATCACATATAACATATAAAACAAATTCAAGTAAAGAAAACTACTTGTCAAAACTTTAGTCCAAATTATTTTCTATAAACAACTATTACATAGAATAGAAGGCTTGGGTTGATGAGAATAAATATTTTAGTATAGAGTCCAATATATAACATTAACACAAACAAACATGATTGATGAGTTTTACCCATATATAATACAACATAACATGCATTTGAACCCATGAAGAGGATTCAAGCATGAAAAAACAAACAAACAAACAAAACGCCTTTGCTTTAGTGATCTCAACTTTTGTTCATCCATCCTTCTTGTCAATGAAGTTGAGATAAAAACAAGGCATCTTTTAACCTTAAAAACCTCAAACATCGTCAAGAAAACGATACATCTTTTGCCATCATGGTCGTCAAGAGATCTTCAAAAGGCTTGGTAACACGAGCTTGGTTTCATATCTCTAGAACGATGTCTGCAAATTTATACAAAAATCGTCAACACCCTCTTTTCACAAGCACTAGACTTGAAAAAAAAGACTAGAAAGATGTGTACTTTCTAGTGTAAAAAGACTCACATTCGGAATCCGTTCTGACCCATTTTGACCCGTCTTTTTCACTTTCATCCTCGATGGTTTTCTCTTTCTTACGTAATAAACTTTTGTCCTCAATTAACTTTCTTCTTGATGATGCTTGAGGATTATTATGAGGGTTGATCTTGTTTTTAAGCAAAGCCCTTATAAGCTGCATTTTATCATAATCATAATCAGAAATCAAGAAACCAAACAATATCAAAAACAAAACAAGATCTAATACATCACCTTTTCCATTCTTGATTCCGGAAGTGGATCGCGAAAACTAGGAATTGATGGAAATCCTTTGCTGCATACGAAAATTTTCTTGAAAATAAAAGAAATTGATTTCTTCCCAATTGCTTTCTTATTGTTATCCATGCAAATATCCTTGCATCTACCAAGAATGACTCTAATGGTTCTATCAATATCTTCTTCTTTGTCATTGACTTCAGTGTTGACTTTGACCGAAAGTCTTCGGTCAACCTCTAAGCTTGATGGGCAGTTAAGGAATCTATCCAATGGGAGATCAGCAGGGATTTCTTGTTTTTTTGACAGGAGATTTGTCAACTCTTTCTGCAGTTTTCCAATCTCTTCACATGTGAATTCAGAAAGATCTGGAGATGGTGTCTCTGTTGCTTGAGTTTCTTGAATTTCTTCATTTTTGATTGGTAAATCATTGTTGCCAAATGTTCCAATTGTCAACAATCCTTGTGGCCAATCACTAAACTCTTCTTTTAGTGGTTCTTGATTGACGTGATCTATAAAATGGAAGCATATATAAACATTATTTGATTTCAATAGTTCAAGATTTTATTTTTTAGAATATTAAATTGATTTACGGCTATTGTTTTGTTTTATTCTGTTTGGAGTATTTGAGGTCTCTCTGTAAGCAATCACTCTTTCCTCGTGAATAACTTTGCCTACATCTCACGTTCTCACCCTTCCAAAACCTTATAAATAATCATACTTCTAGTAGGTTTTACTGGGTTTGACTGTTGTTTGTTGTATTATCGTGTTTTATTCGGTATTCCAAGATTTAAAGTGAGATTTGTCTTTGGTATTATAATAATGAATTTATGATCAACTTGGCCTTGTATCTAGAGTTAACAATTTGCTTATAACCATGCATAAACTTTAAAAAAACATGGTATTTATAAATCCATGCAAATTCATATATTACAGTTAGAAGAAGGGTTAATTTGAGGAAAAAAAACATTATACTATAGTGTTTTCAAATACTACTATTTTAAATAGTAAATCAATGCAAAGCATGATTTTAATTTAAATTTGATTTAAGTTAATTTTTCTAAATCATTATGAGTTTTGAAGATCTATGAACATCATCATCGAACGTTAGGCCAATGTATAGAGCATGCATGTCACATTAATGTTACCAGATCTTTCACTCACTCGTGATTAATATATCATTGAAGATCTATGAACATCGTCATCGAACGTTAGGCCAGTGTATAGAACATGCATTTCACATTAATGCCACCATATCTTTCACCCATGATTAATATATCAATAATGTAAAAAATGATACGAAAAATTATTAAAAGACAACCCTTTAAACCAAGTTACAACACTATTTTTAATCAAAGGAAATTTAAAAGCATGGGTTATAAATTTTCTTTATATATATGCATGCAATATCAAGAGTTTGGATTGTTTTTAATAATAATAATAATAATAATAATAATAATAATAATAATAATAATAATAATAATAATAATAATAATAATAATAATAATAATAATAATAATAATAATAATAATAATAATATTGTTAAAATACATATAAATCAATAAAATGATCCTAACTCATTTATTTAACATAAAAAGTTAAAAACAAAGATTACTTACGAGTAAAAGAAGTAACATTCTTATTCTTGCGCTCTTGTCCACCATTGAACTTATTTTGCACCCAATTAAGAAGCTGCAACAAAACAAATATTCAGTATGCAAACCTTATATATATAAATGTAAACACCACCAATAAAAGTTGCTATATCTCACCTTCATGATCGATGGCGGTTACTATCTAACAAGAAGGCGGCAGATGGCGGTGGCAACAGTGATGATGGTGAATGAATAATCAAGAGATGAACCAATGTATAGTGATTTTAAAGAAGCCAATTAGAGTTTAGCTTTTTGCATATATCTATATAAACATATATTTGTGTATATATATAATAGTAAGATATTATTTAGAGGGGTTAAGGTGATCCTAGGCTTCAAGTTCTTAACCAACTTCAAATCTATACATCTAAACATCCAAATTTATGTGGAGTGATTATGAATAAAAAATAAAAGTGGGATTTAAAAAATTAATTTCATGTGTGATGACATTCTTTGATTATAATAATCCATGCATGTTTCCTCGTAACAATACATTGTAAAAACAATGTCGACTGCTGTTTCTTGAAGGAGTATACGTGTCATGATTTTATTCCGTTGGATCCTTCTTGATGCTCCAAATCAGATATGATATGGGTTCATGTGCTATCATTTCTTATTTTACATTGGTCAATGATGAATCTAGTTAGTCGAATTTTAGAGCATTGCTTTCTTTCTTCTCAAATTCATTTGATGGTACATTTCTTAAGAAAAAATTTATTTTATAGTTATTATATATTCTTTTATCAAAGTAAATTGCCCAAATATATTATACCATGCATATTAGATTTATCGTAATTTATTTTATAGGGTTGAGTTTTTTTGAAAATGATATTTAAATTTATTAGATATCAGCTTATTAAACCATTATTATACAGAGTTGTATGTAAATAAGCATTAATAAACAATTGCTGATAAAAAATTAATATACCAATAATGTCATTTTTTAAATTTTAAGAAGAAAAATACGTTTACAAATTTCTAAACATTTATCTAATTACAAGATTGTATATACTTCAATTCTTATGCGTCTATTGGTGTTCAAAATATCCGAAACTCAAAAAAATTAGAAATCTGAATCGTATCCGAAACCCGAAAAAACATCATCCGAAATCTATTTCGGGTTTTTCGGGTTGGATAATATGATTTTAGATTCGGATCGGGTTTCGGATATGCAAAAGCTAGTTTTTTCTAGTCGGATATCCGAATAACCCGAAAAAACAGGTTTATTCAGGTTATTCGGATGTAAGAATTCGGGTTTTTCGGGTCAGATAATATATTGCGAATTTTGGGACGGGTCGGATTTCGAATAGACCACAAAAAATTTGAAACTCGAAAAACTCGTTATCAGATCCAATGAACACCGCTATACGTGTCTAGAAAAATGTAATTCAAAATATGTAAATATTTGATAGATATATGTTATGACAAATGTTACGTATTACATATAATAAAAAATGACAAATTAAATTTTCTTAAGATGTAAACAATATAATTGAGATTTGGAATTTTAAATTTCAAAACTATTAATCAAAAATTGAAAGTTTGAAATGATTAGATTTTCATTAATAATTAGAGAAAATAAACATAAGTTTTTTTTATAAATTTGGAAGTTAATTTGTCATATGATATATACGATGTGTATAGGCATAACGTGGATAGTCTACAGATGCAAGATGACAAATTCTTATTCTTTTATTACACAGTACTATAGATATACATTTAAATCTGCAATTTATGATCTAGAACAAATTGTAAAAAAAAAGAGAGAGAGAGAGTTGATTTAAAGTATTTTAGTCATAGTAACTTTTACTGATTTTTTGAACAAGTTCTCTTATTATTTTAAAAAATTTTAACTTTATATATGACATTATGCTTTTAAAAATTACATCTTAAGAATGCACATTTTTTTTTATTTTTAAAACAACTGTAATATTTTTATATAAAATTACGTTTTTTAGCTTATTATGTTTTCAAACTCTTCATTGTATTTGTTAGTCATTGGGTTTTAGTGTTTTTTTTTTTTTTAAAATTGTTGAGTTTTGAAAAACATAATGATAACTCATTATCTAAAATGTAATGATAAATTAACGATAAATTTATCTAATACATAAAGACAATGACAAAATAACACAAAGTGATTTAAAACGTAAAACAAAATAATAAACACATAGAATAAAATAACTTGAAATATGTGTTTTTCAAATGAGTTCTGAATAAAAACAATGATAAAATAACACAATTGTGTATTTTAATATATAAAAGATAAAAATTAAACGACAAATTTATTAAATATATAAAAAAGTGAAAAATAACATAAAATGAGATAGAACGTAAAACACGATAATAAACACATATTACACATAATATCACATGTTGGGAACGGTAGGGATCCACCTCTCTATGGGCATTAATTTGAGTAGGATCATGGTCATTGTGAGTCTTATAAATTACTTGTTACATTTTAATACTTGTCTTTATATTAGATATATTTTCAATTTGTTACTTTTTCATTTCCATGAAACAATGTATTTCAACCTTAAATTGGAGGGACGCGAAATAAATCAAGAATTTATTAGAAAAACTTGCTAGTTATAACGATAGACTACCGCCACTTGAGTTTGTTTCCAATGGAGAGAGTTGGAGAAAATGGCACTCTTTTTGTATCACCAATGAGGTTGATCGAGTTTATTTTCACCATGCAAATTCGAACAAAGTTATAAACTTGACATATATTAATGCACACTTTATGTAAGTATTCAATGTAATATTTTATATTTATTTGAATTCCATAACTATTATATATTTTCCAATCACTTATGTTTGCAGTAGTAGTTTGTTCTGCAAAGCTATCAAGGCACATGCTAGCGGGATGGAATATAAGGGCAAAATGAATGAGGAGGAATGTGCACAATATATCAGATAGGAAATAGAATTATAAAGACATTTTTTATACACACATAGAATATAAAGATATTCAAAATGCAAAGAATAATCGCTCTACTACACAAAATTCAAAGGCATGAGTAAGAGTGACTGATGGCTTAGTCTTCTATCCAAACTTTAGTGTTTGCCTAAGAAAAAAGGATCTAATAAATCAAATAACTTTATTCAAGTTCTCATGGAAGAAAGTATATTCTCAAATGTATCATGATACAATATGAAAAACTGTTAGTAATATCCAAAGATTTATTCACAATTTATTCAAATGATAGGTAATAATATTTTTGTTGTTTACAAGTGCAAGAAACTAGAAGTTCAAGCTATATTGAGTGTTGGAATATAAGATGAACTCAAGAAGAATTAAAGATGGGTGGATTCATGATACGATGATGGATGATTGGGTAAGTATGGTGTTATGATAATGTGTCATCTAGAAAAATAAATTACGAATTTTGACTTTTGACTTTTGTGAATGTTTTGCAAAAAGAAACTAATCCTAATGAAATATAAGGTGATGACATTTTAACTTGTAGCGTCAAAATTATCGCGAAGAAGACGTGTGCCGATAACATGTCGTTGAGATAGATTTTGCAGACAACATGTCATCAAAACAGACCAACGTATCCCATAACTTTTGTTGTTGTATGAAAAGTATTTGTACTCGTGTAGTGAGACGATTTTGCTCATAATCACATCATTACTATTTTATTAAAAAAAATCAACTTATTTAGACATGCAATCAAGTGTACATGTTTTAACTTGTTAATTTTAAAGTGATTAGAATATTAATGCATGGAATGGATAATTATAGGCCACGTAATAGGAATTAACAAAGCCAAGCAGCTTTTTTCTAGAGATTACTTAATCGTTATTAAGGACGTTTAGAAGTTAACACCGTTAGTTAATTATAATTAAACAAATTAACGTTAATCCTTCTTCCACCTCCTTAACCTATTAAACAATCCCTTTATTACGATTCTTGCATCCACTTAAATGCCCCCATTTTCTTGGATAGAAGAAGATAACACAAACTATATAATAATTTAATCTCAAAATAATATGACACCACATTCTAATGTTTCAAATTCTTACTAAGATTCGATATTAAACAATATTCTAATAACACCCTTTATATTATGATTCTTGCATCCACTTAAACTACCTCATTTGTGTGATTGGATAGAAGATACACAAAATGTACAATAAATATCTAACCTTATAATAATACCATACCATACCGTAGCGTGCGCATATATATATATATATATAGGTTTGGCTCAAATAATAACCCACCTTAATTGGAGAAACCCGATTAACTCTGACAAGATCAAGCCAAATTTTTGGTTTTTCGTTTTCATGATCTTTATTATACATGTACGAGAATATGTTATTTTATGTCTTTATGCAAATTCATCACCGTTTGGCCTCTTACGTCAGTGTAAGTGGTCGCTACAGTAAATAAATATTTACAATGTAACGCAAACTTACACTTGCTTTAAATCCCAAACGGTAATGAATTTTCCAAAACACATAAAAAACATATTCTTGTACATGATAATAAAGATCATGAAAACGAAAAACCAAAGATTTAGCTTAATCTTGTCGGAATTAATCGGGTTTCCTCAATTAAGGTAGGTTAACAACCAATCCTTACCCTATATATATATATAGGGGAGGGTTCAAAAGAAAACTCCTCACTTTGGAGAAAACTAAGAAAACTCTTACTAACCAATCAATTTTTAAAGAAAAAATTTCTTGATTTTTTATTATTAGCTTAGAAATGTTATAAACAAGAAAAACATTTTAATAAAAATATCTAGATCACGAAGTTACGTATATGTAATCTATAAAGTTACATATATGTAACTTGAAAATGTAGTTTACAAGTTACATATATGTAATCAATGAGTTACATATATGTAATAACATGAATTACATATATTTTTTTCTTTTTTCTTTTTGTTAACAAATCTAACCTTATAATAAAACAAAATGTAAAATAAAAAACGAAAAACAAAATTGATTAATAACAATTGTGATTAGTTTTCTAAGTTTTCTCAAATATGAAGGTTTTCTATGGAACCTCCCCTATATATATATATATATATATATATATATATATATATATATATATATATATATAAAGGTTAAATGTGGTGTATTTCACACGGTGAATTAAAAAAGAATAAATAGTCATCAATATAAATTTAGAAACTATAATACGATTTTTGATATAAAATATATGATTTAATGTTTTAAGTACTAAAATAACATGTAACATATAATCAAAGTCATAAAAGATAAACAATTTAACTAAAGTGTATCAACAACCAATAAAGTTTATATATGTATGAAAGATTGGTTTACATAGGATATGGCTTAAAAATACAAAGTTTAGAAAGACCACTACACAAATTATAAAAAAAATAAAAAAAGCGTCGAAGAAATATTTAAAAAAATATATATTTTATAAATTTTTTTACATTGTAAAACATACGTAACACTGCATCAGATCTGACGGATTTTTTTTACGTTTTTACGTATGTTTTACAAGTTTTTTTTACGTTTTGTTATGTATGTTTTACATGAGGTTTTCTGGGTTTTCACAATAAAAAGTGGTTTTCAAATTATCCATACCCTATATCTTGTGACAGCCAACTCACGATATGCCAGGGCTTAAGGTTCGAGCATAACGAGATCGACGTTGTTAGGGTTGAAAATAAGCTTTGATATGTCATTGCTTAGCGTAGCTTGATGAAAATCACATCATTAGTTAACTAATTACTAAAATTTATACTTGATAAGCAGATGTACCGATGAGAGATGTATATGTATTTGGAAGATAAGCATGTGTGCGTGTTTTTTTAACTCGTACAAGATGATTAGAATATTAATGCATGGAGTGGATGGTTAGAGGCCACGTAAGTAAACGTCCAGCAACTTCTTTATGGAAATTAACTAATCATTATTAACAATGCTTAGAAGTTAACAAACCTTATATATATATAATAATATTATTACCAAAGGGCATTTGTCCCAATGTTACCAAGGTGTGTTAAAGGTGTCCTTCTTAAAATAGGTTGAGTGTTCTAGTCCCATAGTGAACAAAAGGTGAAAAAATTTGTTGTTCAAAAAATATATATATATCAGGGCCGGCCCAATGGGCTTAGGGTTCTAGGCCCTTGCCTAGGGCCCCCAAATTCTATAGGGCCCCAAAAAAAATTTATTGGGCTTATATTTTCTAGATCATATGGGCCATAAGTGGGCTTAAACCACCAAAAGAAAGAGGGAACGGTCGAAGGTAGGAAAAGCCGGCAATGAGGATTCTATTCTGTATGGTTGTCTGGGTCATTTCCCAAAGGGGTGAAACCCCAAGTTCAGCCGAATCAAGAAGAAAGGACGAACCGTGATTGGCAAAATCCCAAAATCAAACAAGTTCGTCTCTTCGAGTTCTTCCATTGTTGAATTCGAAGCGTCAGTCTATCTGTTATCGTTAGTCTCTCACTCTCATCTGCAATCATCTGAATTCGTTGTGCATCCTCTGACTGTTGGAGTGTTGGGGCATCGAGTTCTTCCAGTGGGCTGTGGTGCTGTGCGCAGGGGCAGGCCGGTAGGGTTGGGCGCTTGTGTTGTTGTGTTTCAGTGTTTGCTTCTCAATTTCTCAATTTCTCAAGTTCTCATTCAATCATTTAATTTGATTCTGAATTTCTAAGTGCCAACCGCTAAAGCCTAAAAGAGTTAAGGTATTTCGTATCCATCCCTAATTTTCTCAAGTTCTCATTCAATTACTGCTAATTTTTATTTAATTATTTGCTAAAGATTCTTAATTATATTTGCTATTTGCTATTTGTTATGTGCTATAACATCAGAAAACCCAATTGTATTATTTGCTAAAATCGTTAATTGCTATCTTGGTTTTATTGTTTTACTTGATTGACTAATTGACTTACTATGTCAAATAGAAATAGGAAATACGAATCCGGATACTCAAAAAGGAAAAAGAAATTAAAACTAGATGCTATTGTTGAAAAGGAAAAATGATCATCCCTAAAATATGTTACCGTTACAAAAAATATTGCAAATAACGAATAACACAATGTAGTTTATTGTTAACTCCACCGTCTATAGACTTCTAGTTTATTGTTGTCGGTCTGAAGCCTGGATAAAAGATGAGGATTTTAAACATAACTATTGGTGTAAGAAGTGCCCAGGATTTAAATTTCGCCTAGGGCCCCGAAAAACCTTGAGACGGCCCTGATATATATAATAATAATATTATTATTAATTATTAACATTAATATTAAGGGTGGTGTTAAACTTACACCCCAAAATAATGTCTGCACACCCCTCAAACGCCCCGTAGTGGCTACTACGGGGCGTTTTGGTACGGATTGTACTATCTTGGTCAAACGACAGGTGCACTTATTACACCTAAATGCCCCGTAGTGGCCACTACGGGGCGTTTTGGTACGATGTTCTGAAAAAGTTTCCGACATGTCAGTTGATTAGACCCAAATGCCACGTAGTGGTCACTACGGGACGTTTAGGGTGAGCCCTAAACGCCCCGTAGTGGCCACTACGAGGCGTATCTTGTTTAAAACGTGCCAATTAGTTTCTAACTTACGAATTCATCGTCCATATATACAAACATACTGCTTTACAATATCACACATTCTCTCGAATTACTTTCCAAATCGTTGAACGAGTTTATCTTGTTCCGTTTATCAAATATCTACACTCTACACCCATATTTTTTATTTGAAATATGTCTTGGTGGGACGGAGACTTTTTCTTCGGTCAATATTCCGACGTTTCGCGTGTGGCTGAAACATATCAGGTACGAAACTGTATTTACTTGCTTTTATTGTTAATCAAATGACAAACTAATCATAATGTTTTTAAGGATGAGACTGGTGCGCAATTGTCTGAGGTGACAAATAGACCAGCATTGCCAGATCTTAACGAAGAGGTTGCGGGTCAAACTTCGTACTAGCAGTTTGATTTGAACCAGGAACCTTGCGATGATGAAGACGTTAACAGGGAATGTTACGGTGGTGAACAATCACAACCATCCCAAGTGGCGGTTAAAAAGGAAGAAGCTGACGTTGTATACCAAAATATGGACTGGAATACCAATGAGGTAATATATTTTCACTTGTTTTTAGTTAGATGGACGTTAGTTTAATGACAACATTGTTTTCAGATATTCATTTCTGTGGAGGAGCTGATGGCATGGGTGAAAAGTAGAGTCCTTGATAATGGATACGTCATAGTTACCGGACGATCTAAGAAAAAGAAGGGGACCGATGAGGTCAACAAAATCTGGCTTGTGTGTGATCGTGGTGGTGAACACAATAGTACAGCCATCTTAAGGCTTACCGGTAGCAAAAAAATCGGCTGTCATTTTAAATTAATAGGGATATACGACACTGATTCTTATGGTTGGAAGCTTCAGGTCAGAAACGACAAACACAACCATGAACCTGCTCAAAATCTTGAGGGGCACCCGTTTGTTAGAAGAATGTCCGAGCAGGAACAAAACATGGTGCATCATCTGACTGAGCAACACATGGATCCACGCAACATACTATCCAGCCTAAAGAAGCAGAATCCCGACAACGTCTCTATCCGTAGAGACGTATACAATGTGCAGCAAAAATTTAAAAATAAACAAAAAGTCGGATCAACCCCAATGCAGGTCTTAGAGAACCTGCTACATACTAAAAATTACGTATACTATACTCGCGAAAACTCCGAAACGAATGTTGTGGAGGAGATTTTCTTTTGTCATAAAAAATCATACACCTGGTGCCGTGCGTTCCCACATGTTCTTATGATCGACGCGACTTACAAGACTAACATGTACAAACTTCCTTTTGTACAGATAGTTGGTGTTACCTCAACACACCATACGTTTTGTATTGCACACGCGTTCGTGAGTAAAGAAAAGGAGGAAAATTATCACTGGGTTCTAGAACGAGTAAAAGATATGCTAGATAAGTGTATGGAGCCCCGCGTGATAATAACCGACAGAGACCTTGCTCTGATGAATGCATGTTGTAAGGTCTTTCCGCACGCTTCCAGGTATTTATGCAGGTGGCACATAAGAGAAAATATCGCAAAACACTGCAAAGCGAGTTTTTCAGACGGTGATTGGAAAAAGTTTAAGGGTCGTTGGGGGAATTTGTGTGACTCTTCGTCGCCAGAAATTTACGACTACAACTATAACCGCTTGTACCAACAACTAGTCGCAGATAACCGTCAAAGTAAGTGTCACACCCCCAAATTTCAACTAACGGAATCACACCGTTTGGGAGCATGACAAACCAGGATCTCAGATCATTAGACATAGCGAAGACCTCTATATGAATTTCAAAACATACGTTGGTCTTTAAAACATAACATTCAGAGTTTACAAAAGTTGCGGAAGCGTTTAAAACCATAAACAGTTGTAAAGTAAACATTACAAAACAAAATACTCAAATGTTCAAATTCAAATTCAATTTGTTTATAATGCATGAGACTCTATCTCCTAGTCCATGCAAGCTTTAGCGCGCGCCTTAGTGTCCTGAGAAAACATGCAAATCAAGTCAACACAAAGGTTGGTGCATAACACAGGTTTTAAATAATCATAATGTTCAAAACAACAGTTTGAATAACAAGATTGTAGATAACATAATCACACATGCACAGTCATGATAGCTAGTCATATAAACTATTTACATACATGTTCGACACCGAAGCTGACGGACTGCCATGCTATAGCATGTTTTCGCCTTGCCACTATTGTCTATCACAACAATAGTAAAATTGTGTTTGGTCAGTCAAACACCTGCGTAGATCCCATCTACCAGGTGAGGTTTGTCAAACCTAATAGATCTATTTCCAACTACCACGCTTTGCATTACAGCAAACTAAACGGTTCGAGGTGTGTAAGGACTTTCAAGTTGATATGTTGTCACATAATGTAAACAGCTAACTCATGCAAGTGATATGTATCTAAAATAGTTTGTTGCACATGTTTTCTCTCCCAAAACAGTTTAAAATAAGAAAGGGGTCGTGTACACACCTTTGATAATAACAGAATGATCAAATACTTGTTAACTTGCGTAGAAATCCTCTACGAAGAATCTGTGATTTAAACAATAACCTAAAGTTATTCGAAATGTCGTTTTGTGCTTGAAATCACATACGTATCAACATACGTATGTTAGAGTGTGAGAATTATGCATACGGAAGTACGCGTGCCATTGAAATCGATTAAATAAAATCATATTTGATTTTATTCAATTAATCGTAATTATACGCGATTTCGTGTTCGGATTAAAATATAAATTTTATCATCCTAACACGTTCGTATTCTAGTTACGGTTCCAACGCAACTTGAACGGATCGAATCGGACTTGAAACGAATAAGTTATGCTCAAAATACTAAATTAATATTAAAACCCAAAAATGGTTGGGCCGGGACTCGAACCCGCGACCCTCAACTCCAACACACACGCATCTAACCAGTCAAGCCCGCTAGGGTATCGCGATAGTAATCAGGAATTAATTGTTTTAACCCCTTTTCCAGTTTGAATCCTAATTGTTCTTATAGCCGAAGCATTTACCCATCCAATTGATCCTATTTCGAACCCGATTGACCTTATCAACACAAGCTTATGATTCTAGCCTCTTAAACGTACCTAATGATGGTTCCAATTCGATCAAACCTTAATCAATAAGTTCCAATTGATCCATAATACGCTCTGTTTTCAACCGAATCCATATTCAACCCAAAATCTTCTAATTCACGATTGTAACATCAAATTAACTTAGGATTTAGTTTAATCGCAACATTCTGAAACTTCCTATATAGTTTAATTTGATTAACAGTCCAGTTAAACAAGAAACCCCCAATTCAGTTTCCCTTTAAGAACCCTAGATTCGAAATCCACAATTCCGAACTGTTTTGATGAAATTAATCTATCATTCACCTTGATCGATCACTTATGAAGCTTTCTATATCATTTAATTTGATTGTTAACCTCTTTAAGATCAATACCCCCAAAATCGTTTTGCTATGAACCCTAGTTACTAGAACTTGATCAATTCGATGATGTTAAACGAATTACAGTTAGGGATAATCTTAGTCGATTGTTTTAGAAGATGTAGGAACATTAACTTACTTGTTTTGCTGATGAATTGAAAGAGATCCCTTCTAGCCCTAGGTTCGGCTTCTACAAAATTCAATCCTTCAACTTGCAGCTTCTGATTCTTGAATTCTCGTGTGTGAAAGCTACTGAGGGTGCCGAATGAAGTTTATCAATGCTCAATTTGTGATATTGAAGTCGAATTATGCGAGTACTAATACCCCATACGACGGTTTTAACCTTTTCATCACCTTTGAGTTTAATTCTATCAATTAATGGACTAATAACGTATGGTTGTTGTTAATGATCATCAATGTGATGATTATAACAGATTAAACACGATTATTACTGCCCAATGATTCGAATTCCACTTCAATTTGATAAGCCCACTCGAATTTTGACTTTTATAGTCAAAATTGATAATTAAAATATTACTTCCTATAATCTAAATGCCTTATAACCTAATTTTATTTTATTTTAACCCTTGCAATTTGATTTCCCTTGATTTCATGCAATAGCAACACATTTCGATTAATAAAGTTACACTAAAAATCCCGAATTATCACAAATCATACTAATTGAACTATTATTAACCTAAGTTTACCCAGTTGGGCCAATTGGGCCTACATCCTGTCCACTTGGCCTCACAGAATATAATTGGGTCTACCTTGGGCCTTGAATTTGTAATTGGGCCTCCCTTGGGCCTCAGGTTTGTGATTGGGCTTATTTCATATTCAATTGGGTCTCATAACTACTATTGGGCCTCTTTGACCTACCTTGGCCTTACTGGGCCTTCCTTTGTCTTATTGGGCTTTCCCTTTGGCCTTACTGGGCCTTCTTTGGCCTTACTGGGCCACCATTGAGCTTAATGGGCCTACTTTGACTCTATTGGGCCTACATAGGCTTCATTGGGCCTAATTGGTCTTGTTGGGTCTTCCTTGACCTCACTGGATCTTCTTTGGCTTTACTGGGCCTTCATTGGCCTTGTTGGGCTTGTTGGGCCTTCATTGGTCTTATTGGGCCTACGAAGGTTAACAAGGTTAACTTGAAAAGTCGGATTGTCACAGTAAGCGTCATTCAATATCATTATCATTATTTTTGGTAAAATTACGTTTTCGTATGTTGTAGTTTTTTTTTTATTTCAGGGGTTTTGAATTATGTGACTCAGACTTGGTTAAACCCATACAAAGACATGTTTGTCAAAGTCTGGACTAACAGAACGCCGAACTTTGGTCAACGTACAACTAACAGAGTCGAGAGTCAACATTCAAACTTAAAAAGATATCTGAGAACCATTAATAACTCGCTCTCGACACTGGTAGGTTTTGTTGATCAAATGGTAGAATCGCAGGAGGTAAGCATGAAACATGGGTTTGAAACAAGTTTAATAAAGACAATGGGTCATCATAAAATACCCATGTTTTATAACTTACGTGGCAAGGTTTCACATAAAGCTCTTGATTTACTACTTGATGAAATAAATAAGATCAAGGTTATGCGTCAAGGTAGTATGTCATGCGGCCACCAGTTGTGGACAAGTTGTGGCTTGCCATGTGCCTGTCGGATCTCAACATACGAAAATACAGGTATCAAATTACTGTAATCAATTCCTCTTTGTTTGTTTTTTACATTTTTTTTGTTGTAAACTGATTATTTTCCTTTCATTTGTATACAGACACGATTATCCCGCTTTCTGATATAGACATCTTCTGGACAAAACTTGATTCTCGGTACCCGACACTTCTAGAAGACGAAGAAATCGACGTCGCAGAACAAATGGGTCTGGTGACGCAGGAAATAAATTCAAAACCTGAGTCAGTGAAAAAGAGTATGGTTAAAAAATACTTTCGCAAGTGTTTCCGTTTAAAAGTGGAAAGAAAATGCCATTGGTTCAGAAGGATACACGCGGACGTCCGACATTGAAGGCTCAACAACAAAGAGGGAATGAATCTAGACAAAGCACAGTTGTCGACTCACAAGAGAGTAGTTTTCAACTTCCAAGGCATAGTTCATTCACTCCAGCAATGTCAAACCAGCAAAGACCCGCCCTCCAACGTAGTCTTTGTGGGATGGAGATTGCTGATGACGATGTGGGACAGCCGCATGTTGATGATCTAGATGTCGAGCATTTCGACGAGCTTAGGGACCATCCCTGGTTGGCATTTCCTCAGGGGACGAGCGCGCGTAGGAGGCGCGATCGACTCCTGAAGAAGGAGATGGGCAACCAGAAGGCGATTGACTACGATTTGCTGGCCGAGCTTGGCCAGCAGGAGAGGATGACGGCGATCATTGGCGAGGACACGCCATGGTCTCGTCTGTTTGAGATGACGCATGCTCCACATTATCGACTCATCATGGTGGAGTTTCTTTCGACATTCAGGTTCAGGCCTCAGCCTCCTGATTTCCAGCCACAGCCAGGTTAGGCACAGCAGGCGGAGGTATCCTTTAGACTCTGTGGGGCCGTGTACCATTTGTCTTTGGCAGAGTTTGGGAGTGTCCTCGGTTTGTACACCGAGGAGGAGACTCATATGCCGATCTACACGACGGCTATTCATACAGCTGACGACGCCGTCGTCAGTGCTTGGTGGCCTCGGATCGGCGACGATGCCTTTGACCGCAGCGCCCGGGTCACCCGTATTCGTGACCACCTCATCAGGTATTTGCACCGATGCATTGCCTCGTCTGTTACAGGACGTGGCATGAGCCAGGAGTGGTGCACTTCACAGGATTTATTTTTTTGTATTGTATTTTGAGTGGGAGACCGTGCAACCTTGCACGTTGTCTCGCGGAGTACTTTAGCACATATTACCACCGCCAGGAGAGGGGGCTAATCTTCGGGGGGTGTATGTGACCCGTATTGCTCGTTTTAACGGGCTTATAGATCTAGAGCCTGCCGGTATGGAGGCCTTTCATCCAGTTCGTTTAGAACGACGGACGGTGCTGGGCATGCGTATCGCGCAGACATTCCCACGGCTCGGGCTTCGATTTTCACTCGTCAGGGGGGTCATTTGGCAGCCGGGGCCAAATGATCTCCATTACAGAGGCGAGGACCCTTTGCCTGTGTTCCCACAGCCGCAGCCACAGCCACAGCCACAGCAGCCGCCACCACCACCACATGGCGAGGGGGAGCCGCATCAGGATGTGCCACATCAGCATCCTGAGCGCATATACAGAGCGGTGCGGCTTCCGGCTCGTGTCGAGGCTATGCTGCAGGGTATAGCTGATTCGACGCAGCAGCTCGTCCAGTAGCAGGCACACATGCAGCAGCAGCAGCTCGAGCTCACGCAGCAGCTGTTGCAGATCCAGCAGTAGCAGGTTGAGCACAGTCAGCGGCTCACTCATACTAGCGAGCAGCTGACGCGACGACTGGATCGGTTGGAGGATTTGATCTCGTGGCATGTGCATGTCGAGCTTAAGCATGCACAAGGTGAGGGTATCCAGCTTCCTGCAGTTCCTCAGCCACGAGATTATCCTCCTCCACCTCCACCTTAGTATTTTCAGTTATATTTGTATTTGTTAAACAAACACTTGTATTCATGTTTATGGTTTGTATATATTTGGTTGTTTTGGTTGATGATGCGTGCATATATTTGGTTGTTTTAGTTAGTGATGCGTGTTTATTATTTAAATATGTTTTGTTGGTGATACATGTTTATTATTATATGTTTTGTTGTTGATGCGTGTTTATTATTTAAATATGTTTTGGTTGGTGATGCATTATTTATCGTATTATTCTGTAACATCAGTATGCTTAAACAAAGAACGTCATTCATATATCAATTAATTAATATATTTAAATTTTAATTAAATCTAAAAATTAAAAACATTTTTAGCTTTCAAAACTAAAAGTTTTAAAAAACAATTAAAAAATAAACGAACCGGGAGACCGTAAAAAATAAAAAACAAGTTTTAAACAAAAAAAATATTAGATTTTTACAAACAAAAAACATGCGTTTAAAAAAATAACTAAACTTTTTAACGTACGAGAGATACGTCGTCGTAAAGTATAAATGCTACGAGAGATACGTCGCAAAATATAAAAATAGTTTTTAAACAAAATTTTATATTTTTAATATTTTTTAACAAAAAAACTATATTTTTACACCCCAAAAAACATACCCAAACCCCCCAAATCACACTCAAACGCCCCAAGCTGCTGCGTTTGATTTTTTTGAACCCTATACGCCCCGTAGTGGTCACTACGTGACGTATAGGTCTGAAAAAGCTGACAAAAGAATTCTGTCGTTTAAGGTTGTCAGTCTGTGGCTAAAACGCCCCGTAGTGGCCACTACGGGGCGTATGGGTGGCGGCCGGGGTGTTGAATTAAAATTCTGGGGTGTGTAGATAACCCCACCCAATATTAATCCTTCTTCAATTCCTTGGTCCACATCATATCCTACTAAACAATCATCATCTAGATAATATTTAGTCAAACTGTACGATTAATATCATAATTAGACGTCACATTCTAGCTAATGGATCATATAATTGTATTATTTAATTTCAAATAAATCACAAGTTGGTCTTTTTTTTTCCTTGCAAATTAATAAAATAGAACCCTAATTTGCATTTTATTTCAACTTGTAGCTCGTCTTGGAAGCAAATTGGCATGTTATTTCAACTTGTAGCTCTTGTTTATTGTAAATATCACTTATGTAACAAGGTTTGGTGTTTTCCGAGGATATCATCAATCGAACCGATTGAGTATTCATTCTTCATGTACTACAATTCAGAGTTTAGGGTTTGTATCATTGGTTAGTGGTGAATCTGACATGTTTTATTTTTGGTTTTGTGAGAATAGATGATAGTTGGATGCAGACAACTAATCTAGGAATCGAGACCAACCAACGATAGGATGCTCAAAACTATACCTGGCAAAATGGGCGGGTTGGGTAACGGGTCAGAACGGGTCTGGGTCAGGATGTCAGAACGGGTTATAAGTAAAATTAGTTCGAGTCTAAATGGATTGTTCTTAAAAAACATCAATTTATTTTAACTTAATATGCGTTATAAGTAAACAAATAGTCCATTTGGATAATTTTTAGTGATTTTCTAATCAAACATGTTATTCATCATTCTTAAATGTTTGAATCCCTTGCATTTACATTGTTTTTTGGTTACCCATCTTGACCCGCATTGTTTTTAAGTGCTACCCATCTCAACCCATTCAACATTATAATGCTACTCGTTTCAACCAATTATACTACAATTTTTTATCCAAAACAACCTATTTCCTTTAATATGGATAAAATTTGCCACCCCTGCTCAAAAGTCAAAACCTTTGAATCTGGCTTAGTTTGACAGCTAACCAGAGGCGGCATTGAAGGTCACAGGCGGGAAAAAAACTCAGGCCCTTTGTCAATCTCATGTCTTTATATATAAGTTTTACCCAAAATAACATCTAATGACTAACACAAGTATGATTCAAATTAACACTAACAAGTTAACTAAATTAACATCTAACTGGTAAACAAGTTTATCCCAAATCAAATTTGAAAGTGGATAATTACAATTTAGAAGTGAAAGCTACAAAACGTTTTACTAGAATCGGAGACCTTAAGTTTTAGGAGGCCCTAGACAAGAACCTAATTAATTAATATATATATTAATGAGCAACCTAAAGGAATAGTATAAATATTAATATTATGCAGATTCCTTCAACCAATCGTGCCGGCGGTTTAATTTGGTTTTACCGGTATTTCGGTTTAAAAAAAACACAAAATTTCGGTGTTTAAGCGATTTTCGGCTTTTAAGCGATTTTCGGCTTTTAAGCGATTGTGAACTTGATGCGTTTAACACATCAATGTCATAATCATATTATGCACTTTTATTTTAAAAAAATTATTAGAATTTGAGTAATTTTAGATTGTTTTGGATGAATTTGAGTATTTTTTAAAGAAGGGGTTATCTACACACCCAAAAACATATTTTAACACCCCCTGTCAAGTATACGCCTCGTAGTGGTCACTACGGGGCGTATAAGGGTCCAATCATTGGCACTGACACCCAATGATTACCACTCTATGTGAGGTGTGTCAGTGGGGTGTGTGAATAACACCAACCTTTTTAAATTGTTGACAAAATTACACATTTGAACCTTTATGTTTGTAAGAAATAACAAATATGAACCTTTAACTATCTTAATTACGCTAAACAACCTTTAAGTATTTAAGCTGTTTTAACTTTCAACCTTTACATTAACCCCGGTTAGATTTACCAGTTAAATCTAGTCATGTGCAAAAAATGTGATGGGTATTCTAGGTATTTTGATCTTTTGTTATTTTTAAATATAAAACCCACTATTCACGTATTATCGTATCTTATTTAATAATTTACTCCAAATTGAGGTGTTCGAAAATTAGGGCTAAAACCCACCCATAAGTTCACGTGGTTCCTCCCTCTTCGGTTAGTGTTCACCCAGAAGTTCACGTGGTTCCTCCATCTTCAGTTAGTGTTCGAAACCTAGTGTTGTAGTTGGATAGGATTTATCATTGTTACTACTGCCATTGTTACGTAATGATAAAAAGAAAAATGATAAATCCTATCTAACTACAACCTTAAGTTTCGAACACTAACTGAAGATGGATGAACCACGTGAACTTCTGCGTGAACACTAACCGAAGAGGGAGGAACCACGTGAACTTCTGGGTGGGTTTTAGCCCTAATTTTCGAACACCCTAATTTGGAGTAAATTATTGAATAAGATACGATAATACGTGAATAGTGCGTTTTATATTTAAAAATAATAAAAGATCAAAATACCTAGAATACCCATCACATTTTTTGCACATGACTAGATTTAACTGGTAAATCTAACCGGGGTTAATGTAAAGGTTGAAAGTTGAAACAACTTAAATGCTTAAAGGTTTAGCGTAATTAAGATAGTTAAAGGTTCATATTTGTTATTTCTTACAAACATAAAGGTTCAAATGTGTAATTTTGTCTAAATTGTTTTTGGATAAGTTTGTATGCTTTTTGGAAATTTATTTGAGTATAAGTTGTATTTATATATAATTCTATATTAATTAGTGTGTCCGGTTGAACCATTTTTGAGTCAAATCCGATGCACCTAAAATACCGGTTTTTAAAACATTTGCTTTATCAGTTAAGTGTGCTCATTACGTGAGGAGATCGATAAGACGGTGAATGTGGACATGGTTTAATTTGTGATCAAAACACGTCATGTGCGGCATCATCAATTTGGTATTACATTTTTTGTTAATTTATTTAAAATTAGAATTTATATATTTTCATACTTTCCTCGAGATTCATGTCAAAGGTGTTTCTAGTATAATTTTATTTAATTGTTGACAAAAAAGGAAACGCATGTGAAGGGGTTTTGCACCAGAGTTATCGGGTCAAGAAATACGTACATCATATCGATGTGACCAACTTTCCTCATTTGGAAATTCATCATTACTTTCATAAAATAAATAAAACAATGCTATCATCTATAAAGTCACACCACTTGCATCCATAAAGTCTTTAATCAATGGAAGAGCCTGGTAATCACATGTAATAAAAAGAAAGATGTGGAAATCCTTCCTGCTGCTCCTCTTCCTCCTCTCTCGGTTAAAACTTTTAAGTTTTACGGTAAACTGGCGTTACAAATAGATTTTATTGTTGTTAATATATACATATACACGTGTATAATAATTTTAATTAAATTAAATTATCACACATGAATAATTTTGTTTTGCAAGATTATTATCATACATGAGTGTTTATGTAAAACTCTCATTTGTGTGTGATAATAATCACACTAAGGTAAAAAAATTGGAAAAATTACCAAATTAGTCAAAGTTGACCACCTTTTTACCAAACTAATCACTCAAATTACGGCCTCTAAGACGCCGCTTTAGACACCACTTTAAACTCCCTTTTTCTGTACTTTTTGTAAACATGTGGGCCCACTTGTAGGGCTGTTCAAATCGCTCGCCGCTCGGTGCTCGTTCGAATTTCGCTCGGTTTTAAACGAGCCGAGCACGCTTGGTTCGGTTTATAAACGAGCCTAGCACGAGCCAAGATAAGCTCGCTCGTTGCTCGCCCGGATAGTCGCTCGATTGGCTCACTCGTTTGGCTCGCTCGGTTGGCTCGTTTGCTGAAATATAAATAAATTTTATATATATGTATGTGTGTGTATGTATGTATGTATATTAATGTATAACTAATATAATTTTTTATATTTAAACTACTTTCAAAAGACTTAATATCCAAATAGGCAAACACCCAATACTCTCACTCCCAACCATGATCTTTTTTACTTAGACTAGTATGGATGTTTGGATGATTTTTAAAGGTTTACACTACTTGGATTATGTTTTGAAAAAATTCTGTCATTGTTTGAGATTATTGGTACCGAACATGGCTTCCTTTAGTCTTAGATTTGATTGTTTGTGGTTTAGGATTATTAGCTGCTAATATGAGTATTGATATGTAACTATAATAACCAACTAGATGGCAGTTGGTAGTTATTCGTGGCATTAAATTTCATTAAACCGAGCAAAACCGAACCAAGCCGAGCCGCTCGGTTTTAAAACAAGCCGAGCCGCTCGGTTTTAAAACGAGCCGAGCAACGAGCACAACATTTGGCTCGATTATGCAAATCCGAACGAAGCCGAGCCGCTCGGTTTGAAAATGAGCCGAGCACGAGCATACCCTCGCTCGGTTCGGTTCGGCTCGGCTCGTGAACAGCCCTACCCACATGTCGGAGGCTTTGTCGGGGTCTAAATAGGTGTCTTAAGACCTCTTTTTTACCGGCGTCTTAGACGCCCTTATTCTGTCAAATCTGGTAAAGTGGCGTCTAAAACAGTGTCTAAAATGGCGTCTAAAGAGGCGTCTAAGACGCCGGTAGAAAAGGGGGTCTTAAGATACCCATTTAGCCGCTGACATGTGGGCCCGTATGTTTACATAAGGTACAGAAAAACTAAAGAGGCGTCTAAGACACCGGTGGGATCTTAAGACACCCATTTAGCCGCCGACATGTGGGTCCGTATGTTTACAAAGGTATAGAAAAAGGGCGTCTAAAAAAGCGTTTAAGGGGCCGGAATTTGAGTGATTATTTTGGTAAAAACGTAGTCTATTTTGACTAATTTGGTAATTTTCTCAAAAAAAATTCATGTGATAATTATTTACCACTTTGTACATTTTGTATGCTTATAATACTTTGCATTCCAACATTTCCATACACACAAAAATAAATCGACAAACATAAATAACATAATTCAACAAGAAAAACTAAAAGAATGCGAAGTAGAAACAAAACTAATAAAATAATTTAAATTTCAATATAATTAAAATTTGTGTGTTCAATCATATTCAATGATGTAATTAGATCGTTTAGGAATATAATAGATTTACCGTTAAAAAAAACTAACTACTATATTAAGCTCTCTTAAGCTGTGATTTTAGAAAATTAGACATCGTATATAATTTACTTCAATAAAGACTTCTGGTCAAGACTCAAGAGTTGGTCGACTATGTTGCTTGTTATATGATGTGACTTGTGAAGACATTTCTCTTCATTATTTACGGGTTTGCTAACTAAGAACATGCTAACATAAACTTAACAATGAATCGAAAAACTTTTTTCTTTTACTCTAAAATTGGCCACTGTTATTGATGTCCTCTTAGTCATCGTTCATTGTGAGTCATGAGTCTTTTCAAAACTGTAATTTTATCCCATTATAATAAAGATAAAGTTTGTCTTTATTTCATCCTCAAACTCTACTTTAGTAAGACCGGTTTGTTTGTCTAGGTATTAAGAAATTGTAAAAATGCCTAAAATTACAAGATATTGGTATAATATGTATGTCGATCAAAATATTATAACAAAGTTTCCGAAAAAAATATTTAATTTAATATTTTTATTTATTCAATCTCCTATATAGTGCAGGAGGTCTATTAATTTCTGATTTGATCTTTGTTATTTATACATATGCTAAATAAAATCAAGTAATTACCCTTCACGGGGTTTATATAAATAAATTTACAACATGTTTTCTAAACCTTGTTCAGGCACAACAACAATTCACTGCATCATGAATTGCATAAATATGCTTCAACTTGTTTTTTTTAAGTCAAACTTTCTAAAGGCAGTTTAAGCATAATTCTGCACATGAATCACAGGTCTCAGAACAGCAGCTTAGGCATTGAAAACAAGCCAGGGCAGTGCATAGTTGTGTCAAAACAATCGCGCATTGGTCGTTTATTTTATCACATGTTTGAATAAAACATTTGCAGCAAAGTCGATCGACACATAGTGTCCAGCAAGATGAAGCTGCCTGCATCATTTTTCCTTTTGGTTCACTTAATTTTAGTTCTTCGATTCCCGGAGGTAAGTTCTCGACGGTTGCGATTAAATTACCAAATCCAACGGTTATATTCATCATGTGTGTTATCTTCTGATTCTTCCATTTGGTATACTTCTGCAATTGAACATAGAGTTTGGTCTGATTTCTGTTTTTGGCAACTATGTTTGTTTTCAACAATAAAAAGACATCTCCCTATTAAACAAGTCAATATAAAGTGCCTTCTAGCCTAGGGTTGGCAAGATAGGCCTAAACATGTTAAACGAGTCAGGCATGACACGAAACGATTAAGACGTGTACTAAACACGAACACAACACGATTAACTAATTATATCATACCACGACATGACACAACACATGTTACACAATGTGACCTTTTTAAAACGATCAATATTACCTATATGCAATTCCACGACATGACACGACACAAATCACAATCAGACATGATTAAGAAATAATGAAAAATAATAAATATCACCGAAAGTTACAATCCATAATCATACCATCCTTCAGAAATAATTCATATATATTCAAAACAAAAGCCTACAGAAGATGGTAGGTGGTGATGACAAACTGATGATGAGGAATACAGGATGAGAATTTAAGAAAGAGGGAGGAGACTTAGAGACGGGGGCGAGACATACAAGTTATATATTAAGTTGATGCGAGATATAAATATACCATTAGAGTAAATTACGGTTTTGGCCCTTGTGGTTAAGTGGTTTAACTATTTTGGCCCAAAGTAGAATCTTCTATCAATTCAGCCCCAGTGGTTTACACAACTATCGGTTTTGGCCCATCAAACTTGACTGTTATAACGGTTTTGGCCCAAAATCTAACTATGGTTGGGGGCCAAAAAGGTTAGTTGTCTTAACCACATGGGCTGAATTGATAGAAGATTATATTTTGGGCAGAACTAGTTAAAACAATTAAACCACAGGGGCCAAAACCGTAATATACTCTATACATTATTTAATTATTTTTAGAAATTAAAAAATTCAAGCAGATTTAATCGTGTCATAAACGGGTTAAGACATGTTTAAACACAATTTTTAAATTTTAACTATCATAAAGGTGTGGACTTGTTTTATGACAACACCAAAAACACTAAAACCCAAATCTATTAAGTCTATGTCATGTCATAACAACATATTCATGTCAAAAATAGTCAGCCCTGCTCTAGCCTGACCTTGTTAGCACGTAGCTGATTTTCAGGATGTCAAGGTAAAAAGGTCAACATGGTCAATCTTACTAAGAAGTCATTGGTTTGACCTTGTACATTGTGTTCCCAAGTTTGTGAGTGAAAATAAATATAGTCACCAATTACCAAAAATGGGATCAGATGAGACTTGTCTTTTCTATGCAATAACCTTCTAAAACAATAATGTACCAAATGTCTATGCAAAGACGTACCTCTTCTGGTAAAACAGATTCAAAGGCTGGTTTTACGTTATCATGTTGAACTAGAATCATGCGAGTATACTCGGAAGGAACCCCTCTTTGTAAGCTCATTTTTGCAACCTGCAAAAACAAAAAGAAAAAAAATCAAGTTATCATAAAATGATAATGCATCCAACGAGTGTTTAAACGTAAGAATTAAAAAGTTAAGGCATGCTAATATAATATTAAGATCAGTGGTATAAGTAAAAATTAGGAATTCAGATCATTTGTAACGCTATATACACACACATAAATTAAGAACAAGAAAGCAAACCTTTTGCTCTAGTTGTGTGTTTTGTTCTAACCATGCTTGCGCAGTGAGTGTAGCAATTTCTCTCTTTGCACATACCTGAATAAGAGATGCCAATTTCAATCTATATATATGTGAAAATGGGTTTTTAAGTTGCTAGTGAACCTTTTTAAGAGCCTAACACGGATTCATAGGTGCGCTTCATAATATTTTTTTTCTTATTTTTTTGCTTAGGATCCTAACACATGGGACTATGATCACACACATTTTTTGTCATGATTTCGAAAAGGCAAGCAATTAGTGAAAGTAAACCCTTCCAAGCTTACTGATTCTTTGCTCTCCTTGTCAAAATCCAAAGATTAAACCCTTCAAATTGAAGCCTTTAAAAATGGAGGCCAAGTTTCAGCTTATTTTTTCATACTGTTGAGCAGCCCTTGGTAGGCTATCAAAATGCTTACAGTCTCTTAATTCGGTTTACTCAAAAATTAATTATTATTTTCTTATTGTTCTCTTAATAATGATAGTTAGGCATTTCCACTCTCCTAATATATCCCTGCATTGATTTCCTTTTTGGATATATGAACAATTTTAAAATTAAAAATGCGTGGTTAAAAAATGTTCGTGGGTCAACCTAGTCGTTCCATTTAGACCAACGCTTAAATATATAAAGTATAACCTGAACCCATTATTCAGCCCCCATGGAAAATGAAATTGATAAAACTACAAGATAATATCAATTATGTGCATGCTATAGTGTCTACCATATCTAAAGGCATGTTGTCCGCGTTCATCACTTTGACATCAATCACATGAGTGCTTAGATCTGCCAGGAAACCTCTAGCTTCAACAATGTCCGGAAATTTCCCTATAAATCGGCCTGATACAATTAGCGGGCTTCGAGACAGTAAGTCTGGAAGGTGAAATGGGAAGATCTACAAAAATTTTAAAAAAATTGTAAGAGTAAAAACATAGCTTAAAACCAAACTAGAGTAGAAAAGTGTACCTCATGTGACTCAAGATTTTGTAAAGCATCAAGGGTTATATTTGAAAGCAAAAATGCTGTAGCATTGTCAAACAGTTTTTGCATACGAATGCTGATTGAATCTGGTCAAAAACATTAGTGATGGATAATTAATAAAAATGAACATATTGGAAGAGATTCAGAGTTGAAGAAATCAAGCGATTTTTTTAGAAGTTTTTTATTTTATAAAACATGTTAAAAATGTTCTTTTCTGAAACTAAATGCACACTAAGAAAGTAACAATTTGTAAAACACCCATATATGGTTCATAAAATAGGACATTTTCTGCTTGTTAAAACTGACCTATATCTTGTGCAGAATCAAAGTATCCCCTTCCAATATTTGCAAGCATTTGCAAGAAATAATGATTGCAATATGAACCTATGCCAAATGTGTAAATTCTGGGAGAATTCAGTTGTCCATTCATAGTGTGACATTTCATCATATTACATATATCTCTTTCATCTTCAACAGTCCCATCAGTGATGAGAAAAATGAGAGGAATGGAATCACTGGTTTTCCCAACCATGTCAGTTGCCTGGATATGATGTTCATATGTTCATCAGTATTTTAGCTTCATAAAAAATGGTTATATTGTAAATAAAAATATGTTAGTCAAATGTTTCTGTAAGCAATAATCTTTGGATGTGCTTCTGATGTTTAAAGTTGTGTTAGTCAATTATTTTGCGTAAATGACCCTGCATGATCTGTAACTTGTAACCCACATACCATCTAATATTGTATTATAACACTTTCAAAATTTTCACATCGATCGTGGATATGAGAGATCATAAGATATACCAACCATCAAATTGCATTAGCAGATCAATTAGATTAGAATGATCACCTGTTTTAGTGGAAGCAAAAGGTTGGTACCTCCATGAGCAATAAGATTTGTGTTCATCCATTCAGTCGCATTAGTAATAGTTTCTTTCGTTGCAAACTCTAATGAAGACGAGAATGATTTAATTTCCCCATTGGAAGCTAAAATGTTGAATAAATCTCCTTCATTTAGTTTCCAGAGACATCCTGTGACTTCATATCTTGTTTTCTCAAGGGGCTCATCTTTCATGCTGCCACTAATGTCTATTACAAACACCACTTCCTTTTTGAAAGGCTATAATAAAACCACCCATTAAAAATACATTTTCAAAGTTTTACTATGCAATTAAAGCTTTTATTAGCAATGTAGGACCATATTTTTCTTGAAAACTTTATTACTAGAAATAAGAACATACTTTTCTTTTCATTTTATTTTTCTAATTTTCCTAATATTAGTTACCTGAAATAGAGACCTTACAGTTTACATGTCATAACCTATCCAACAAGTAGTCTAATTTTGATTTAAAAAAAATGATGGCATGATATCTTATCTGTCAAAATGTACAAGTATATGCCAGATGCCATTCTTATTTCACATTTAACAATTGTTGTAATGTGGTGGCTCACATTAAACCAACAAAAATCTGCAAAATCAGTTTAAATTAAAAGTAAACTGACAATAGAACCGTGAATGTAATTGGCTCAAAATTTGCTCTTGCATTATTTGTAATAATAAAACTGGTTTACAAAACCCCTGTTTATAAACCTAAGAAAGTTGGTGACCAAGAAACTTAAAATGCAAAAAAAACAATTTGAATCAAATTAAGTAAATAGGTAAAAACTAACTGAAAACCTCCTAATTTATAAATACAAGTTTTTAACCCATACTTACATACAAGATTAGACTAACTAAATAGGTTGTTTTGCTAAAAGCCTAAAATTGATAATTAGTTGTAACTTGGTTTTTATTTTTTGTCTAATTGAAAGAGGGTAATGTTGGTTTATGTAATTATGTTTTGTACATTTTGCCATTTTTAACAATCATCATAACCATTTAGTAATAACCCTTGCTGTAACTGGTAAAAATAAATGCTGTCATGATTGGTGAAAATGAAATTATATCGTTACTTCTAGTTGTTTTTAATACCTTATCATTAGTAAATATGAAAGTGTCTTCATGTTCTATGGTATTAATCGTTTAACTCCTATAAACCAACTTTACTTGCAATTATTGGCAACTAAAAGCCATGATACTAACCTTCATGCTGCCGTTATTCCCTGGAAAAAGATAAAAGCAAAACATATCTCTTTGATCATAATCATGTGGAGATGGAGGTTGCATAACCAAGCCACCAAACGCCTCGTTTGAGCATACCTACAAAAGTCGAGATGCTAATATTCCTCAACTACGAAGATCTAAAAACTTATTGTATGATCAATCATTGGTGTTACCGAATAAGAAAAATAGAAATCTTGAGTCGACCACTTGAGAACCTCAGCCTCATACGAGAAGCCTAATTTTCCAGCTTGTCGTTTTAGTTCCTATAAAGATCAAAACAATGAATCATTTATGATTAGTATAGAAAACAAGAATATCATGGATCAAATGATATAAAACACACTATGTGGATTGTTAACCTTACAAGTGATAGCCTCGTGATACACAATCACCTTTATCAGAGAAAAAGCAAACCAAATACAAACAAATTGTATTTTCTGAAAAAGGATTTCCTTGAAAAATGACTTAACCAAAACGAAAGCTGCAAACCAGTACATAAGGAAAGAGAAACTTGAAACTACCCACTAGCACACTATTCCTATCTAGTAGGTCCACTTACATACGTGAATAAAACATGCAAACTAAATTAAATAAAATAAACTTAAACAAAGACTTTCCAACTCCAAGATCCATGCACACGTAAATGTTAAGTTGGTGTTGCCATGTCATCAAACTCCCTCTCAACACCTACTTGCTTCATTCCCAGCTTGTTCATAAATTCCAGCATCTTCCTTCTGACTAAACCCTTTGTGAAAACATCTGCTACCTGTTCATTAGTGCTTACATACTTCAGATCAATGTCACCATTCAACACCTTCTCTCTCACATAATGATAGTGTATCTCAATGTGTTTAGTACGGGCATGAAATGTAGGGTTCTCTGCCAACTGAATTGCAGATCTATTATCACACCAGAGCACAGCCTTCTTCTTTAGATTCAAACCCAGGTCAAGTAACAATTGTAGCAACCATGTACATTCTTGAGCTGCTAACGCTGAAGCACGGTACTCAGCCTCAGTAGTGGACAAAGACATTGTTGGCTGCAACTTACTGCACCAAGAAACAGCCCCATGACCAAGAGTAAACACATACCCTGTAGTTGACCTTCTATTGTTTGGATCACCACCGTAGTCCGCATCACAAAACCCAACCAAACTTATGTCTTGCTCCCTCTTAAACATAACTCCAAAACCGACTGTTGCTTTCACATACCTCAACACCCTTCGCACAGCATACAAATGAGGTCTTCTCGGGTCTTGCATGAAACGACTAAGAACACCCACAGAGAAAGCAATATCTGGCCTCGTTAGAGTCAGATAAATTAAACTACCAACGATCTTTCGGTACATAGTAACCTCTTCGAGCTTGTGCCCTTCATCTGAATATAGCTTAACTCCAGTATCCATAGGCGTCCAAGCTGGTTTTGAGTTCAACATACCAAATTTTAACAAGAGATCAGATGCATATACAGTCTGATGCAAAACTGCATCTCTGTTAATGAAACTCAACTCTAAACCAAGAAACCGATGCAGCTTTCCCAAGTCCTTCATCCGAAACCTGGTACATAAGTTAACTTTTAGCAGCTCCACTTCTTCAACCCAATCGCCAGTAATAACAAGATCATCCACGTATACAAGCACAGCTGCCACTTTCGTTCCACGTTGCTTGACAAACAAACTTGCATCAGAGGGTGTACTTCCAAACCCATTTGCTTCTAAAAACTCTGCAATCTTCCCATACCACGCCCTTGGAGATTGCTTGAGCCCATAAATAGCTTTCTTGAGCCCATAAATAGCTTTCTTGAGCTTACATACGTGATGAGGATGACTAATGCTTTCAAACCCCATGGGTTGGATCATATAAATCACATGATCCAGCGTTCCATACAAAAACGCGTTATTAACATCCATTTGGTATAATGGCCATCCTTTACTAATAGCCACTGCCACTAGAACTCGAATATTAGTTAACTTGGCCACCGGACTAAAGGTTTCTTCATAATCAAGCCCAAATTCTTGAGTAAACCCTCGTGCTACCAAACGCGCTTTAAACCTGTCTATAGATCCATCAGACTTGTATTTAAGCTTGTAAACCCGCTTGCATGAAATAGGGTTTACATCTACAGGTTTGGGTACTAATACCCACGTTTCATTACGTATCAGCGCATCGACTTCTTCTTGCATAGCATCCCGCCATTCGCTAACGCCATTAGCCTGTTGAAATGATTCTGGTTCCATAGGCTTAGTGGTAACTACTGCCATGTTGGCATATCTAGGATTTGGATGCTTAACCCTAGATGATCGTCTCAAACTCGCTTCAGACTCAGATGTCACACCCCGACCGGTGGCGGAATATGTCGAGGCATGATATGTGAAAGATTGTTACAAAAGCTCATGATATAAATTCAAAGTTTCATAACTTAAATTACTTAAAAGTTCAAAGTCTAACACAAAAGTTACAATACAACATTAAAGTCAAATACAAAATTTAAAACAAAAATAACTTGATAAACTATCTAGGTCCATTCTTCCTAGATTTGCAATATAGTCTTTCACTTAACCTGTCACACATGTAAAGTAAATGTCAACTAGTTGAATAGTTGGTGAGTAGTCATATTTTTGATAACATAAGTATAAAAGCATGCAAACTTAAATAGCATTGAGTTTGAATATCATATAGTGAATGAAACAAGCATGTGTAAATGGTGTACCGTCCCTTTTTAACACTAAAAGCGAAGAGAGTGCGACTCTCTTAGGAACTAAGTACTAGAATACGTGCAAAAATGCATAAGAATAAAATGTGTATACAAATACAAGTCCAACACTTAATAATAATTCAACAACAAAGCATTTAATAGTTTGCATAAGTTTCAAGAAGAGTATATAGTTTAAGCATTTGAAATAGGACATGTGTGACACCACAAAATAATTTAAAACTAAAAGGGGATATGAAAACTCACTTGTTTGCTAAGCACTCCAACAATTACAACTTAAGCAAGTTGTATAATATCAAACACTTGTTAACCTATTTGAACATATGTATAAGAATGTATCTATGAGTTTCTAAGCATAGGCAAACTTAACTTAAAGTCATAAAAGTAGACTAAATAAGATAATAATTAAGATAATTTTATAAGTTTACATAAATGATTATAAGTTCAAATAAATAAATTTTACAAGTTCAAATCAATAAATTTTATAAGTTCAAATAATTAATTTTTAGAACTAAGTATACAAATTTTTAATAACTTAAAACTTTTAAGTTAAACATCTTATAAAATAAATTTTATAAAAGTTTCTTTAGAATAAAGTAAGGTTATATAAGGCTTTCATAAATTATATTAGTATTAATATTTATTAAAATAAACCTTAGTTTAAGTTTTATAAAAACAAAGTAATAAAATATTTTTAACATAAACAAAAGGTTTATAAATATTTTTCTAAAACCTTTTACACATTAATATGCTTTTTTTATAAATTAAAAATAATGGTTTTAAACCTATATTAATATCTAAAGAATCGAATCTATTAAAAAATATATTTTTGAATATTTTCAGAATTTAATGGAGGCATAATATTAATTTTAGAATTTTCTAAACATTTTAACATGATTTTTATGATTAAAAATGATTTATTATAACACTTTTAATAACTTAAATAAAGAAATAATGATAAAAATAATATTCTGGAATTTATAAAAATTAACAGAATATTTAAAATGTTGAAAAATTATTTTATAGAATTTTACAACAAAAATCAGAATTTTTAATAACAAAAAAATTGGGTTTTTTAACAAAAACCGGTTCTGGATGCTCCAGACCGGGTTCGAAACCGGGTCTACACCACCCAGCTCATGCGTGGTAACCACTGATCTGGGAGTATCACATGTTAGTGAAGCTGGAAACTAATTATACTTAACCGAATCCCCCTGTTCTTCCCCAATCCTTAGAACTAAGAAACCCTAGGTTCTACTCCCTTCGAATTCGATCGAATGCTCATACGTGAGTCCTAGAATACATAGGGCTTTTGTTCTAAACCTGATTACGAGTTATTTGGATGTGGTAATTACCTGTAGTAGTTTAAGGATGGTTCGTTCGAGTTGGAGTTGAGTCGCGGCCGTCTTGGTGTTCGGATTCGAAGCTTAGAGTGTTTTGAGATGAAATCTGTGCCTTGGTAAGTTTCAGAGAGATGTCGCGATGGTGCAGGTATGTTTAATTCGAAAATGGTGAACCGGAGATATGAATTCGAGTTAAAGATTTATGCTCAACGTTCGGTTAGAGATTAAAGGGTATTAACGCGTGATTAGATCGATTAAATGCATTGATTATGATCGTTGGGGGTTAGAGGTTGGTCGACCGAGCGTGCTTGTGCCATAAATGGCCTGATTTTGTGATTGGGTGAAGATGGTGGCCGGTTGATGGCGTGCAGCCGACGAACGGGAAGAAGAGGGGGGGGGGGGCTGGTTTGGGTATACTTGCTGAAAGTTTAAGGAAATGGCAGAAATGGCCCCTTAAACTTTTAATCTTGTGTTTAACTCCACCACACACATATACATAGTTCTTAAAATGGCAGTTTTGACCCATGAGTTTTGTTTCCTATTATTTTAAGCTATTAAAGCTTTTATAAGATTTATAAAATAAGTTTTATAATTTATAAAGTCTTAGAGAAATATTTATAAAATATATTAGTTAATAAGGTTTAATAGTTTAAATAATTTTATAAAGCTTAGGTATTAATCATTATAAAAGTTTTATGCTTATAAAATCATAAATAATGCTAAAGGTATTAGTTTTGAAATTTATTATAATTACTAATATTAATATAAAGGTTCATTGATTTTTAAATAAAATTTTTAAGTTTTATAATCCTTAAAGAAATAAGATTAATAAATAATTTAATAGCCCATGTAATTAAGTTTAAATATTTTAAATTAGAATAGCAACATGTGTGTAATGAATTGGTTTTAATAATAATGATAATAATAATTCCCATAACAAAGTATTACAAGATAAAATAAAATGAATTGAAATTTGCAAATGTTACAGTCTCCCCTACTTTAGAAAATTTCGTCCCGAAATTAATTACGAGGAGTCTTGATCAAAGAGATGAGGGTATTTTGTCTTCATTTGGTCTTCTCGTTCCCAAGTAAGTTCTGGTCCGCGTTTAGATTCCCAACGCACCAAAACTATCGGGATACGCTTGTTCTTCAACTTTTTGACGTCTCTGTCCACAATCTTTGCTGGCCTTTCTACGAAATGCATCGATTCATCAATACGAACTTCATCGAGGGGTATGTGTAAGTTTTCATCGGCTAAGCACTTCTTGAGGTTTGACACATGAAATGTCGGATGCACGTTTGACAGTTCTTCAGGCAGTTCGAGTCGGTAAGCAACTTTGCCGACCCTTTCCAAGACTTTGAATGGGCCAACGTATCGAGGAGCTAACTTTCCCTTTTTCCCAAAACGAGCAACTCCCTTCCAAGGAGATACCTTAAGAAGGACGAGATCATCAACTTGAAACTCTAACGGCTTTCGCCGTTTGTCGGCATAACTCTTTTGCCGGCTCCGAGCGGTAGTAAGATTTTCGCGAATACGAAGAATCTGATTTGTAGTTTCTTGTATCAATTCAGGACCTGTAACTTGAGCTTCCCCAAGCTCATTCCAACAAACGGGAGATCGACATTTTCGACCGTAAAGTGCCTCGAAAGGCGCCATATCAATACTGCTATGATAACTGTTATTGTATGAAAACTCGATAAGAGGTAGGTAAGAATCCCAATTCCCACCGAAATCTATCACACAACACCGTAGCATGTCTTCCAAGGTTTGAATGGTTCGTTCGGACTGTCCGTCCGTTTGTGGATGATAGGCGGTGCTAAGATTTAATCGAGTCCCGAGAGCCGATTGCAATGATTGCCAGAAATGAGATATAAAACGACCATCCCGATCAGAGATGATGTTAAGAGGAATGCCATGTCTACACACAATTTCCTTGATGTAAATTCGAGCTAGTTCTTCCACTCGATAAGTTTCACGAATAGGAAGGAAATGAGCAGATTTCGTAAGCCGGTCAACGATCACCCAAATACTATCGTAACCCTTGGTAGTGCGCGGGAGTTTGGTTATAAAATCCATTGCAATACCTTCCCATTTCCAAACGGGAATTTCCGGTTGTTCAAGTAATCCTGACGGTCGCTGATGTTCGGCTTTGACCTTGGAACACGTAAGGCACTTGGCTACAAAAAGAACAACATCGTTTTTCATTCCCGGCCACCAATACTGAACCCGAAGGTCTTTGTACATTTTGTCGGCACCGGGGTGAATGGAATATCGAGACTTGTGAGCTTCTTGCATGATAAGTCCCCGTAACTCGTTTTGACTTGGAACCCATAAACGATTGTGCAAGTAGACCAAACCATTTGGCTTAGTCTCGAATTGACGTTCAGCGCTATTCGGTATTTCCGTGAGCAACTCGCCCGAGGTGATTGACAATTGTTGCGCTTCGAGGATACGACTCTGAAGATCCGATGTGATTTGAATGCTATGGAGTACAATGGATTCGTTATACGCCTTTCGACTAAGCGCATCCGCTACGACGTTAGCTTTCCCCGGATGGTAACGGATTTCGCAGTCGTAATCGTTTAACAGTTCAACCCAACGCCTTTGCCTCATGTTGAGCTCCTTTTGGTTTAGAATATGTTGGAGACTTTTGTGATCCGTGAACACCACACATTTGGTACCGTATAGGTAATGTCTCCATATTTTTAAGGCAAACACAACCGCACCGAGCTCGAGGTCGTGAGTCGTATAATTCTTTTCATGAATTTTCAATTGGCGGGACGCGTATGCAATTACCTTTCCTCGTTGCATTAGAACACAACCGAGACCTTGATTCGAAGCATCGCAATAAACTACGAAGTCGTCGTTTCCGTCGGGAAGAGTAAGGATCGGTGCATTGCATAGCTTATGTTTCAAAATCTGAAATGCTTGCTCTTGATCAGATTCCCACTTGTATGGCTTGCCTTTGTGGGTTAAGGCAGTAAGTGGTAAGGCTATCTTGGAAAAGTTTGAAATAAACCGACGGTAATAACCAGCTAGACCGAGAAATGATCTAACTTCAGTAGGAGTTGTTGGTGCTTTCCAATTCTTCACGGTTTCAATCTTTGCGGGATCCACGTGAATTCCTTGCTCGTTTACAATATGTCCCAAAAATTGAACCTCTTTAAGCCAGAATTCACATTTTGAGAATTTGGCATAAAGTTGCTCTTCCTTTAGGAGTTTCAGAATGGTTCGAAGGTGGTCTTCATGCTCGGTTTTGGACTTGGAGTAGATCAAGATGTCATCAATGAAAACGATTACAAACTTATCAAGATACGGTTTACAAACTCGGTTCATTAAGTCCATAAACACCGCGGGTGCATTAGTTAAGCCAAAAGGCATCACCATGAACTCGTAGTGTCCATACCTCGTACGAAACGCGGTTTTCGGTATGTCTTCTTCATGCACACGTAACTGATGATAGCCCGAACGAAGGTCGATTTTTGAAAAACATTTTGCCCCTTGAAGTTGATCGAAGAGGTCATCGATCCGAGGTAAGGGGTATCGGTTCTTAATCGTGAGCTTGTTGAGTTCACGATAGTCGATACACATTCGAAAAGAACCGTCTTTCTTCTTCACAAATAAAACGGGTGCACCCCAAGGAGAGAAACTGGGTCGAATGAATCCTTTATCAGATAATTCTTGCAGTTGACTTGCAAGTTCTTGAAGTTCAGATGGTGCGAGACGGTAAGGAGACTTTGCAACGGGGTTTGCACCTGGAATAAGATCGATACGAAACTCGACTTGTCGAGTCGGAGGTAAACCGGTAACGTCTTCGGGGAATACTTCGGGAAAGTCACGAACTATCGGAATGTCTTCAAGTCTTCGTTCGTCGGTCTTGGTTTCCACTATGTGAGCCAAAAAGGCCACATACTTCTTTCGTAAGTATCGTTGGGCTTGAGTGCAAGTCATAAGTTTAAGACCTTTAGCCTTTCGTTCACCATAAACCTTCAGTTCTTGACCTTGCGAGAGCGGGATACGGATGAATTTTTCACCACAAATGATTTCGGCACGGTTCTTTGATAACCAATCCATGCCTACTATGACGTCGAAACTACCCAATTGCATGGGTATTAAATCAATGGGAAAATCGTGCTCGTTTAGGTTCAACGTGCAATTAGAGATTACCGAGTCAAGTTTAATAAGTTTCCCGTTAGCTACCTCAACCGTGAACGGATTTTCTAATCTAGTTCTAGGCAAAGCAAGTAAAGGTTCAAATTGCAAAGATATAAAGCTTTTATCGGCCCCTGTATCAAAAAGAATAGAAGCATAATGACCGTTAACAAGGAACGTACCGTTGACTACGTCATTGTTGGCTTGTGCCTGATCGGCATTGATGTTGAAAACTCTAGCTCGAGCACCCTGATTTGCTTGGTTTGGCGGATTAGGAGGTATATTATTCCGGTTGACCCTCAAGTTGCAGACATTAGCCATGTGGCCTGGATCACCACAGATATAGCAAACTCGAACCGTTGGGGGTGCATTCGGAGCTGTGATGCGAGGAATAGTAGCTTGATTCATGGTGGCTTTTGGTAACCGACAGGTGTTAAAGAAATGGCCATAGCGTTTGCAGTTCGTGCAAACCCGACATGGATACACAGCCATATGATGGTAGTTACAAGTCGGACACAAAGGTGCCGAACCAGTGTAAACCTTTTTGACTTGAGTGGCGGGTGCAACTTGTTGTATTGGGGTGGCTTGAGTAGCTGCAAAGTTCATGTGGTTGGCCTTCCTTTTGTTGTTATGCTTCTTGAAGGGGATGGAAGAACCAGTTTGAACTTCTTTGGATGGCTCATTTGAACTCTTCTTTTCTTCTTTCTTGGACCCCTTTCGAGTGAGAGTCCCGGCTTTAACATGGTTGTCGGTAAGTGTTGCCGACAGCCGAATGGCCTCCGCTACAGAAGCGGGTTTGCTGCTCCAAACTGAATCCTGAATTTGCATTGGTAGGCCGCCAATGTATTTTTCGATTGCTCTAGACAAAGGGGTCACCATTTCAGGAACTAGAGCACTTAGTTCATGGTAACGATTATTGTAGGCCATATTTTCACCGCTATCCTGTTTCAGTAACCAAAATTCGTGTTCCAGTTTCATTATTTCATTTCGGGGGCAAAATTCCCGAGTCATAGCATCCTTTAGTTGTTCCCAAGTTAAGGCGGTTGTGGCTTCTTCACCGAGGGTTCGTTTCTCGGCATTCCACCAAGTAAGGGCCCTCTTTTGAAGGGTCGATGTGGCATAACGCACTTTGAGTTCATTTGGACATTCACAGTTCAAGAACACACTGTCCATGCTCTCGAACCATTGAAGCATTGCGGTGGCTCCTTCAGTACCATTGAACTTTGTCGGGTTGCATGAGTTAAAGTCCTTGAAAGAACACCGAGGAGGATTGATCGGAACTTGGTTGATGGGTATAGGGTTCAATTGTTGTTGTAGTTGTTGCATTCGTACCACCATATTCGGTAGCACGGCTTCCATTTGACGGGCAATTTCAGTTGCCATCTTCCTGCTTGAAGATCCACCGCGTCTGTGACTCATTTTGATCAAGCTGAAATTATAAGTTTAGTTAGAATTTGGATAATAGACATTTGAATGATATAAGGTTCAATAAGTGTGTGACATCAAAATTTTTGAACCTTAGTTCTAGAAGATCATAAGGATGATAGTTCATTTGAACTTGCTTGGATTGTTGAGATCAAGGAGTGGCATCCAATTGGACCCTTTGACATATTAGAACTTATTGTTTGTTAGACGTTTGGTATAACATGCTTTGGCCTATAAGTGAAAATACTCTCATCGAGAGTCCCCAGGAAAGCTAGACTGGTCCCACAGTACATCGGGGATTTATACGAATAACTTTCCTAGACAGGAGTCTCAACTACCGGTATTTCACCCTTCCAGTTAGTACATGTCCGTCTTTCAAACCTAGTTCTAACGGGAATAAGATCACAAAGATATTCATATGTACTATTGATGTTTAGAAGGTCGCGTAATTCCAAAGTCCACGTAGAGTCCACGAGCTTGCGAGAATGTAGAGGGTTTAGAATAGAAGTTTATCATAAGGTTCATATGAGAGTTCACTAAGGTTAAGGTTCAAAAGCAAAGATCATATGAAAGTTTATAAGGGTCAATTTTGAAGGTTCATTGTGGGGGATCATTAGAAGTTCAATGATAGAGTTCATAAAGTGGTTCACTAAGAGAAGGTTCTCCTAATGAAGGTTCATAATTGGAGTTCAACATGTAAGGGTTCAGAATAGAAGTTCACCTAATAGTTCAAATTGAGAGTTCACTAAGCAAGAGTTCATGATATAAGTTCACTAAGTATAGGTTCAAAATGGAAGTTCAATAAATAAGAGTTCATCATAAAAGTTCACTAAGCAAAGGTCCATATAAGGGTTCAAGCAACTTAGTTATAGTCTAGGTCACTATTTCTAATCACCTAATTCCCTATAACCATGGCTCTGATACCAATCTGTCACACCCCGACCGGTGGCGGAATATGTCGAGGCATGATATGTGAAAGATTGTTACAAAAGCTCATGATATAAATTCAAAGTTTCATAACTTAAATTACTTAAAAGTTCAAAGTCTAACACAAAAGTTACAATACAACATTAAAGTCAAATACAAAATTTAAAACAAAAATAACTTGATAAACTATCTAGGTCCATTCTTCCTAGATTTGCAATATAGTCTTTCACTTAACCTGTCACACATGTAAAGTAAATGTCAACTAGTTGAATAGTTGGTGAGTAGTCATATTTTTGATAACATAAGTATAAAAGCATGCAAACTTAAATAGCATTGAGTTTGAATATCATATAGTGAATGAAACAAGCATGTGTAAATGGTGTACCGTCCCTTTTTAACACTAAAAGCGAAGAGAGTGCGACTCTCTTAGGAACTAAGTACTAGAATACGTGCAAAAATGCATAAGAATAAAATGTGTATACAAATACAAGTCCAACACTTAATAATAATTCAACAACAAAGCATTTAATAGTTTGCATAAGTTTCAAGAAGAGTATATAGTTTAAGCATTTGAAATAGGACATGTGTGACACCACAAAATAATTTAAAACTAAAAGGGGATATGAAAACTCACTTGTTTGCTAAGCACTCCAACAATTACAACTTAAGCAAGTTGTATAATATCAAACACTTGTTAACCTATTTGAACATATGTATAAGAATGTATCTATGAGTTTCTAAGCATAGGCAAACTTAACTTAAAGTCATAAAAGTAGACTAAATAAGATAATAATTAAGATAATTTTATAAGTTTACATAAATGATTATAAGTTCAAATAAATAAATTTTACAAGTTCAAATCAATAAATTTTATAAGTTCAAATAATTAATTTTTAGAACTAAGTATACAAATTTTTAATAACTTAAAACTTTTAAGTTAAACATCTTATAAAATAAATTTTATAAAAGTTTCTTTAGAATAAAGTAAGGTTATATAAGGCTTTCATAAATTATATTAGTATTAATATTTATTAAAATAAACCTTAGTTTAAGTTTTATAAAAACAAAGTAATAAAATATTTTTAACATAAACAAAAGGTTTATAAATATTTTTCTAAAACCTTTTACACATTAATATGCTTTTTTTATAAATTAAAAATAATGGTTTTAAACCTATATTAATATCTAAAGAATCGAATTTATTAAAAAATATATTTTTGAATATTTTCAGAATTTAATGGAGGCATAATATTAATTTTAGAATTTTCTAAACATTTTAACATGATTTTTATGATTAAAAATGATTTATTATAACACTTTTAATAACTTAAATAAAGAAATAATGATAAAAATAATATTCTGGAATTTATAAAAATTAACAGAATATTTAAAATGTTGAAAAATTATTTTATAGAATTTTACAACAAAAATCAGAATTTTTAATAACAAAAAAAATTGGGTTTTTTAACAAAAACCGGTTCTGGATGCTCCAGACCGGGTTCGAAACCGGGTCTACACCACCCAGCTCATGCGTGGTAACCACTGATCTGGGAGTATCACATGTTAGTGAAGCTGGAAACTAATTATACTTAACCGAATCCCCCTGTTCTTCCCCAATCCTTAGAACTAAGAAACCCTAGGTTCTACTCCCTTCGAATTCGATCGAATGCTCATACGTGAGTCCTAGAATACATAGGGCTTTTGTTCTAAACCTGATTACGAGTTATTTGGATGTGGTAATTACCTGTAGTAGTTTAAGGATGGTTCGTTCGAGTTGGAGTTGAGTCGCGGCCGTCTTGGTGTTCGGATTCGAAGCTTAGAGTGTTTTGAGATGAAATCTGTGCCTTGGTAAGTTTCAGAGAGATGTCGCGATGGTGCAGGTATGTTTAATTCGAAAATGGTGAACCGGAGATATGAATTCGAGTTAAAGATTTATGCTCAACGTTCGGTTAGAGATTAAAGGGTATTAACGCGTGATTAGATCGATTAAATGCATTGATTATGATCGTTGGGGGTTAGAGGTTGGTCGACCGAGCGTGCTTGTGCCATAAATGGCCTGATTTTGTGATTGGGTGAAGATGGTGGCCGGTTGATGGCGTGCAGCCGACGAACGGGAAGAAGAGGGGGGGGGGGGGGCTGGTTTGGGTATACTTGCTGAAAGTTTAAGGAAATGGCAGAAATGGCCCCTTAAACTTTTAATCTTGTGTTTAACTCCACCACACACATATACATAGTTCTTAAAATGGCAGTTTTGACCCATGAGTTTTGTTTCCTATTATTTTAAGCTATTAAAGCTTTTATAAGATTTATAAAATAAGTTTTATAATTTATAAAGTCTTAGAGAAATATTTATAAAATATATTAGTTAATAAGGTTTAATAGTTTAAATAATTTTATAAAGCTTAGGTATTAATCATTATAAAAGTTTTATGCTTATAAAATCATAAATAATGCTAAAGGTATTAGTTTTGAAATTTATTATAATTACTAATATTAATATAAAGGTTCATTGATTTTTAAATAAAATTTTTAAGTTTTATAATCCTTAAAGAAATAAGATTAATAAATAATTTAATAGCCCATGTAATTAAGTTTAAATATTTTAAATTAGAATAGCAACATGTGTGTAATGAATTGGTTTTAATAATAATGATAATAATAATTCCCATAACAAAGTATTACAAGATAAAATAAAATGAATTGAAATTTGCAAATGTTACATCAGATTGAGTCTGATGCACTCCAGTTCGCCAAGGTTCTTGTCGCCCGACCTCTTCTTCTCTTGAATTATCAATCACAGGTTCCGAGACAACTTCTGGTGTTTCATCCAGCGTCAACTTAACTCGGTTGTTTTCAAGATCATCTTTTAACTGTTGTGAGTCTGGCAAAACTTCGTTTGAAGAGGACCACCAGGATGACGTTTCATCAAACACAACATGACGTGAAACCATACACTTTCCACTTACTGGTTCACAACACCGCCATCCTTTTCGCTCTTTATCATATCCCACAAAGATGCATCTAACAGCTTTCTTTTCCAGCTTATGTCTTTGAGAACCAGGAACGAACACATAACAAACAGCTCCAAAAACACGTAAGAAGCTAACATTAGGTTTCACCTTAAACAGCTTCTCATAAGGTGACTTATAATCAAGATGTTGTTGAGGAATTCTGTTGATCACAAACGCTGCAGAATGCATGGCTTCAGCCCAGAACCGACCGGGTACATTTTTATCATGAAGCATACACCCGGAGACTTCAGATAGATGTCGATTCTTCCTCTCCGCTACGCCATTCTGCTGTGGGGTGTTAGGACACGTTAACTGCCGCTTTATCTTGTGTGCACTCAGAAAATCAGAAAACTCTTTAGACATGTATTCACCTCCATTGTCTGATCGTAAGTTTTTGATTTCTGAATTTGTGTCCCTTTCAGCTTCCAACCTAAACAGCTTGAATTTCTCAAGAGCTTCAGCCTTCTCCTTCATGAAAAACACCCAAACATACCGTGAAAAATCATCAATAAACGTGATCATAAACCTCATTCCCCCAACTGAAGCTTGTTTTACTGGACCGAACACATCATTGTGGATGAGCTCAAGGGGAGCCGAAGACTTGTAGAACGAGGCATGAAACGGTTGCTGGTGTGACTTCCCATATTGACATCCAGGACAAACAACATCTTTACTAACTTCTAACTGCGGGAGACCAGCAACTAAGTTATTCTTCATCATCAAACTTAGCTTATCATAGGCGACATGCCCAAGCCTGGAATGCCATAGATCAGAATTTTGAGTCCCCTTTGTTTTGTTTATGTAGGCTGATTCAGCCGACAAAACATACATGGTGTTTCGTCTTTCTCCACTCAAGACTGGCTTGGATGGAGTAGAGAACTCATCATAAATCTTAACATCTTGGGGACCAAAAACAACATACTTTCCTGTGGATGTTATCTGAGATACTGAAAATAGATTCTTTCTCATACCTGGGACATGATAGACATTATTTAGAACAACTTCTTGTTTCTTGTTCTTTCCTCCAAAAATAACATCACCCATGTGCTCAATCTGATAGCGTGAATTATCAGCGATGAGCCGATGACCACATACTTGCTTCCTCCATAACGGACCGGATTAGAGATCCTTCCTTTATCCCCGGTCATGTGGTTTGAACAACCGGAATCAACAATCCAATCATCTAGTTTATTGGATTTGTACTCAGTTGCAAATGCAGTCTCTTCCTCTACTTGAGCCATGAAGGCCTCGGCATCCCATGTGGATTCTTCTTGAACTGCAGTAGCCGCATTACCCTCTTCTTGTGGCTTTGGGCAATTCCTTGCTATGTGACCTCTTTCCCCACAATTATAGCACTTGAAGGGAAATTTCTTATTACCATGCCAATATCTCCTATCACTGCTTCTGGCATTTTTTTCATTTGATCTCCACCGTTTGTCTCCATCTGGGTCACTTGATCTCCAACGCTTGTCACCTTCTTGGTGCTTGGACCGGTCACTATTTTTGTTGCTACGATAGTTGTTCTTGGGCTTGAACTTCTGCTTCTTCTCTGCATATAAGGCTTCACTTTCTTGCTTCACTTCCACTCCTGCCATTTGTTTAGTCAGAGATTCCTGACTTGCCAATAAGTTTTCAAACTCAACAATTGTGGGTTGATTTTGCCAGCCTTGAACTGCTGCAACAAAACTATGATATTCAGGTTTCAAACCATGAATTATGATACGCTTCATTCTCGCATCACTAATCCTCGATTGGGGATCAAGTTCACCAATCTCCCGACACAAGCTCTTCACCTTGTGAAAATATTGTGAAACCGTTAACCCTTTCTGAGTAATTGACAGCAACTCATTCTCTAAAAGCTGCAACTTGGCATCGTTTTTCTTCGACAACAGTTCAGCCAATGTATCCCAAGCCTCCCTTGGGTTAGCCGAATCCTTGATATGTTCAAGGATTTCATCCTCTACGGTCGTCTTCAAGATAAACATCGCCTTTCCAGATTTGACTCTCCATTTTCGAAGAACCCCTTCTGCCGTCTCCCTTGCGGGCTCAACAGTGTCATGACCCCGAACTACCTCCCACAGATCCTGTCCCTGCAAATATGACGAGATGCAGGTCGACCACGTGTTGTAGTTCTGATTGTTCAACTTCTTAACTCCACCAACGAGTTGCAGGTCCGACATCTTCGATCTGGCGCTCTGATACCACTTGTTAACCTTACAAGTGATAGCCTCGTGATACACAATCACCTTTATCAGAGAAAAAGCAAACCAAATACAAACAAATTGTATTTTCTGAAAAAGGATTTCCTTGAAAAATGACTTAACCAAAACAAAAGCTGCAAACCAGTACATAAGGAAAGAGAAACTTGAAACTACCCACTAGCACACTATTCCTATCTAGTAGGTCCACTTACATACGTGAATAAAACATGCAAACTAAATTAAATAAAATAAACTTAAACAAAGACTTTCCAACTCCAAGATCCATGCACACGTAAATGTTAAGTTGGTGTTGCCATGTCATCATGGATTATGGTGGCAAGATGAGTACACCGAGTAATTGGTCAAAACTGAGTTGTTTTGAAACAGATCAAACAAGCAAAGGAGGCTTGATCAGCAGACCAAATTTTTTGCCCACTTTTAATAGTTTAATAAACAACTAACATGGAATTTATGATTATAAGAAGAATATGATCACAAAAACAGTTTAGACTTTAGATATATGGATAAACAATTTAATAAGTGCTATGCATTAAAAAATTACTTAAAAGTCCTTTTTAAGTGCTGAACTCATTCACTTCTGCATATGTATACAAGGTACATTTTTTTTACCATTTATGCAACGTACTTGCTAAATTTTACAAAAAAAAATGTAATTTCTTGCATTAGATTGTAAAAAAAATTTGGTTGCATTAGACTGTAAAAAGTTATAAGTAAGTTGCATTAAATATTTAAGTTTGAATATTAATGTAAAAAAAATATTAAGTATATCACACTAAAAGTTTTATTAAAGAAACACTTAAGCTTGCATATACGACCCGAGTTAAATGAATGAACTTTTAGCATGACACATACCTAAACAAAATTCGTGGTTGGTTTGATCTTAACAAGTTCAAGTTTTCTGGTCAAGTCAATGAACATGTTTAGACTAACAGATTGATTGGAGCGTTCATGGGTTGTCTTGTTTAATTTGTTTGCTTTTGTAAATTAAAAAAAAAAAAAAAAAAAAAAAAAAACGATTCCAAGCCATAACTAAAATTGATTGAATATTTTATGCTAAAATTTAAAAGATCATGTTATTTTATAGTTTAAATGTAGTTATTTTATATACATTTACATAGTTGTACACTTGCAATTTTAGAGTACTAGTATGTAAAAAAAAACACCAAATTTTTGTCTTAATTGAATTTGGTCGTGTCTCTGTCAATATACAAAATCTCATGTATTAGACAGGATTGATTTTTGAATCTAAGTTGTTTTTCGGTTATTGTTGGGTTTGATTTGTCAACCCGAAAAACACACCCAATTTAACACCCTTGGTCCCTTGCAATCTAAATACATCAATCTATGGGTCAAAATTTCACCTCTACTAGCTAGTAAACTAATAATAAATATTGGTTACCTTTAAAGGATGGCTAGCAATGTTGCATGTAGTCACACCACACGTACCAGAATTCACATCTAGAAGTATTTTTTCTATACAAGATACTTTATTTAATACAGGAAATACATGAACGGGATAAGTGAATGGCACACACAGACTAAAGCCATCGCCTTGATACGACATCCTTTGTGACCATCTAGCTTTAACATGGATATTCGATCCTCCTTCGACCTTGCAATATAAATGTCAAGCTATAAGTGACTTTGTTTCATAAAAGACATCATGGTGATAATGTATAAAGACAAGTGAATAGCTCTTATAAGTTAATTACATTAAAATGCAGACTGACTCCATCTTTTATTATCATTCCACATATGTATAATTATGATCTGTTTATTTAGAAATGTGTTGATTTGGGTAAAAAGAGATCCTTCAAATCTTCAATGGTTAATTTGGGTCTCCTAGAATGCTACAGTGAGTCAATTTAGGTCTATTTAGGTTGTACAATAGTAGTCCAACGTCAACTAAGTTTAAGTATCTAGTGTTTGTACAATGCAATAGGATATAGAAAGTGATGTCACATGGTCAAATTCAGGCTGGCTAGTATAGGTGGATGGTGTCCTTAGGGGTATTATGTTATAAGCGCTTTTGAAGTAGGTTTAAGAGGAAATTTCATAGGGTTGTGGTGCAACTATCTATGATATATAGAACATACTATTGGGTTATAAAGAAGACACGAGTGCACAAGATAAATGTAACAGAGATGAGAATTCTAAGATGGATGATTGAGCACACAAGGTTAGACCCGAATTAGCAGCAAATAAGTTAAGGAGGGGACATTAACATACTTTGGGCATGTGAAGAGGAGACAAGTGAGGGCACTGGTTAGAGTAATAGAAAGCCTCCTAATGAACGGAGGAGTAAAGGAATGCCCAAACTAACTTGGGATGAGATTTAGTATGTCACGATATTACTAAATTCATTGTCCACTAGTCTATATGAGTTCATATGATAGTATTTTTGCTACTACTTACCCTTTTCATTGCACCATTGCTCTTTTATGACCTATGAGTAGTTATCACCCTTGTATGTTTAGTATTGTTTGTTTGACAGTGTGTACTTTTAGGTTCAGGGATCTCTCTAGAAAAGGCTTTCTTCCCTAAAGATAGAGGTAAGGTTTACCTACGTCTTACCCTCCCCAAACCAGGTTAATAACTTTGCTATGACTGGGATTTAATGATTAATGAGCATAGTTGTTGTGGTAATAGGATAATTTGTTGTTGTAATCTATCACTGCCCCACCCCCATTACCAGTAGTCATAAAAACAAATATAGCATATTAACCATTTTATATTATTGATTCCGGTTCAAATTGGAAAATAAAAGTTGAATTATGACTGTCACGGTTAGCTATAACCCTTGTTGTCAAAGATTGCAGGCTTTATGGTTTTATTTTGGTGTGATTTTTGGCTCTCTAATCATATCTATAAATAGGAATCTATTTATGGTTGGGAGACTTTTTTAATGTTTTGTTATAAATAGAGTATAGGAGCTATGAACATTGTATCGTATTTTCTTGTTCTTCCTTAGTTTTATCAATAAAAATTGTGTAAACTGGTTCTTCTTCATCAATATTTGTTCCCATTTTTTGTTAACTGTTAAAATTTTTTTAAAATGACCCATTTCAAGGCAAACCCATTCTGGTCAGAATTTTTTTGACCTCAGACCCGATTTTTGTAGAATTCTCTTTGACCAGACCCAAGTTTGACCCAATACTCAACTGACCCACTTGTTTTGACATGTTTAATTTTATACAAGAAAAAATTGTGTTTTGTGTTGTATGCTACATGTGTTCAATTTTATTTTATTGAAAGATAACAACCCTTTTTTTACCCTATTTTTCAATTGCAATAAGAGTTGCTTACATGCAATGATAGAAACTTTTGAGTCATGCTATGGAAAAACTATTTTTATATTTTTAGTTAACTCCTGTCCATCTTATTAAATAGTTTCCATATACCTGTAAGACTTGGAAAGTGTATGTATTGCCTTTCATTAAGAAGCCATCTTTTGTGGTCTCTTGGTCATTCATATCTTGTTCATCTTCAGGTGTTATCAACCGGGTAAAATATGATCTTCTGGTGGTCTCAACCTCAACACCTAGAACTGAACCCTGTTAGCCAAATTAACCATGCTATTTTGAGTACTAATACACGAAACTTTAATAACAAAGAACACGACATTTGATTATTTGATTTACATGTAACTTCAGATGTAATTATTAACCAGCTGTATATTAGCTGTGCTAGCTGTACCATAATTAGCATAATCATAGGAATATATTTTTGGAATAGATTTCTTGTATTCAAAGTAGGTGATATGTTCTAGTGTGTATATATATTCCTATGATTATGCTAATTATGGTACAGCTAGCACAGCTAATATACAATATATTTTTGGAATAGATTTCTTGTATTCAAAGTAGGTGATATGTTCTAATGTGTATATATATTCTCGGCTGATGTAATGAAAGGGACAGACTTGATTGTGCAGAATTATACCTTGTTTCAAGATCAGTGGGTGTGTAAGCTGACTCTGATGCTGCATAGGCCTGAGATGGTCTGCTGCCTAGAATGCCTGGTGCAGGGCTGGGAGGCTGAGTGGTTGGGCCGTGGGGTTGAGTTGGGTGTGGGCATGGAGGATATGTCCAATGCTGGTATTGGCCCCAAGGGGGTGGGTTATTCCAATGATTATTGTTCCTTGGAGTGCTGTAGTTTCCTGGTCCATAGAATGGTGAGCTACGGCCACGTCCAGTGTAATTTTTGTTCCTTCCACGGCCTGTGCCACGACCGCGGCCTCGTCCCCTGGGACTGTTGTGTTGAGGATTGTATTGTTGTGGGGTGTAGAGTTGATGTGACTCAGATCGAGTATGAGAAGGTGGGGGGTTGGTTGTTAGCAAGGCCGAGTCGGTTGTGTTTGTTGCTGAGGAGGCTGCCTGGTGAGATTTTCGTGTTTCTTCCAGGATGAGTCTGGATCGTGCCTGGTAGAAGTCTGGAAGAGGGGTTGACTGCTGAATCATCATCGCGACAGCTTCATAGCTATCATTCAATCCTGCAATCAACTGAAAAACTAACCTCTGGTTATTAACTGGAGCTTTAACGGCTGCAAGTTGGTCAGCCAACATTTTTAGGGTTTGGCAGTAGGCAGACATATTGGGATGATTGGCTAATTTGGTGGTTACAAACTTATGCTCCAAATATACAGCCCTAGAGCTTTGATTGTCCTGAAAAATATTTTCCAAGGCAACCCAAGCCTTACATGCTGTGGTTTTTGTGGAAAGAATGGTATGAAGAAGATCAGTGGAAATGGTGGAATAGATCCATTGTAGGACAATGGCATCTAAGCGAGACCAGAGTTGGACAGCATTGAGTGATTTTTGATGGTTGTGTTTGTCGATGTCAGAAGCAGCGGCGGCGAGAGGTGCAGGTGATAAAGGGGGAACCGCCGTGGGATCAATATGATCATGGACCTCAAAGGCTCTACAATGAATTCGAAAAAGTTCTGCCCAGGAATTGTAGTGACCCCCTTCCATTTCAAGAGTGAAAGGAATGAAATTTTTGATGTTTGAAACAGTAGTAGCAGGATGTAATTTATCCATGACAGAACGAAGAGCAGAAGGAAGAATGAAGAAGAGCAGAAGGAAGAACGAAGATCAGAGCCTGCGCTCTGATACCATGAAACAAGGTATAATTCTGCACAATCAAGTCTGTCCCTTTCATTACATCAGCCGAGAATATATATACACATTAGAACATATCACCTACTTTGAATACAAGAAATCTATTCCAAAAATATATTCCTATGATTATGCTAATTATGGTACAGCTAGCACAGCTAATATACAGCTGGTTAATAGTAATGAGATGAGCTCCTTGAGATTGATTTTCTATAGCTCAAACTAAGCCAAGGTTAAATGGGTTTGAACCCTAGCAGCTTATTTAAGCGCATAAACAAGCTGAGCTTCATATATCAAGCTTGACTATGCATGCGGTCCGAAACAAGCTTATTATTTTAGTAATTTTTTTATTGTATTAATAATATATTTACATCACAATATTATATTAATTATATTTATATTATCATTGTTAATATATTTAAAATATGATAAAAAATATTTACGAATAAGTTATATGTCATATACAAAACTTATAATTATGAATGAATATAAATAATTATAAACACATAAAAATAATTAGTTAATTAAAATATACAAGTTGAGCATAACCTTAAAATCTAAGACCATGTATAATGAGGCGTTATCCCATATCCACATGAGGAACACCGGCCACCCACTCGCGTTTTTAAGGATGTTATGAGTGTGATAAAGAGCAAAGGGCAATAGAAATAATTCATAATTTTCTCCCAATTACAATATTACACCTAATTTCTTTTTTTTAAATTAAATCACGCATTCACGCAAACATCATTACACATCTTTATCACTATCATTTGATGGTTTGTGTGACGGCTAGCCGTCTGGTTGATAGAACTTTTCTCACACTAACATATAACCACTACCTATGACAAATAACAGGTCAAACTCAAGCAAAACGTTAAATGAACCAAGCTTCAACTCAAGCTTTATATTTAAGCTTTAAAAAGCCAAGCTTGAGCCCAAGCTTTCCAAAGTTAGAAAACTTAAGCTTTTTTAACAGCTTGAACAACATCAAATTCGTATTCAACATAGGTGAACCTGTGACCTTACCAGTGATGATGATAATGGATAGGTTTTTCTTTTTTTACTTGCCAAGTTGCCAAAATATAAATAGCATAAGTACACTTTTGATGATGTTCGGGAATGAATGCATGAAACATACGGATAGAAACTATATAATAATTAAAATTATATTTTGGACGGCAAAGAAACATAATATTATTAATAGGCTAGCAACATAGTAACTAGCCCGGGTCATCAAGTTATATACTATAGGATCAAATTAGAAGAATTTTTGCCTAAGAAATATAATAATCAATATAAGAGTTTGACATGTGACATAATAAAAAAGAATGAATGATAATTTAAGATATAACATCTTATTTTTTTAACTAGATTTTAATTTTTTTGTGCTAGATTCTTTTTTGTTCAGTATTTTTTTGCACTGTATTTTTTTATACCGGATTTATTTTTGCCTTTTGTATCGTGTTTTTGGTTTTTTACCGTATTTTTGTTTTTCTATGCTGTATTTTTATTTTTTTGTATTATATTTTTAACTTTTTGTACTTGATTTTTTATATTTGTACTCATTTTTAATTTTTTGTACTGCATTTTTGTTTTTTGTACTGAATTTTTGTTTTTTTATATATTTATCATGTTACATGTTAAATTCCTATTGTTAGTTAGACAAAAATCTCATCGTATTTGAATCCTAACCTCTGTATATTATATTATGTACAGATATACTTTAAACCACCATCCGTATGATAATCGGGGCAGCTGTGCAAGACGCAGTTGTGTACTCACTTTTCTATGGATTAATTGTCACATGACATCGCTTCACAAAAAACTGAACAAAGTACGTTAATTAATATGTTGCTTAGCGAACGTTAAACTATTCTAAGTAGGATAGATTTCCAAATTTAATACCATAATATATATCTATATCAGAAATAAAAAATAAATTTGCAAAAATATAAAGATCCCATATTTTTTAAAAATATTCAAGTTTTATAAATATTGATTCTCTAGTTATAAAGATTACTAATTTTTTAGGAGTGTTTACGTGAAAAATTAAAAAAAAAATGTCTAAGAATGAAATACACAGAAAAATAAATATGATAGAACAAACAAAAATTTAAAAATAAATTGAAGAAATATTTAATTAAATTATATAATCTTCTTTCTCATGTCAAAATTTGATCCTTTCATTTTGTATGTTGATCAGGAGATTAACGATATTTGTATTTATTATTTTTTTTTTTGCAAGTGTCTAATAAGGAGAATAATAAATAATAAAATGATTATTTATGAGGAAAAGTGAAGATAGGACTGTTAAGTACCTAAATTAGGTGTAAAACTCATCAAAATGACATAATTTTGATTAAATTTTATTAATTATGGTTATTCTTTTTTATTCCTATTTTCACTCCATTAATTTACACATACGTCGTTTTGATATGTTTCACACCTAAAATAGGCGCTTAACAACCCCATATTCACTTTATTTAGTATAAATACTTTACGTTAACAAAGTTCTATGTGCTTAATTCACAAAAGTCTTTCTTTTTTTTCTTTTTTTTTTCTTTTTTTTTTTCTGAACAGCACTAAAGAGTCTAAAGGTATTTGTCTTTGAACGTGTACAGGAGATGACCACATGGGTAAATGTAAAAATTAAAGAGAGAGAACCACAGACGTGTACGTGAACGAACTAAAGAATAAACATAAGAGCGTGTAATCATTGATAGAATTAAGTGGAGGAGCATAAATTAAACATATTAGGCTAAATCACCCTAATTATACAAGTTAAATAAATTAAATATTATATACTTTATAAAATAAAAATATTTTTTTATAAAAACCATGTATCACATTAGTTGAATAAATATGTGTATTAGACAAGCTTAATAAAATACAATATAATTTGTTAACAGTTACAATTGATATATCATTAAAAATGTGATAATTATAAATTTTTAAGTTAATTTTTATAGGGTATTGATTTTAATTGTGTAGTAACGCTTCTATGTAAATGATAAATATTAACTTTATTAAAATATAAATTTTCTTTTAAATATTTGTTTACAGTAGTTAAATTATATTGAATTACCATTAATATTTATACATTAAAAAATTAAGAATTAAAACTTAGATTTTTTAAGAAAATAATTAATATAATAATTGGTCAAATGTATTAATTATTACTATTAATAAATGAATGTTAATAAATGAATTAATACATAAAATTTAACGTGGGAAAATATAGTAAAACATGATTCTTGATTGTATGACAAGTAGCAAACAAAAACATTTATTTATTATATAAGATTAATTAAACGTTAGATTAATAAAACGTTACCAAAATATACATATTGAAAATAGTTGAAAAAGAAATATTTGTAATTAAAATATCCAAAAATTCATTTGTTGAAAATAATAAACTGTTATTTAATTTTTAATAATATTATTATTTATCAGGTGAAAAAACGATAAATTATTATTTAATTTTAGGAGGCTATATCTTATTGGTTTATAAACTTTGATATGAATGACTAAGATGTTTCCTCTTAATTATTAAGAAATATAAATCTTACTATTATAATAAACAAAAATCTTAATTTGTCACATGTCACATTTTAAGAGTATGTTGACACTTGTCAAGTTTTTATACTATCACCTAATTATCTTTCTCATTAAATAATTATATTATTAAATAATTATATTATCTTTCATATTAAATGATTATACTAATAATAACTAATGATGTTATTTGTCTTTATAAATTAGAAAATAGTTTTTTGATAAAGTGAAAATAAAATCATTTTATCAAAAAACATACTTTAAAAGGGTTTATATATTATATTTTATATAACAATCAAAATTGAAAAAAATAGACATATCAAATCGTTATTTTTAGAAATAAAAGTTTTATTAAAAAGCAAGTTTTCTTTAAATACAAATGTTTTTCAATAAAATGAAAAATAAATCAAAAGTTATAAAAGTGATAATAAAAGTTACATTTTTTTTTTGTCTTGTATGTTTAATGATAATTTCAAATTAGGTTCTTTAATTTGAAATATTAACTTATCTTATTAACTTTAAATAGTTAGTTTTGGACGGAAAATTAAATTAAATTTTAAAGCAATTGGTTCAAATATGACAATTATTACAAATAAGAAGGTTAGATGTTAGTACTATTGTTATTACAATTTTAAGTTATTGTTTTATTACTTAAAGTAATTATTAATACATAATTTAATCATTATATACCAAAATATCTTTTCAAAATTTTTAATTTCTATTACTAACTATATTTTTTATATCCAATCCGTGTAACACACGGGGTAATATACTAGTTATTATAATGTAATATCTTAATGACCATTAAGATGTTAACAATCAACTTATTAGTTAGCTAAAAGGAAGCATAAAAGAGGTTTTATCATAGCGGTACCCTTTGGCTTTTCAAATATAAGGTGATGGGTTCAAATCCCTCACAAGACAAAATAGGAGTTCTTGAGAGGTCAGTGGGTTTTCTGGTGTGATTTCCTCTTGGGGTGGTGGTAGACTGGTGGGATCTAAACAGAAGTCATGATAACTAGACCTTGATGACATGACCTGAAAATCAGTTTTTCACACGTTGAGATCAAATGCCGTTAAAAAAAAAAAAAGCTAAAAGGAAGCCCAAAAAACAAAAATAAAAGACTAAAATGTCTAGATTTTTTAATAAAGTAACACTTTTTTAGTGTTATTTTCAAGATTTTTTCTATTTTGTTTTCTCTAATCATACGACCGTGTATGATGTGACTGACTCTAAAATTACTAGACTTAATAAAAGCTACAAAGTCAATCGTTTACCAAACAAATGCAGGTCCTAAGACCCCTATAACGTGAAAGTGGCTCGATATACGCTTTTTGCGTGGTCTACAGTGCTTGGGTGGTGTCTCAATATCATCCCTTATATTATCCACACAACGATCTCATAAAATTTCAAAATTCACAGTAAGCATAATCAAGTATAATGTGATGAACAACAAACATTACCTGTTCGCCCATCGGAATCGCGATGCGTAAATCACATAACGCGCTTGACGTCAAGCAATGAACGCGCCAATCACCGTCGACGGTGACGACCGCCGTGTCCAAATAACAGTCCACCTTCAACGTAACTCCGAGCATATGTAAAGGAATCAACGCCGGCGGATCACAACGTCCGTAGTCGTACGGCTGGTAGCTCCGGATATCCGGATTATCCACAACAACAGGCTCCGTTATGACGGCGTAAACCATCGGTGCCGTCGGATGATGATTCTGCGGCAATCGGAGTGAAGAAGCGGAGGAAGACGATGATAGCGATTTCTCCATCGACGGTTGCTTCGGAGCAGACATGGATGCTCCGTCTTTGCCATAGTATATGCGCTTCGATAGCCTGAGACCTGTGTCCACTGATCGGGAAAACTCGTCGACGACTGCCATTTTATGATCGGAAGTTCGCCGGAATGTGAAGATGAGATTCGATAGTGAGAGAGTTTGTGTGACAGATCGATGGAAAGAGATAAAAAAGGCAAAATTTGATTATATTGTATTTAATATAGACAGGCTTGCCTCTTAAATATAACAACGTACCCAAATAAGCTTGACCCCAGATCTTCGGTTCGATTGAGGGGCCTCAACCCATTATCACTTGATTGTTGTTCAAAAAAAAGATTTCCTAAAATATATTATCTTCAATTTTATCTAATGTTTTTACTTTAATTTCTTGTAAAGGTGTAGGAACATAACTTAGGGGCTGTTTGGTTGTTTCTGAATCATTAAGTGCTGAATGGTTAAGACGTCTGAATGGTTAAGAGGGTCTGAACCATTAAGTGCTGAACAAATTAAGAGAGTTTGGTTTGCACATCTGAATCAAAATAAATTAAAAAAAATCCTTCAAAACCCCATATCCAACCCCAGCCCCAACCCCATCGGCTCCAGACTTCGCCGCCTCCTTCCCATCCGGCTGCCGCCTCCATCCCATCCGACCGCCGCCTCGGTCACATCCAGCCACCGCCTCTGTCGCTGCTCGTCACCGCCACCCCTATGTGCAAAGGTAAGCAATCGCCACCACCTTTGCGGCACCCCGTTTCATCGTCAAATCCCTTAGCCACCACCACTGAGCAACCTGTTCGTCATCTTCGACCATCACCATCGAGCAACCCGTCGATTCCCTGTGGTGCAAAGGTAAGCAAAGCTGCTCGGTCGTTCAAACCCTAAAAAATCAAAAACCTTAGTCTGCCTACGGTCGTGGTTCGGTGGTTGAGCAGCGCCGCAACGGCGGTCGTGGAGCGGTGGTGGTTCGGTGGTGGAACAGTGGTCGTTGGTCATGCTTCGGTGGGGAGCACTGGTCGTCGGTTGCCCTTGAACCCGTTCCTTCTCTTCTCATTCAGACTTCATCTCAAGTCTGAATGGTTCAGACCTTGGAACCCATTCAGATGTGTATTTTTTTTCCCCAAACAAACGGTACCCATTCAAACCTATTCAGATCCAAACAAACAATCCCTTAGCCTAACCTAAAACACACACAAATTAATATAACACTAGTTAACTTTCTTTTGAACGGCTAATTTTTTGATTACTAACGGGTCACTGGAGTATCATCGTGCACCAGCAGTACCACCTAATCATATCCATCACTAAGTCACCAATTATAAGGAAACTCAATACTTTGAGAAAACCCTCTTGTGGGATTTGAGCCCCGTACCATTTGGTTCCTGTGACTTATCACATCACCAAAATACCATTAGGTTGTAATATCTTTGGTACAACCCTAATTAACTATCACGTGTTTGCAACGATATTGAAACATATAATAATTTGAACTTATAATATTGAATATTGAATGAAAACACATTATATTTAACAAACCTTATTTTTAACAAAATCTATATTAAAACATAAGCCAACTGAAAAAGTACACAAAATATGCATGAAAACGCATTATATTTAACTCACTTGTCTTTGAATTTTTTTACATCAGATCATTGATCAGTTCGAATTTATACAGATACTTTTATTAAGTTTTTAGAAACTTGAGGGATTAATATTACATTTTACAAAATTTTTAAAAAGTTTGAGTGGAGTAAAATATCAACCTTGAAAGCAAAGAGGAAGCAATTAAAGAAGGGTAAGGTAAATCCTAAATTATAGAAAACTCAATTTAAAAGTATTAGTTATATATTAAAAAGTGTTTGGTGGTAAGTTGTCATCGAATCCACAAATTGATTGATTTTAGGGATAAACTATAATCTATAAAACCTAAGGGGGAGAAAGTTATATCCTATATAAAGATTAGAAATTAAATTTAAAAGCTTAAAAGTTAAACCTAAAAAGTTTTGACATTAAACATACGACAAACTCTAAAATCTAAAAACTCAGGGATAAAGTGACATGCTATAAAGTCCAGAGATTAAAATTAAAGCATTAAGAGCGAAACTAAAAGCTTTGACATTAAGTTTAAGGACAAAATCTAATTTCTAAAAACATGAGTTGGTTTAAATGTCATTCTACAAAGTTAAAGGATAAATTCTAAAAGTTAATGAATAACACTTGCGAGTTTTAAAAGTTTTAGGATTAAGGGTGGTTATTGGCAATTGGATAAAACCTAAAAGCTTTAGAGAAAAACTTACATCTTTTGAAGGTTAGCGAGTTAAAACTTGTTGGTTACAAAAAGTTACTACCATTTTCAGGTTGAGTGTTAAGATAAGCTCTAAACGTTAAAAACATGTGAGGTCAAAGGGATAATATTCTTCAAAGTATAAGGATCAAACATAAAAATATAAGAGTTAAGCTCACAGATTTTTACATTGAATGTATCGATAAAATTTAAACTTCAAAAACATAGGGCGGCACAAATTCTGTAGATGAAACATAAAAGTTTAGGAGTTTATCATACAAGTTTGATATTAAATATAAGGATACATTTTAAATTTTAAAAATTTGATGGGGTTAAAATAAAATTTTACTGTGTTTAGGGATTAAACCTAAAAATTTCGTATAAGTTGTGGAGATAAAAATATTTTTAATAAAGAGTGTGCAAGACTCCTTAGTCAGGTGTCTCTTTAGAAACATCATCTCTATCCTAGGTGATAACGATAAGGTTTGACTTCTTTAAATTCCTCCAGACCCTGCTAATTAATAAAATTTAACTGAGTATGTTTGTTTGTTTTTATATTAAGAATAAATATAAAGTTTGAAATAAACAGTCAATCAGTTTATAAGAGTTTCAAGAAAAAGTAAAATATAAATAGAAACATGGTCCATACATCAATTTAGTTTGTTAGTTCAACCGATCCAATTTATAACATCATGTTAAAACATAATTAATGTACCCTTTAAAAGCACTATGCTAACATGTTATATAGTTGGCTCCTTGTGTGTTGCATGTGCCGGTGTAATCTTATTATGTGCTTTGGGACGCAAATATTTTGACTTGGATGTGTTGAAGGAGTATATGTTCATGTCAATGTTCCATTATAAATAACATGTGGATTCCCACGCATTACGGTGGGAATTCTGTAACTATTTCAAATATCTAAATGCAGATATGATCACATATATCAAAACATATATATAAAATATGTCACATCGGTTGTCACTACAACGCAAAACCTTACTGTTTAGACGTCGTAAACGTGTCCGAGGTATTTATCACGACATAGGTGATATGATCACGAATATCAAAACACACACAAAAAAAACCGGTGCCACAACGAATTAAATTTAAATAGCTTTAATATCTAATTCTTAATATTATTTAGTTAGGGTTATTTATATTATTATTTAGTTATTACTATTAAATTAATATTATCACTTGTTTATTACTATTTAATTATTATTATATAATTACTATTACTAATCACAAACATTGATACATTATGTTCACATGTAATAATATCATTCATAAATGTATATACACTAGTTGTTGTGAGATAATTACAATCAAAATAATATAAACGATATACATATTTGATAATTTACAGACGCCTTAAAGGCATGTGAATAACATTCAAAATTTCTGCGACATTTGGATTCAAAATTTATATAAACGTTAATGAGATAATTGTGACCAAATTAATATAATCATGACTATTATTTGATAACATAAAAACGTGTTAAAAACATGTAAACATTAAAATGTGTGAGTAAAGTGAGAAAGAAAGATTTAAAAATAAAAGTCTAAAGTTCATGTTTTTAAAACAAAACTTTGAAAATTAATTATCCAGAAAGAATGAGAAGAATTATTGTGGGAATTCAATTCGGAAGCTATTTAAAATCGAATGTAAATATATTACTACTGTTCATTTGTCATGATAACCTTTGCTAACTCTATATATACTATTTTTCAGCATAAAATTTAGGGAAAATTACGAAAATAGCCACTTTGACCAAAAATTTAACCAAAATGACCATTTGACTTTTCCATCACCAAAATGTCCATGCCTTTACAGGCGCCGGCGCCCGTATACTTACGGGCGGCCGCCTATATGGGATCCAATGGGATTTCGCCATGTGTCCTACACGGGCGTCCACGCCTCTTAAATCTGACAAACGCCCTTTAAAAAAGTAAGTTGTCACGGGCGTCGGGCCCACACTGACACCTTTGTCACGGGCGTCCGCCCCTAAAAAAATAAAAAAATAAAAAAGTCGTTTAAAAAAAATTAAAAAAAATAGAAAAAAAAATAAAAAAATAAAAAAGTACAGTCGGACGCCTGTAAAGTACGGTCGGACGCCTGTAAAGTACGGGCGGACGCCTGTAAAGTACGGTCGGACGCCTGTAAAGTACGGACGCCTGTAAAGTACGGGCGGACGCCTGTAAAGTACGGTCGGACGCCTGTAAAGTACGGGCGGACGCCTGTAAAGTACGGTCGGACGCCTGTAAAGTACGGTCGGACGCCTGTGACACGTTTTCCGAAAAAAAGTCTTGGACGCCCGTAACTAGGTTCGGGCGCCTGTGTGGTCGGTCCGCGCGCCCGTTAAGGACACGTGGCAAAATCTCATTGGATCCCATATAGGCGGCCGCCCGTAAGTATACGGGCGCCGGCGCCTGTAAAGGCATGGACATTTTGGTGATGGAAAAGTCAAATGGTCATTTTGGTTAAATTTTTGGTCAAAGTGGGTATTTTGGTGATTTTCCACTACCATAGGCCCGGCCATGAGGGAAGGCGAGGTGCGCGACCGCCCCGGGACCGACGTTTTTAGAGGTCCGAAATTTAAAAAAAAATTATATATTATAAAAAAAATTTATAAAACTTAGGGTCCAACAAATTTTAATAGAATGAAAATAGTTTAATTGGTTATAAATTACCCCTAAAAAACCTCACATATTTAAAAATATATTAGATTTCTATTGACTTTACCCCAAATTAGTTTACTTTCCACTTTTCTAATTCCAAGACGTGCTCCAGCAGCCGGACCAGCGTCCAACTCCAGCCCTCCACCCCTCCAGTCCCACCTTCCAAATTCAACAAAGCGGATCCCTTGCAGCCTCCACTGCTTCAATTGCACGACCACGAGCCATCGAACACAACCTCGGTTGAAGTCTCCAATGAGCCACACATTAAAGTATGAAGAACAATAAGATATTGATGCGAATAAAATTTATTTGGAGTTGAAGTTGTTTACGACATTTTTGTGTTATAAAATTATCACTCTTTTTATGCTATAAATTACAAAGAACTTGAACCAGCTTGGGTTTTTCTGAATGCATTAATTGCATGTAGAGTTTTGTTAACTATCCGGTAACTGTGGCATTGACTGAAATAAGTTTTTCTAAGTTGAAATTGTTGAAGTTTTATTTACGATAGTCAATGTCACAAGACCGCCTTAACGGATTGACAATGATTGCGATTGAGAACGTCTTCTTAGAAAATATGGATATCGAATAGATGATCGAAACTTTTGCTTAAAAAAACATCGGATAGCCTCACGGTTTGTTTAGGTATTTAAACTATATTATTATGTTACAATACTTTGGTTTTGTTATTTTTTTAACAATATATTCATATTACTAACTTTTTATATATAAATTATTAAGTTAATTTTTTAAAAAAGAGGCCTATTTTTTCTTCTCACCCCGTGCCTTGAAAATTTTTTTTATTCTCGAGGCCGGCCCGAAATTAAAAATATCTCCTTTGGACGTATGTTTGACTTATGAGTGATTGTCCACACTGAAATCGATTCTAAACATGTCTAGGAAGCTTCTAAAGAGATATTTGTGCGATAATTTTTTATTTTTTTTTTATTTTTTTATTTTTTTTATGTAAGTTCATGTTTTTATATTATTATGAGACTTGTATAAACATTTCATAATATTTAAATATAGATAGCTCAATCAATACTAATCTTATATTTATTTTATTCATCATCTTTTCTCCAAAGTTTATCTGGAATCATGAAATACAGTTTTGTAAAGTTTTTTAAACAACAAGAAAGGTCCTCGATGATTAGACTGTTAGAAATTTAATAAATACAGGCTATTTTACTAATATTACAAATGGGACGTTTATCCTCAAGTTGAGTGGTTAGTAGGTAAAATACATAACTTGATGAGATGTGTCATATCGTTTAAATTAAATTCTTAATTTTTATTACTTTCATAAATTTTTATTTAATATTTTGTTTATGACTTTAAAACTGAAGTCATAAGTATATATTAATAAATGATGATTATATATTAATAAATGATGATTCGTTGTTACAAGTTAAATGAAGGGTATAAATAATGAACTTGTATTTCAATTTTTTTTGTTGAATTAAGTTGTACTAAAAATGATAGATATGTTCTCTTTAGTTTATTCACCATCTCAAAATTCATATATGTCTTATCAACTATAAACATATTAGAAGTTCGATGACACCTCGGGTATGTGGACATTCTCGTCAATACACAAACTATTTCATTTTGTACAATGTGAGACAGATGCATTTGGCTTGAGAAGTGACATGAAATTTGTTTTAAGTGCAATGTATTGAATACATGTCTCAACCACAATCATCAATACTTTTAATCCATGTTGTAGTGGATAATAAGTGGAAGATATAATGAATTGAAAACTAGAGTAACAAAACTACAAGGAGCTTTGAAAAATTTGTTGCAGACATCGGTTTGAATTCTGAATAACATTTTATATAAATTGGATTTTATTTTTATATTATCTTTCGTTTAATATGCATAGTTTATACTAGTTTGTTTCCCAAACATAACGAAAGGTCGAGAGTATCGTTTATATATTTTTTTATTTTTAATAAAACGTGACACACCTCTTACATAGAGGTGTTCATCAGGTCAGATAACGTTTAGTCGGATCATTCAGATTTAAAATTTTTGAGATACTAGCCGAACTCGAACCAAATAAAAAAATATGCTTGTTCGATCCGAATATATCCAAATAACCAGTAAAAAAATGTTTTTTACATCAGAATAACTCAAACAACCCAAATAAACATGGTTTTTTCGAGCTAAATTCGGATATCTGATTCTAATATGCAAGATTTTGGATATCCGATTTCCAAACCTACCCGAAGAAGAAAATGGATATTTAACCTGAATATATCCGAACAACCCGAAAAAGAATTCGGACCGACTCTTTCAGTTTTGGATATAATTCGAATTTAGGTTTTAATGAACACCCTACTCTTACATAGACGTGATAATTTTAACCTAAAACAAGATAAATAATTGATTTAGGTGATTAATTATTGTATTTTGAGTTGAAATGGATAACTTTATAACATATAACGGGTTGACATAAACAATACGGATGAATATGGGTTACCTGAAAACTATGAGAATTAAATATATTCAAATGTTTAAAATTGTCAATAATATATTTAATTATAAAATTAAAAAGATTATGCAAATAAACCATTTGTTTACTTACAACTAATTTTAACTTTAATTAAACTGATGTTTTATAAAAATGACTCGTTTAAAACCACACTGATTTTGCTTGAAGTTCAAACTCATCTTGACCCGCAAATAGCCTGAGGCCCTGACCCAAAACATGATACCCGAACCGACCTATCCTGACTCAATCCGACTATTTTGCAAGGCTTATCGATGATGGATGACATAAGACAACATTCAATTTTCTTTTACAAATTTATTTATTTACTAGGTTAGTATCCCGTGTATTACACGGGTTTAATAAAAATTAATAAGTATTCAATAATATAACTTTAATAACTGTAAATGATTTTTTGATTTAAAATATTATCAACATTACATATAAAATAAAATAACAATATTGTATTTTAAAAAAATTCTGTTTTCAAAGTTTAATTTTTTAAACATTTCATTTTAAAAAGTTGTTTTTTAAAAAATGTCATTTTTTACAAAATAATAGGATGTTATCTATTATTACACACGTTGATAAAGAAAAAAAATAGTTAATAATAATGACTTATAAATTATAAAAAGTTATTATGATTTGTAAATTATTAGAAAATTTTCATATTTTATAGTAATTTGATTTTTTAAAAGTGTGTTTTTTAATATTAAAATATTTTTTATTATATTAAGAAATCATTTTTAATTATAAACTGTATATATAATATAATTAGTATTTAATACTATTATGTAATATATTTTTTTGCTATTAAGAACATTTTTTAATTGAAAAAGGTATAAAGAATATATAATTATATAATTATTATTATTAGTATTTAATAAAGTAATGTATTTATTAGAAGAGATAGGCGGGAAAAATAGTTTGAGCATGCTCTAGATTTTTGACAAGTGTCCAAAATTATTTTGATTTATTAAGTATAATAGATAATAGATTTTCTTAGATATAAAACATACAACTTTTATATAAATATAATAGATTTCCATCAACATTTATTATAAATTTAATTTATTAGAAGATTAAATTAAATGTTGTTTAAAGTTTATCATTCTTTCTATTCAGAGAATTTATTGTATTAAATTACTAATTAGACTTTTACCAATTGTTTGTATATCATTTTCCCTAACAAAATTAATGCCTAAACAATATTATGACGTACCGAAACACTAAATTTAATTGTTGATGTAACACTTGTCAAGTCCGACATTAAAAATGTCTCACTCTTGACCCATTGGCATGAATTTTGTGGTTCGTGATAAGATGGTCAATATGAATTATGTTATTCAAAATTAATCTTTTTTAAAGCACAATCAATCTTCTCATCATTTTCAACATTGAGATGATGTTTAGGTAATGTTTCACGATTATACCTAAAATTTATTTCTGTGCTGCTCAAGTGCTCAACTACTAATACCATATCCTGAAAACAAATTTTAGAAGGTAATTTTATAGAAGAGTCAGTTTTAGTGGGTCAAGTAACTATGGCAGGTTAAACTAATTTGAGGGCCTTTGGCGAAATTAAAATCCGGGACCCTTTATCGCTTCGTGGACTTACATTCTTTCCCTATATCTCTTTAATTTATCCGTTTCCTTGCAAGTTTAGGTGACCTTTATTAGGAGTGTTTTACGCCCTATTTGTGGTGCACGCATATAATGTACATATACATGTATTGGCCCTTAAAGGGCAAAAGTAAAAGTACACTAATTTTAACGTTATTTTAATTATTTTGTGAAAATAACGTTTAAATCATTGGGATGATAAACTAATTTTAACGTTATTTTAATTATTTTGTGAAAATAACGTTTAAATCATTGGGATGATCAACTTCGAACGATAACTTTGAGCCGGTGACTATTTCGGAGCAGTCTCTCTATCCCAATTGGGATAGGGGTAAGGATTGTATTTATCCTTCCTCCACAGGCCCTACTGAAAAGTGGGAATATACCGGGTAAGGTTGTTGTTGTTGTTTTTTAGGTAAAACCATAAATAGCAGTTTATGAATAACCAAAACCGAACATTTGTCCAGGCGTGACTTGTTTGATCGATATTAGAAATAAGAGTTTTTTTTTTTTTTTTTTTTTTAGTTTTTCCTATCTATCAATCAAATAAGTAGTAATAAGACCCAAAAGAATTACTAAAATTATATTATAGTGGCCGAAAACTCGTTTTAAAATGAGGCATTAAGAAAGAGAACCAGCTCTCCAAGTAACTTACGCAATGAGTTTAGTCCCTTTTTATATGTAATGAACTTTAATTTTAAAAGATGATATTGAAATAATTTATACAATAGGCTTTGATAGATTGTCTTTCATAATAACACAAGTATAAAATAAAAAGATAATGATAAATAAAAAAAGAGGCTCTATACATTTAAATTTTTATAAAAAAAAAACCCAAAAATTTTTAGTATGCTTAGAAGTTAGAACGTCAAAATCCGTTGAGTTGATCTAGTTTTATAGCACATTAATAGGTGACTGTTATTATGTAATCAAAGGTACATAACCTATAAATTATCTAACAAATTATAAAGTGGACCTCATGTTTAGTATATTTTTGGTACGTTTCATACAAAATAAATTTTAAGGATCAATTACATATATCATCTTGCTAAAACCATTTATTATATATTTACCCAATTATAAAACTACATTACATATTTCCCTTTTCTAAACCAAATATATTACATATTTATCAATTTTATTAAAAAACAAATTATGTATTTCATATTTTACCCTTAATGAACTAACTAAAAACAATTTACATATTTCTGCTTACTAAGGAACAATTTTGAAACATGGGATATTTGTAATTTTATTTTAACATTGAGGATATATGTAATTTTGATGTTTAATAAGGGGATATATGATATTATTCGAATTTTAATTAGCTAACCGTGTAAACTAAGTTTATGTCAATAGAGGTTTGATCGTGTGTGGCATAGACGCACATGCAAGAGAAGTATTGGCTATTAATGCAAGTAAAAAATGTGTATAATAATAAGATGTAATTGGTGAAAAGATAAAATATGATCCATGTGTGTTTTATTAAAAATAAGAAACTTGTCAAGCCTATTAACACTGTCACATGTAACCCCTCATACCTTGGTCATGCCAAGAGTTTATGAGTGTGGGGTACTATTTGCGTATGACCAAGGGTTGTGTCTACTCCTATTACACACAGTGTATCTATATAAACACTTATCGTTCCTAGTTCTAGAAATGGATTATGCGCGTGCACACACACAAAGATATATATATATATATAAGGGAATAATCAAATGTTAACCCTTCTTTATTGCGATAACCGCATAACCCTAGCATTTTTTTGCGTTTTTTCCCTGAATCTTTTTTTTCATGGTCTTTATTATACATAAATAGGGGGTTTCTTTTTTGTGTTTTGGCTAATTCATCACCGTTTAGAAGTTATTTACAAGCGTAAGTAAGTGTAAGTGCTTACGGTTACTTACATCACATATCAGATGTAAGTCTGATGTAAGTAACCGTAAGCACTTACACTTACTTACGCTTGTAAATAACTTCTAAACGGTGATGAATTAACAAAAATACAAAAAAAAACCCCTTAATTTTGTATAATAAAGACCATGAAAAAAAACAAAGATTCGGGCAAAAAACGCAAAAAATGCCAGGGTTATGTGGTTATCGCAATAAGGAAGAGTTAACAAAGGAACCATCCCCTATATATATATATATACACATATATATTAGAAAATTAATTAGAAATTTTTTCTAACAATGGTAAATTACAGTAATGTAACATAAAATGAAGTAATTTACAATGATATAATTAACGGTGACGTAACACATTATTTACAGTGATGTAAATTTCTCTTTATTTCCCGTTATAATGTTGACTAGTTTTTTTAATTTTTTTTCGCATTGTTCATTATTTACATCGATGTAACGAGCATAAATATAACACATTATTTTGAATTTTTTCTAACAATGATAAATTACAGTGATGTAATATAACACATTATTTTATTTTTTTCTATAACAATGATAATTACAATGATAAATTACAGTTATGTAATATAACACATTATTTTGATTTTTTTCACAAACAATGATAATTATATTAATGTAATTTATCATTGTTCGAAAAAAATTCAAACTAATTTGTTGTATTTAGGCTCGTTACAAATTAGGGATGAACAAAAAGCCAAAAAAAACCGAACCGAAACCGAATTAACCGAAAAAAAAACCAAAACCGAATTTTACGTCAATGTAAATTACATCACTGTAATTTATCATTGTTAGATAAAATTTCAAATAAATTTGTTATATTTAAGCTCGTTACAATGATGTAAATATATGGCATCTAAAAAAAGTAAAAAAAAATTAGTCGAGACTATAACGGAATTAAAGAGAAAAATGAGACGAATATAATGGTGCAATTTTGTAGAGCCCACTACACGACGAAGACTGACAAAGTCAAACAATAGAAGAGCTGAAGTCCAGATTTTTGTTATTTTCGTGTACATCAGGTTCGAATACTCTTAGTGTTCGAGTACTCGAAGTTAACTTGTATAGAACTTCGAGTACGCCTAGACTTAGTATAAATAGACATATTTTATACAAGTTTAGGGTTGGATTCCCGAGGTGTGGTCTCTAGACACATTGAGGCACATTTTCGAATACACTTTTGAATACAATCAAAGTTTGATCTTTTTTGTTGTTCTTGCTATTTCTTTAACTCTATTATGGATTCCGCACACTATAGAGTCACTTGATGCTTATTGGAGACATAAAGCTCGGATCTTGATCTGGTAAGGGACCTACTAGTGGTATCAGAGCCTGAGTGCTCTTTTCATCATCAAGGTAACAACTTTTTTAAGCAAGCTTAGTAATTTATCATTCTACTCTACTCCATCTAGCTACTGTGCAAATTTAGGACTCCAGATCTTAAGAAATATTTTTATCAAATTTTCTTAAGTATTTTCGAGTTCAAAATTTTCGAGTCTAGCTATTTCGAGTACAGTTAGAGTATTCGAGAGGGTGTCAACAATTCGACTACAAGGACTGGTGTGTTCAACAACAAAGATTCTTTGATTACAGTTTTGTTTGGATACAATTTGTTCGACTACAATATATTTCGAGTACACAGGTGAGCTTCGAATACATATTTTTGAGTACATTGGTTAATTTCGAATACAAAGAGTTTCGAGTATACTGGCATTCACTTCGAATACACTTACAGCTTCGAGTATAGAGAAAGTGATTGGTTACTTCAAGTAGTGTTTAGTGCCCTGGTTTACTGGGATTTCGTGAACTGTACTTAGAAAATTTTCTGATCGATCATGGCTTCAAAGAATCTGACCAATCTGTCCAATCTACTCAATTTGGACAATGAGATCGGCACTGGAACAAAGCCACCTAGGCTCGTGTCGGGAGACAACTTTCAAGATTGGAAGTTCAGATTTCAATCCTTCATCAAGTATACTGATCCGAAACTTTGGAGGTCAATTGTAGAAGGTCCTTTTGTGCCATCATATCAAAGTGAGATAAACGGTCCTCTTGTTCCTAAGGATCCGGAATTGTATACAGACAATGATATCTTGATGATGGAAAAGGATGAAAAGGCTTATGCATCAATCACAATGGCTCTCTCGACTGATGTAGCTCATGTCTTTAAGGAACACAAGACAAGCAAAGTAAATCGGTCAAAATTGGGAAAAGAAATAACTTCCGATGATCAAAATTTCACTATCTTAATAAAATTTCTAAAAGAATAGCAATTTTGAATATCTATTATACACTAAGAAGTTACAACAAGTTTTCCAAATGAAAGAATCAGACTTGATCAATTAAACTATAAATATAAATTAATAAGTGCGAAGTTGTGATCATTAGATAACTAGAAATGTGTGACAACTATTTGACTTTTTGTTTAAGTCCTTGACTCAAAACAAGATTGTGTTCTAATAAACTTGAAATTGTTTTGAAAAACTCGAGTATTTCCTGTGTTTTGTGTAAACAAAGAGCGGGAAATATCTACTGAAGCATCCTTTATTTTGCGTAAGCAAAGACCTGGATGTGTGACGTTAGGGCCAATGTGTCTGCAGATCAGTAAATAAAAGATGCCAATGAGCACAAGATGATAGAACCCCTCCTTGTTCTTCATTCTAATCTAATAGATCTGTTCTTTTCTTTTATCACCTTAAACTCTGTCAAAACATTTTAAGTTCGTTAAAACGCAATCAAAGTTTGAAACAAAAGATTTCACAAAATTGATAGGTTGCATGTTAATCTAGTTTTACAGTCTGATTGCTCACTAACTTCACAAAAGATATTTTCAGAAAAACCTTGATTATATGTCTTATTTCTAAGTTATGGATTAACTAGTGGAAATCATTGGTGGAGTACAGTTGTTTAAAAGTTGCTATTCGTTAAGAAATTACTTAAGCCAGTAAAATTTTGACAACATATTTGATCCCACGAAATTGACCTGGCTAAACTTTCTACTTGTCCAAAGCTTCAAAGTTATTTTATTTTAATTTTAATTTCAGAAACTTAAAATTTTTCGAAATAAAGCTTGTGTATTAGAAATCGAGTACACAAAGGATGCGTATTCGAAATAACCCTATAAATAGCCCAACCTTATTAAATTTCGAATACCATTCCATTTCGAGCACAGACCATTGGACTTCGAGTACAGAAACCTCTTTTACAGGCGATCTCAATTTCTAGACCCATTTTCGAAAATCTACTCCGGCTATCTTTTAGATCATCTATAGGCGACCTTAAGTATAGTTGTAGCAAAAGATAAGGGTAACTTTGTTATTGGTTGAAATGTGTTATGTAGTTGTAGCAAAAGATAAGGGTTATAAATATATATATAGGGGATGTAATTTTTGATAACCCTCATCTTTTGTTACAACCCATTAACCATCATCCAATGGTTACTTTAAATATGTAAGTGTATAGGATGGTGACACGTGTCAGATTCTTTTTATTTTCTTTTTTTTTAATGTAAAGGTCATTTAAGACATTTGTTATTTAAGTAAAGTTTACCCATTTTTTTTTAAACATTCATAACTTTTTTATACTATATTATTTTTTTAAAAAAATTGCACCATTATACTCGTCTCATTTTTCTCTTTAATTTCGTTATAGTCTCGACTAGTTTTTTTTTTTGATGTCATGTATTTACATCATTGTAACGAGCTTAAAGATATCAAATAAATTAGAAATTTTTTCTAACAATGGTAAATTACAGTAATGTAACAAAAAATGAAGTAATGTAACACAAAATGAAGTAATTTACAATGACATAATTAACGGTGACGTAACACATTATTTTATTTTTTTCTTTAACAATGATAAATTACAGTGATGTAATAGAACACATTATTTTGATTTTTTTCTCTCACAATGATAATTATAGTGATGTAATTTATCATTGTTCAAAAAAAATTTAAACTAATTTGTTGTCAATGTAAATTACATCACTGTAATTTAAACCAAATTCACCGAAAAAACCGAAACCGAATTTTACGTCAATGATAATTACAATGATAAATTACAGTGATGTAATAGAACACATTATTTTGATTTTTTTTCTCTCATAATGATAATTATAGTGATGTAATTTATCATTGTTCGAAAAAAATTTAAACTAATTTGTTGTCAATGTAAGTTACATCACTATAATTTAAACCAAATTCACCGAAAAAAACCGAAACCGAATTTTACGTCAATGTAAATTACATCACGATAAATTACGTCAATGTAAATTACATCACTGTAATTTATCATTTTTAAAAAAATTTCAAATAAATTTGTTATATTTAACCTCGTTAAAATGATGTAAATATAGGACATTTAAAAAAAGTAAAAAAAAATTAGTCGAGACTATAACGGAATTAAAGAGAAAAATGAGACGAATATAATGGTGCAATTTTTTTAAAAAAATAATATATTATAAAAAAGTTATTAATGTTTAAAAAAGAGGGGGGAAAACTTATAAGGGGCAAAATGACTATGATGCCCTTTTTAATATTTTAATATAATGCTTATGTGTAAGTTTGTGATTGGTTTAAATGGGTTATGTAGTTGTAGCAAAAAAAGAGGGTTATTTTTTATACCTTGCCCTTTATATATATATATATATATATATATATATATATATATATATATATATATATATATATATATATATATATATATATATATATATATATATATAGTATAGGGTTAGGCTAAAAAGGATAAAATCTATAAAAAAAGTGTAAGAAGAAATTTAAGCCATTGATTTTTAAAATGAATGGTTGTAAGGGTGCCACCTCATTGGAGAGAATTATGGGGGAATTTAAGTAGTTGTAGAGGTATAATGAGTATTGTAGCCATTGTTGACTTTTTAACAACTTCCTCCTACGTTTTTTTAAATGTTTATAACTTTTTTGTACGTTATTATTTTTTTTTTAAAAAATTACACCATAAAATCCAACATTTTTTTATCTTTTCAACGAGTATAATATTGTTATGTAAAAAACGACCTAAATTGGTGTATATGAATCTTGCGTTGTATGGTGTTTTTTCATAGAGACATGAAACTGAACATTTTATGGTGTATTTCACCGAATAAAAATAAAGATAACAATTATTTATGGTGACTTTTTATATGTTTTTCGGATGTTCATGAAACTAAGCATTTCATATTGTTTTTTCGAAAGTTCGTAAAACTGAACATTTTTATGATGTTTTTTTCTCTAAATAAACAAAAAGGGTAAAATATTATGTTATTTTTAGTGTTCATATATGAAGTTGCTTAGTTCGGAAACACCATTTACAAACTTAAGTGTTTATGGTGTTTTTAGTGTTCACAAAGTCCATAAACTGCCCAGGTTAGTTTCAAAAATATTCGAAAAAAATTAACACCATAAACACAATAAAATATCTCTAAAAAACACCATAAAACGTGAGCACTATAAACACAATAAAATATCTCTAAAAAACACCATAAAACAAAGTTAAAAAACACAATATACACACTTTAAGTGTTTATGGTGTTTTTAGTTTTTTAAAATCACCATAACATGCCCTGTTTTAATTTCATTAATATATGAACACCATAAACACCATAAAATGTTAACACCATAATATATCTCGAAAAACACCATAAAACGTACAGATGCGTTTTAAAAAAACACCATAAAAGTCTAGTTTGAATAATATTCGAAAAAACACTATAAAATTTAAGACGCTATTTTAATTTTTTTTTTAAATATATTAATATTATACTCATTAGAAAGATAAAAAACGCTTGATTTTATTGTGTAAAATTTTTTTAGAAAATATTAACGTATACAAAATTTAAGAACGTTTTAAAAAATGAAAGAAACTTGCATGTGTAGGTTCATTTTTTGTTTTAACATGTTTACCCTTTGGCTTCTTATTCACGTGTCAACATTTTATGGCTTCCTACACTTTTTAAGTTTTTAGTAAAATTAATTATACTTGCATATTTAATTAATCCATTAATTAAGGAAATTTGTTAAGCAGTTACATTTGATGATTTCATTCCAAAAAATCATCCTGGTTAGTCGAATACCAACAATTCACGGCAAACAAAAACGAGAATCCCATAATTCGAACATCAGTTCATCTATTCGAACAGAAAATAAATGGATGATTTCGCACAAATAGAAAATACATGCTAGCACATAATATTTTATTTGATTTTACATACAGCCAACTGCACATTATAACACAATAACAACACATATCAACACAAAAATAATATAATGGTTTTAATAGATTTTAACATCTAATGGTAACATAATGAATGTTACAACCTATTAATAGCACAATATATAATGTGATAACAGCAAAATCATAACTAATGTATTGTAACATGGTAACAATACGAAGTAGCACAATGGTTTACACAATAACAACAAATATCAACACAAAAATAGCATAATGGTTTTAATAGATTTTAACATCTAATGATAACATAATGGATGTTACAAACTGTTAACATCACATTATATGTTGTGATAACAACAAAATCATAGCCAATGTACTTATAACCTAGTAACACCACAAAGTAGCACAATGGTTTACACAAAGCCGAATATCAGCACATAACAATACATAATAACACATGATATTTTCATAACGGTTACATTCAGCCAACAACATAATGTATAATCCGGTAACAACACATTGTAACACATGATTTTGGAGTAATCGCATCTGCTTAAGAAGGTTGACTTGCAATTGAAAGTTAATTTGAGTAACCGAATCCCATTTATTTGGAATCATTCGTATTATTAGCAAGTTAAAAAAACCTCAATCCCTACTTTACCCTTTTATTAATTGTCAACACCTATTAAATAAATACTTTTGTCATTTTCAATTTCTAACCCTTGATTATGGCACATCCACGGCCCAGATTATTTCTCACACTTTTTACAAAATATTACTTTGTACAATAACCCCACTATATATATATATATATATATATATATATATATATATATATATATAAAACTAGTTAGTACCCCGTATTATACTGGTTGAATAAAAAATAACGGTAAATAGTTATCGACTTAAATTTAATCACTATAAGATGATATTTAAATATGACATGTGTTTTAAAACTTTATATATTTAATACTTTAAGTAATAAGATAATTATTTTTCTTTAAACACTAAGTTTTTCAAAATTTGTTTTTTAAACATTTCATTTTAAAAACTATATTTTATAATAATTTGATTTTTTTCAAAAAAAATATTTTTTATTATTAATATATTTTTAATGTATTAAAAAACTTTTTTTAATTTTAAAATATATAAAAACTAAATTTAATATTTAGTATTATTATTTAATATAAGATGTATTTAATAGGATAGATAGACGAGCAATTAAAGTTAAGATGCAATATAAAGATGACATGTGCTCTAGAAATTTTTTTGTTTATTTGAATAAGTAGATTATGGTCCGGTTCCAATGCAAAAATTGTTTTATGTACAAAGTGTATGAAATATTCGTTATAAAATCACATAAGCTTGATTTTAACGCATACACGAAATTATCACGCATAGATGAAATTATTATGCAAATAGTTTATGCATTATATCTTTACGTGTATGAGATAGAATTAAGCGATAACATATAACATTTACGTGATTTTATCACACATATTTAATGTGTTTCACCTACACTCCCACACAACTTCATTTTAAACTTTAATGTTTTTTGAACGGCAGTTAAACTGTGTAGTCGTGCTATCTTCAGTTATCCTGCCGATTGATAGCTCAGATGCACGGGAATCGGACGGAATCCGTAAACCCTCGTCCCCCATTAGGTTCAAACCCATGATTAATGCTGTCACACCCCGAGCCGGCGGGCTGGATCGACTTTCCCGTAGGGCGGAATGTTCTTGGGGCGCGATATTGTTTGATAATCGAAATGATCAGATTGTTTACATAGCACATGATAAATAAATGAGAAATGCTAACACGACAATGATATAGAATTACAAGATTGAATTACAATGTATCGTTCATAATTTAATCAAGTAAATCTATCCAAAAGAATCAATGAGTTTATATGTTGTCACTATACAAGATATACAAAAGATGATTTGTTGTATTGTCAATCAAAAGTATGCAACACCAAAAGTAGCTAGGCCTCCTAAAAGTCCACTAGCTATGTCCCTGTAATCCTGGTGACTAAACATGTTCGTCACCTGAGAAAACATGCATTTAAACAAAGTCAACACTAGGTTGGTGAGTTCATAAGTATGTTAATTGAAAACCTTGATTCATTCACATGCACAATCACAATGTTAATCCTGTTGCTTGTATATTGTTTGATTCACCCGTTCACCCAATGACTCCTCAATAGTTATAATTACAAGTAATATATCATCCTAGCAGTGATGCTTATATATAGGGCATATGTAAGGGAACCAAGCCCTAGCCAACATCCCACCACATCACTACTAGAACTCCACACTACTTGCAACACAACTATTGATTTCCATCTCCATTTCATATGTTCTTCTCATTGTTGATCACATGTGATATCATGTATAGAATAATATAATACTAGTGTTGTAGTTATCAAACCGAAGTATTGATAACCATTATATGTATTAAGGACATTAGATTTATTTAATCTGTTCCTTGTATTATTCTATTGCGTGTGGGGTTAATTGTTGATGCACTTTTAATCAATAAAAGTGTTAATTAACCATTTGTAATGTAATCTCAATGCAACGTATAGAGCCTAAAAGGAATCCATTGTGATCCTCACGTAATCAGATTACAATGCATCCGATTCACCTCTATCTCGCCGTGTGTTCTCAATGTAGTTAACAAAGTCGAATACGAACTTTTCTTACTACTTTATGTCAACAGATGTGAGAATGATATTGCTATCATGAAGATACGTTATCATGATTATCATTCTAAATGATCCATATGTTCACCATGTTGCCATTAAGCCGTGGTAAGAACTAGTCTTGCCACCCTTAATCCGCTCAGGTGGTGGATGATAAATGATCCATACTATCGCATAGTATGTTTTAAGGTGTAAATTAAACGTTATAAGTACTTGACTTATCACACTTAGTTAATTATAATGTTGAATGGTATTTAGAAGATGCATTATCTTCTGATCATTCATATGTTTTGTTGTGTCATCATGTTTCTCTGTAATTGTCTCCAATGTTTGTTTATGTATGAATTATCCCAATGGTTGCTCATGTAAGAATAACTGAGTGTTGTAAGATAAAATCTTATAACTATGTTATTCTAATGTGTTGATGAATTATGAAGATATATTATCATGTTCATCTGATTATCCCTGTCATGTCATGATCATACAAGCATGCATACAATGATAAGCGATAATAAGCAATTTAATATTATCTAAAATCAAAGTAATAGCAATATGTTAAGCAAAAATTTTAAATAAATAAAAGTAAAGCATGTTTCTCAGCCCCGTGAGTTTAAAATCAGTTAAGATTAAAGAAAAAGGGGCATATGAACTCACCTTGTTGTGGTAGTGGTTGACTTAGCTTAAACTAGAATGCACGCGCTCCTTGATTGTATTTGTTGTGTTTTCACAATCCTGTATTGATTTCACGTTGTATTTAACTTATAAGTATAAGTCGTATAGATTTGTGCGCGTGTATGTGTTAATCTTAACTTGGTTATCACCCCTTGGTGTTGATCCTCATTCGGCCCATTCCAATTGAAGTAGGATTTATTTTCACTTAAACAATTTGGTTTGAATTTGGTGTGTGATTGTTAGTTATGACTAAAAACTTGTTTCTATAATGATTTAATGACCTAGATGTCATTAATCCTCTTAACACCATAACCATCACCCTTGTAGTAAAACATGATTACCCATTCCATTTCCCATAATTGTCATTCTTAACCATTAATTCATGACTCAGGTTACATTTAAAACCATTGGGCCAAATTTCATCCTTGTGAGTCTCATGATTTAACCGTGGCCAAAATGTTATAGATGTGGGCCGATTATTGGTCTTGGGCCGAGCCAGGGCCATATAAAGGGTTTGGGCCGAAGATGTGTGCGTGGGCCGAACAACCACAGTGGGCTGAAGCATGGAAATGGCCAGCTAGAATGGTTGATCAATTGAAATGTTTGGCTGAATTGATGTGGCTAAATTTCCAGCGAGCCTTATGTTACTTAGGTTAGAGGTTCGGTTCTGTTATGGTCACGAGTTCGGCGCCTCAAGGGTTCGGCTGGGGTTGCAGCTAGATGGTAAGGTTCGGCTGGTGATTTGCTAGACATAGTTTCGTCCCCACGAGAGACAAAGGTTTGGCAGCATGGTTCGGCTAAGGTTCGTGCACCATACAATGGTTCGGCTGAGTTTCGAAAGTCAGGCAAGGTTCGTTAGACTAGGCAGGTTCGGCCGAAGGTACAAAGGTTCGTTCATCTCCACCGGTTATGCCATGGTTCGTGGGGTCCATAGGTTCGCCGAGGTGATTTAGGGTTCGGCTAGGAATTGTTGCTTCACAAGGTTCGGCTCATGCACTGGTGGGTTCATGAGTTGCATGTGAGGAGCAAGAAGGTTCGACTAAGACACAGGAGGGTTCGTGGCTGCGTCTGAGTGTTACAGGGTTTGGCTGTATGATGTAGAAGGTTCGCCTGTGTAAAGACTAATAAAGGCTGATGCTTACCAAACTTCTTATTTTGTCTAAGTATTGATGTTACAGAGATTAACAACCTTCGGAAGGAAGAAGTTACACTTCTGAAGCAATACCACTTCCGAAGGATAACTCACTCATGCCGAAGGTTGTACAAGACAATTGCTTTGGAAGGATCAGCACTTAGAAGATTCAAACCTTCAGAGCTTCCGAAGAGATAAAGCTTCTGAAGAATTAAAGACTTCCGAAGACTCTCCTTTTGTATCAAGGATAAAGACAAAGACTTCCGAGGTTTATCCTCTGACAAAGACTGTAGCTGATTACTTTCTCAGTACAAAAGGGACTGACACAAGACATGCTGGTCTGATTAAATACAAAAAGAACATACCAAAAGTCAGACAGCAGCATACTTCCCTTACTCAGCATTAAATGCAAAAGATTATCTGAAGCCTTGAAGATCATCAACATTAAATGTCTTTTGTATTTAGCTAGTCTTTGTAAAGTCAATGTCTATACTTGTAATGATTGTAAAGGAGCGTCTTAGCTTGTTAAGACACTCAATATACTAGAATAAGCTTTACTTTATGTATTGTCTAGTATACCCAACTTGTATACCTACGTGTATACGGTTGTAGCCTTGGCTATATAACCTCTCATTGTAAAGTCTGTAAAGGTGTGCTTTTCTGGTTTTACACTTGTAATACTTTGAAAGAAATATATCTTTGAGCTTGAATTTATTCTTGTGTTCTTACTGCTATTCAAAGATTATTTGTTCATCATTTGAGTGTTTGTGAGATTCTTCTAACAGACCTTCCGCATCTGTTAGATTGTATTAGAGAAATACTTGTGAAGTGTTGTTTAGGTTAAACAACCCGATCCAACAAGTGGTATCAGAGCTTTGGCTCTTGAACTTAAGTGACTAACCATCATTAAGTTACCAGTTCTTCTAGAAATCTCACTACTTCAAAACTCATATTCTGTCTGTTTGTTCAAATGGCTGCACTCAACAAACATGATACAGAAAATGGTACTCTCAACAAGCCACCAATGTTCACTCCAGAAGACTACGACACATGGAAAGTCAGGATGGAGGGATTCATCAGGAATCAAGACCTGAAACTCTGGAAGTCGGTTCTTGAAGGGCCTTTCATCCTAACTCTTCCTGCTACTGGTGCTGGTGGAGCTCCTGTGCCAAAGGATCCAGCTCTCTATTCTGATGAAGACTACAAGAAAATGGAAGTGGATTCGAAAGCTTTGTGGCTCATACAGATGGCAATTCCTAACTCGATCATCCATGCATTTAAGAAATGCAAATCTGCTCAAGAGCTGTGGAACTCTCTACAGCAGATGTATGAAGGATCTGAAGATGTGAAAGAAAACAAGAAGGATATGCTGAAACAGAAGTGTGAAAACTTTTGTCAACAGAACAATGAGAAGATGACTTCTCAATACCTCAGGTTTGTTCAACTTGTTGATGAGTTGGTAGCAGCTGGTGTCAAAATGGAAAACCAGGATGTGATCAGAATGTTTCTTAGATCACTTCCTCATGCTTGGAACATATACTCTGTAGCCATCCGGAGAACAGAAAATCTAAGAACTCTAAAGCTGAATGAACTGTTTGGTATACTCAGTGCATATCAGATGGAAATAGATGCTCAGGAACCTAAATCCACTCATGCAAATATTGCAGAACAAGATTTTGCAGATTGGAGCTTTCAAGCTGAGGATGCTTCCATTTCCAATAGTGCATTAATGGCAAATGATTCAATTTTTTCATTCAAGGTAACTGATGTCATGTGCACACCTGAATGTTTGGAGAAGTTAAATGTTTTTAAAATAATAAACTCTCAACTCAGTAATGAACTTGAGTCATTACAAGTAGTCAAGGCAAATTTTTTTGAATGTGAAAGAAATTACAAACAAAAGATTGAAGAAATGGAAAAGACTATTTCTAGCTTAAAACATGAAGACACTAACAAACAATGTCAAATTAACAATCTTTTGGAAAGATTAACTACTGCCAAGACTGAACTTGTAATGGCTGAGTCTTATAGAGATAAGTTTTTAAGCCAAGGAGAAAAGTATGAGAAGCTTTTCAGAATGAGTAGCACAACTGAACTGGTGAATAAAAATGGGGCTGGTTTGGGTTATAACAAAGTGGAGCCTCCATCTGCATACACTTCCATTATGGATGTTAGATGCAAACCAGTAGTTAATCTTGTGTATGATGAAGAATTGGACATACACAAGGTGACTCAAACTGAAAATCTTTCTGATCTAAACCCAAGTACCTCAACATGCTCAGATGAGGATGATATTCCAATTAAAACAGAAAAAGAAAAATTAGTCTTGAAAAGTAATAAAAGAATTAAGAAAACTAAGAAACATCAATCAGTTTTTGTCAAGGCTGAAAACACTCAAAATGGGGATATCTCTTCAGATGATTATGTTACTTGTCCATCAGACAAGTCCAAAAGGGGTAGGTCAAAAGAAAGAAAGGCTAGTTTTTCAGGAAAACAGGTAAATTATCAAGGTAACAAGTCTGTTGGAGCATCCAAACCATCAACTGCTGTGAATCAAAGTTCATCTTCCATCAACCAAAATCAGTATCAACCCTTTCTAAACAACCAGCCTACATGTCTGATGTGTGGTGATAAAAATCACTTTGCTGCTGATTGCTTCTACAATCCAAGAAGTAGAGTATTTTCTGATAAACAAGAAAGAGGAAGAAAGAAAAGTTGGAGAATGTCATCTTCTTCTTCTTCGGAAGAACAAGGAAGAAGCCCAGTCAAGAAGGTATCAGAAGCTAGCACTTCTGATAGTCGGAAGAAACAAAATAAGAAGGCTTCAGAAAAGAATGTTACGGAAGATCTGGAAAGAAAGGCTTCCGAAGGAAAAAGATCATCGGAAGCACATATCAAGAAGACGTTCTATAAATCAAAGAAATCTTTTCCCTTCGGAAGAAGAGGAACTTCGGAAGCAAAGCCCAACTGGTCAACAAAAGCTAAGTCATCGGAAGGAAAGGCAAAAAGTGCTTCCGATGACTATCAAAAGAAGCCAACTCTTCCGAAAATCCTAAAAACCAAACAGATATGGAAGAGAAAGGAAATAGTTGGACCATCTGTTCAATCACCAATGCCACCAACAACAAGCACATCATCTGTTCCATTTAATATGATTTCAAAGAAATTTACTTACAATGATGCAAATGGAAACAAGACCACATGGGCTTGGGTTCCCATCAGGAACTAATTCACTTCTGGTCATGTGCAGGGACAGCAAGAATCAAAAAGCAACTTGTGGATAGTTGATAGTGGCTATTCCAGGCACATGACAGGCAATAAGACTCACCTGCACAAATATGAACCATTCCTTGGAGGGTCTGTTGCTTTTGGAAGTGATCCAGTGGGAGGATACATCACAGGTAGGGGCACAATCACAAATGGAAAGGAAAGCTTTGAGAATGTGCATTTTGTAAAAGAACTAAACTATAATTTATTGAGTGTATCACAGGTGTGTGATCAAAAGCACAACATGTTGTTTACTGAGCATGAATGCATTGTCCTGAAACCAGGATTTGTGGTACCCAATGATCAAATTCTGCTCAGAGCTCCAAGAAGAAACAACATGTATATGCTAGATATGAGCACAGCTGCACCTCTTAGTAATATAAGATGCTTTGTCTCAAGAGCTTCACTTGATGAATCATCTCTTTGGCATAGAAGACTTTGTCATGTAAACCTCAAAAATATGAATAAACTTGTCAAAAATAACTTAGTAACTGGTTTACCCACAAAGGAATTTATATGTGTTGATAAATGTGTTGCATGCTTAAAAGGCAAGCAGCACAAGTCATCTCATCATGCCAAAGAAATAAATTCTATAACCGCAGTCCTGCATTTGCTTCATATGGACTTGTTTGGTCCCACAAGTGTAAAAAGTCTTGGTAGAAAGTCATATTGCTTGGTAATCACTGATGATTTCTCTCGTTACACCTGGGTATTTTTCTTAAATACCAAGGATAAAACCGCTGAGATCCTGAAGTCATTCATACTTAGGGTAGAGAATGAAAGTGATCACCATGTAAAAATAATCAGATCAGATCAAGGAACATAATTCAAAAACCATGTTTTAAATTCTTTTTGTGAATCTAAAGGTATCACAAGGCAATTTAGTGCTCCTAGGACTCCACAACAAAATGGTGTTGCTGAGAGAAGGAATAGGACACTAATTGAGGCTGCAAGGACCATGTTATCTGATGCCAAACTTCCAATAACTTTTTGGGCAGAAGCAGTCAATACTGCCTGTTATGTCCAAAATAGAGTATTGGTAGTTAAGACACATGGAATGACACCTTATGAAATTTGGCATAAGAGAAAGCCATTCATTGGACTTCTCAAACCATTTGGTTGTCAATGCACCATTTTGAATACCAAAGATCATCTAGCCAAGTTTGCTGAGAAGTCAGCTGAGGGATACTTTGTTGGGTACTCTTCTTATGCAAAAGCATATAGAGTATACATCAAAGAATCCAGGATTATTGAAGAGTCTGCAAATGTTCAGTTCAATGAACATACTATCAATAAGCCTGGAATTGGTCCCGATTGGTTATTTGATCTTGATAGCTTTACATCTGCATTTAATCCTGTGAAAGAGTTTGTTCCAGAGTCACAGGCAACTACCACAGACTCCTCCCAGTCCACTAGAGAAGAAGACTTTCGTGTTGAACTGCCAATAGCTTCAAGACAAATCTTGGCAGAATCCACTTCAACACACAATGATGTATCACAGTCTGAGACAATAAACACATCTCATGCAGTTCCCTTGAGTGACTCTACTTTAGTTCCATTGAGTCAAGGAGAAGAGGTGACTCCCTCAGCTAAAACGAACACTCTGGAAACTCCATGTTTCAGAGAAAACTCTTCCACCACAGTCCAAACTCAAAATCCACAAGATCTACCAGAAATTCAACTTGAGGTGGTACTTCCTAACCTTGAGTTGGTGAATAAGGATTTAGCTGCTCAGCTGGATGAAATTCCTAGAACTCGCATTCATAACACTCATCCAGTTGAGAACATTATTGGTAATGTTAAAGAAGGAGTAAGAACAAGAAGCTCTATGCATGAAGCAAACATTTGTTTGTTTTCTTGTTTTCTATTCCAATTAGAACCAAAGAAAGTTGCTGAGGCATTGAAAGACAACAGTTGGGTAGAAGCCATGCAGGAGGAGCTTCTTCAATTTGAAAGACAAGGTGTTTGGAAACTTTTCCCTTTACCTAAGGGTAAGTATCCAATTGGAACAAAATGGGTTTTCAGAAATAAGAAGGATGACAAGGGAGTGGTCATCAAGAATAAAGCAAGGTTGGTTGTTCAAGGATACACCCAGGAAGAAGGCATAGATTATGATGAAGTCTTTGCTCCAGTTACAAGAATTGAAGCAATCAGAATATTTTTAGCTTTTGCAGCTGCCAAGAACTTCAAAGTCTTTCAAATGGATGTGAAAAGTGCCTTTTTATATGGAAGTATTGATGAGGAGGTATATGTGTGTCAGCCTCCTGGATTTGAGAATCCAAGGTTTCCTGATCATGTCTGTAAGCTTGACAAGGCTCTATATGGGCTGCATCAAGCATTCAAGCTCCCAGAAAATGGTATGAAACCTTGTCTTCTTTTCTATTAGCTAACCACTTCAAGAGAGGGACAATTGATAAGACTCTCTTTTTCAAGAAGTCCAATCAACATATCATGCTGGTACAGATCTATGTTGATGACATTATCTTTGGTTCAACTGATGAATCTCTCTGCAAGTAATTTGAATCACTAATGAAGTCCAAGTTTGAAATGAGTTCAATGGGTGAACTTACCTTCTTTCTTGGACTCCAGGTGAAGCAAACTCCTACAGGAATATTCATTAGTCAATCAAAATATGTCAAGGATATTCTTGAAAGATTCAAACTCACTGATTGCAAGGCTCTAGGTACTCCAATGTCCAAAACAACATCTCTTAGCCCTAATCTTGAGGGGGAGGATGTTGATCAGCATCAATACAGAGCAATGATAAGTTCTTTGATGTACCTCACAGCAAGCAGGCCTGATATAATGTTTGCAACCTGCTTGTGTGCAAGATTTCAGGCCAATCCCAAAGTTTCACACATGCTGGCTGTGAAGAGAATCTTCAGATACCTCAAAGGAGCACCAAGTCTAGGATTATGGTATCCTAGGAACGAAGACTTTCAGTTCATGGCTTATACTGATAGTGATTATGGAGGTTGTAACATTAGTAAGAAATCCACATCAGGAGGATGTCAATTTCTTGGATCCAGAATTGTGTCTTGGCAATGCAAGAAACAATCCTGTGTTTCTACCTCTACTGTAGAGGCAGAATATATAGCTGCTTCAAGTTGTTGTGCACAAGTTATTTGGATTCAAAATCAGTTGAAGGATTATGGAGTAGAGCTCTTCAACACTCCCATTCAGATAGACAATTCCAGTGCAATCTCCATTACTAATAATCCTGTCAAGCATTCCAAGACCAAGCACATTGATATCAGGTATCACTTCATCAGAGATCGTGCAGAACAGAAGTTAATTCATCTAGTTAAAGTTGATATAGAACATAATTTGGCTGATCTATTCACCAAGGCATTTGATGAAGGAAGATTCAGGTACTTAATAACAGCCATTGGCATGATTAACTTTGAATAAATGAATTAATAAGAAATCAATAATTCTTCGAAAGATAAACTTAAATTATCTTCTGATGAGTGATTATTCTTCAGAAGATAGTTTAAGTCTTCAGAAGCATTATTCCTTCCTTATATCGGAATACGTCACACTTCAGAAGATAACTCTCCTTCTGAAGTTTTATACTTCCGATACATTATAACTTCGGAAGCAGTATCTTCTGAATCTCATATTCAGAACAAGGTTTCTTCCGAAGAACAATTACTCTGGTGAATTTATCTAAGTTTTCAGAAGACATACTTCTGATAAAGCAACTCCATTAGATCAGAGACTGTCTCCCAAGTCTCCAGGCTCTTACCATCCAGAAATGCCCCCCACCCATACTATTACCCAGGCTCAAGGAACACTAGCTGCAACTGTGGAGGAACCACTCTCTCCTACTACCCAAAAACTTATGAGAGTGGTGACACAGTTGCAAGCCAGGTTCCCTGACCCAGAGCCTATTATGTCAGAGGTTGGCCCCAGTAGTTCTGAAGGGGTCAATGCAGGTGAGGCTGCCACTACTGTTGATCTTAATCAAGGTTTACAGGACAGTGGTACAGACACTAGGACCTCACCTGTGGCAACCCACACTAGGGAGGACTTCTTTGAAGCCCTTCTCAATGAGGGAAACCAGGGTGCCAAGAAACCACATCTGGTGGTGGAGGTGCAGGAGCTGGGCTCAGGACTCCATCGCCCAGTGATTCCACTCATATGGATGAGGGCACCAAAGCACAGGAATTGACGGCCATCATCACAACTCTTCAAGCAAGGGTAGCTAACCTGGAAGCTGAGGTTGCTACCCTGCGGCTTGAGATCCAGACCAAAGATGCTACTATTCTGGATCTCAAGAGGCGTTCCCCAGTGATTTTCACACCCTTCCATCCTGATCCTGCTACAACTACCTATATTTCCCCTAATGCTACCAAAAAGGGGGAGAATGTATCTACTGCAGGGTCGGGACCAGAAGTAAGAGAAGAGGAGGGTGCACAGGAGGTTAACCCATCCATAGTCACTTTGACTACTGAATGGGATGACTTCTTGAGCACATACTTCCATGACTCCAGTACTACTTCCTCTTCTTCTTCTTCTAAGGATACCTTGGAGTGTGCCAAAGAGACTGAGCAACATACAACAACTGTCTCTTTGGAACCTGAGTCCCCTTCTGGGATAAAGGCTGCTGAAGCTGTTGAAGCCCAGGTTACCATGGAAGAAGCCATCCAAGAAGAACAACCCATTCCCATGGAACCTGAGTCCCCTTCAGGGATAAAGGCTGCTGAAGCTGTTGAAGCCCAGGTTACCATGGAAGAAGCCATCCAAGAAGAACAACCCATTCCCATGGAACTTGTGTCCCCTTTTGGGACAATGGCTGTTGAAGATCTCTCCTCCACTCCTGAGCACTCTGTGGATACTAATAAGGAATCACCCAAGATGGTTGGTCAACTGGAAGAGGTAGTGAATGCTGAGGTTAATTCCGAAGCTGCAGCTGCTTCTGAAGGCCCAGTCATTATTGATGATTCCTCCACAGATGAACTATTGGCCAATGAACCAGTTGGGGAGGCCACAGGATCTGTCTCCTCTGGGGTAAAACTGACAGCAGATGACAAAGGGGCTGTTTGTTTTCTTGAGAAGAGGTCTTCCCCACCTCTTATGTCTGCCCCGCGCAGACGCGGGCAGACATTGGAGGATGCAGACTGTTTGTTTTTCAGGAGAGGTTTCATTAAAAAACATCTTCCTGACCTCTTCTTGCCTCTTCTTGAGGCAGACATGGTCGAGCCTCTTCTTGCCTCTTCTTACCTCTTCCTCCTTTCTCTCCTTCCAGAATGTCGTTCGTCGTTCACCCCCGACGCCCGCCACTCCACCACCGCAGGCCCTCCACCCCCGACGACGCTGTGGCCACTGGCCAGCTCAACCCTTCCCCCATCGTCGTTCGTCGTCGTCGATGTGCTCAACCCTTCCCGGTAGTCGTTCGTTCGAAGTGCTAAACCCTTCCCGGTCGTCGTTCGTTCGTCGTCGTTCTTTCGACGTGCTCAACCCTTCCCCCATCATCGTTCGTAGTCGGCGTTGAACACTCCACCGCCGCATCCCTTTCACCGTCGTCGTCGTCGGTGACGAGGGTTGTCAGTGACGAGGGAAGTCATCGACGGTTTGGGATTCGCCGAGGGTCTGTGGGTGAGGTCATTGCCGACGGTTTGGGATTCGACGGTGACGAGAGTCGCCGAGGTTTTGGGAAGTCACCGAGGGTCTGTGGGTGGGCAGAGCTTGGGTGGTGTTTGTTAAACAAACAAGCTTTTCTATACACCCTGCAGATGTTTGGTTCACCTCTTCTTCTACAAAGATCTGCAGATGTGGTCCGCAGACTGCAGACATTTTACCCCAAAAAAAACAAACACCACCAAAGGAAAAAGAAAGCTCACCCCAGAGGAGGAAGCTGAAAAGAGGAGAGGATCCCGAAGAAAATGAAGGCCCGACCAGACACTGCACAAGAAGAAGAGAGGATCAAACTCTCTACTCTACTTGAGGAGAAGGGATATGATTTTGATGAAGTACTGAGCTGGTCGGTACCTAAAATGGTTGCCGATTTGGACAAAGTGCAGCAGCAAGAACAGGCAGCTGTTGCATCCAAAGCCCAAAAGAAGCTAACAAAGACACAGAAGGATAAGGCTTACAGAGACAGTTTGAAAGGCTTCCTACTAGAATATGGCTTCCATGCTTGGCAGCTAGGCCCTATGAAGAACTCTACCATGGATATGCACATCCGAGATATAAAGGCTAAAGTAGCCAGAGGAGAGTTGCCTTCAATTGAGCAGATAAGGGCTCAAAGGGCAAGCCTAATGAGAGGCTTAGGTTTAGGGGGAGGAGCAAGAATAGAGTTTCCCCTCTCTGGTGCAGGAATCAGAGAGGGAGAAGAAGTCATGTGTGGGGAAGTAACAAAGGCAATGTTCCCCAACATGATTCCCCAAAACCCTAAAGAAGAACAAACATCTCCTCCATCAAGTCCTTCTATGGACAACATGCCAATCTCTTTAGTGATCAAGATCAATAAGGATAAAAAGACTACAAGAAAACAACCATCACTAAACCCTGATCCTGAGAAACAAACACAGGCTGATGAGAGGAGAACAGAACCCTCAATAACTGAGGATGCTGATCCACAGCCCACTGCAACAACAGGTGCAGCAGTGGGCACAAATGTGGAAGATCAACAGGCTAGAGATCAGAGGAGTCAAGCTACTACTCAAGACAGACCAAGATTAAGAAGAAGAAAGAGCATGGCCAGAAGGAAAAAAAGAACCTCTGTCATCTCCTCTGACTCTGACCCAGAATCTCCTCCCCCAGAACCAAAAGCCATACAAGCAGTAGTCTCAGCACCGGAAATCACACCTGAAGCAGCTCCAGAAATAACACAATCTCAGGAAGACCTAAGGGATATCCATGCATTAATGCACGAGCATTTATATATCCCCTTAGTGAAATGGAGCTTCAATGCACAACAGAAGATCTTCATTCTTACTAATTACAATGGACAAATAAAACTTGTGGATCTTGTGCAGCTTATGGTGCTGGCAAAACCCTATGTATTTGACCTAGAAAAGCTTCCTCTTAACAATCCTGATAATGGATCAGATGGGAGAGTAGCAATGAAGTGGGTAAAAGCAAGGGCTCAAGTCCTGAGGGGAGAAAAGTTTGCAAGGAGAATTCCATAGGAAGTTTTGGTAGCATCAGCCTAGGGGGAGACTTTAAAGACTAATAAAGGCTGATGCTCACCAAACTTCTTATTTTGTCTAAGTATTGATGTTACAGAGATTAACGGCCTTCGGAAGGAACAAGTTACACTTCAGAAGCAATACCACTTCTGAAGGATAACTCACTCCTGCCGAAGGTTGTACAAGACAATTGCTTTGGAAGGATCAGCACTTAGAAGATTCAGACCTTCAGAGCTTCCGAAGAGATAAAGCTTCTGAAGAATTAAATACTTCCGAAGACTCTCCTTTTGTATCAAGGATAAAGACAAAGACTTTCGAGGTTTATCCTCTGACAAAGACTGTAGCTGATTACTTTCTCAGTACAAAAGGGACTGACACAAGACATGCTGGTCTGATTAAATACAAAAAGAACAACCAAAAGTCAGACAGCAACATACTTCCCTTACTCAGCATTAAATGCAAAAGATTATCTGAAGCCTTGAAGATCATCAACATTAAATGTCTTTTGTATTTAGCTAGTCTTTGTAAAGTCAATGTCTATACTTGTAATGATTGTAAAGGAGCGTCTTAGCCTGTTAAGACACTCAATATACTAGAATAAGCTTTACTTTATGTATTGTCTAGTATACCCAACTTGTATACCTACGTGTATACGGTTGTAGCCTTGGCTATATAACCTCTCATTGTAAAGTCTGTAAAGGTGTGCTTGTCTGGTTTTACACTTGTAATACTTTGAGAGAAATATATCTTTGAGCTTGAATTTATTCTTGTGTTCTTACTGCTATTCAAAGATTATTTGTTCATCATTTGAGTGTTTGTGAGATTCTTCTAACAGACCTTCCGCATCTGTTAGATTGTATTAGAGAAATACTTGTGAAGTGTTGTTTAGGTTAAACAACCCGATCCAACAGCCTGCTTGAGAGCCCAAGATGGTTCGGCTGGTCGAAGGTTCGGCTGGTCGAAGGTTCGGCCAGCCTCACCCAACGAACCTGTAGCTGAGTTGCATCGCACTTCAAGGCTGTTGGAAGGCTCGATCCATGGTGGTGCTCTCACAACAATGGTGAACCAGAACAAGGTTTCAAGAGCGTAGTGGTTGGTTTACATCGATTCTAATACCTGTTACATGGTTGGGTCGAACAAACCCCATAAAACCCTAATTTTTCAGACTTTACGTGCTCAATACCTCGAATTTGGCGGGTTAATCTCTCAGATCTGTTGTACTTCCTTGTAGAGGAGATCAAGAGCTACGCGTGGACACCAAGAATGCTTGATTTCGTGAAGAAACGAGTAATTTATGGTGGATTGAAGCTTGAATTCTTGTAGTGAGAGAGGAAAACGAGTTTGTAGAGAGAGAAAGGTGTAGGTGAAGATAATAAATGAGATTAATTGCTTGAAATGGAGTTTTTATACCTCGGGGGTATTCGAGTTTGTTTCGATTGCTCGGTTCGCGTTTTCGTTGCGTTTCCGGAACTTATCCGTAATTTACGTGTTTTAAATAAAAGATTAGTTATTTTAATAATTTTGATGAGTTTCAAAACTGTAAAACATTATTTATTTTATTTTATTAATTTAAGGTCGTTCGTGTCGTTTTTTTCTGTTTCGTTTCGTCGGATTGCGTCGCCATCGCGCGTATTCGTTCGAATCGTCATTCGAACGAACACGTGAATGGTTTTGCTTTCTAACTTTTGTTTTCTACTTTTCAGTCATTATTTCAGAACGTTAAACTCACAGATATGTTTGTGTGAATCGTCACCCACGCAAACACACTGTCAGTTTGTTATTCTGAAACAACACTGCAATATTGTTTTAAATTGTATTTCCTCACTGTCGGACTCAACTACACACCCTGATATCACATTGTTTTCACACTGATTTGTCGGCCATCTGATTCCTGTTATCTATGGATATCAGATCGCAACCGATTTGTTTCTGTTATTCACATAAACACTGTTGTTTCTCTTGTTTCGTTGTATTATTTATACTTAAGTTTTCACCTAAATACTAACAACTATTGTTTCAAATGAGTGTTGTACTTATGGCATTTAAGTTTACACAAAAATACGTACAACTGTTTCTTGTATTTTGAATTCTGTTAATACAAGTATTGTTCATAAACATGTATTTACACATAGTTACTGTTGAAAGTACACATACCGTACGGACTTGTCGGCCGGTCAAGTACTAGTTGTCACAAATGCCCTGATTCGTTCCTTTACCTTAATATCTATTAAATTGTACCCAACAAGGTTTGAACCCAAGACCTTCACTTTGGAAGGGTAAGCATTTACCAGTTGAGGCAATTCTCCAGATTTTTAAGCTTTATATATATGTGTATATATATATAAATATATAAATGCAAGTATTAAACGTGTTTTACTGCTATCTATTATAAAATTTATTGTGAATTAAATTTGGTACGTATCAACCAATTCATGGAACCGGGCAACCGGCCCAAGCTTCCACGTTGCCATGATTCCCAATTTCTTCATTTTTAGTCCTTATTTAATAAAGTTTGTTACCAAAGAGGCATTGCCTCAATGGTATCTTAGGATTCTTTCAAATGGGAAGTCTTGGGTTCAAATCCCTTCTGCAACGAAAAAGGGGTTTGAGGGGGTCAGGGGGTTTTCCCAGTAGGGTTTCCTCCTGGGATGGTTGTGGTGGCTCATGGGAGGTCCAGGTAACTAGACCTTGGTGACATGGCCGGGAAACAGTGGATTCACACGATTGAGACCTTCGCCGTTAAAAAAAAATTAATTAAGTTTGTTGGCCTTTGTTTACATGCTAATATTAGTAGTTCACTCGATTTACTTTCAGTTTGTAAGCATTTAAAAGGGCACTAATGGTTTATTTTTAGTAGAGCTAGCAAAACATGTACATGATAAAACATAATAAGACATGTTTAACAAAAAGTACACTATGTAATGTATACATTTTTTTTAAATAATAAAATTTATAAGACTATACTTCATCATTTATCTTTTTTATTACATAAAATATTGAACTGTCAAAATTAAATTAACAAAACTAAGTCTTAAATGAGTCATTTTCTAGTTTTATATATTTTCATTCACCGCATCGTCTCTAATTTGTTAAACACGATAAGACTTGTTTTACCAGCCATAATTTTTGGTTAAGAATGAATTTATGAAATTTACTTCAAATCTGGATTTCTCACCAATAAACTTCTAACATAGAGGTATCTCCTTAACTTTTCCTATAAGAGGTTTTGAAATCGAGATTCTTTGTGATCAATTACTTCTAAATGAACAGATGGTTTTCCGGGTATGAGTTTTCTCTTTGATGATGAGGTTAAGTTGTCAGTTTGCTAAGTAATGCTTAATTTAGCGGTTAAAAAAAAGTGTGTAGTTTCTCTCATCTTAATTTCTCTTTGAAAGTGTTCATTGAATCATTTAAGAAACTAACCATCGTGAATCGATATATATACGTACTGTATGGTTCTAATCTAATCAAGTTGATTGTATTTTTCACATTATAACGTACATAGGGAAAGTTTCATCTAAAAAGTCTATTTTGCCTAAGAAGGCTAAGAAGGATTTTTAAAAATTTGAAAACCGACTCAAACAAACTCCGAACTAACTCATTTTTGCGTCATTGGAACCGTCTTGTCGAACCTTAAACCCGGAACGTTAAAACCCAAACCATAAACTATAATACTAAAACCTAAACTTTAAACTCAAACAATAAAGCCTAAAGATAAAACCTAAAAGTTAAAAATCAAACCCTAAAACCTAAACTTTATAGCTAAACGTTAAATCTAAAACTTAAAAGCTAGTATTATAGAGTTCGACGATACGGTTCCAATGCCATCAAAATGAGCTCAATCGGAGTTCGTTTGGGTCGGTTTTGAATGTTTTAAAAATCATTTTTAGCATTCTTAGGCAAAATACACTTTTTATTTGATCATATCCCAACGTACATATATTAGTTATCTATAAAAAACAAATATGAACAGTGGATATTTTAATTTTGTTTATACGTATTTTTCAAATACATAAATAGACGGCTTTTTGAGTTTGTCAAAGTGGTGTAGCATATTGCTTTTTAACTCTCTCGTACTTAATGACACCTTTTTTACGTTTAGAATTTTTTGTTTATCTCTTGATGTGTAATATGTATTTGTGTTTCTGTTTAAGTTTTTTTAGAAATCTGTTCATCTCCAATGAAGTTCGGTTATAGACGACTGCACGTCTAAACTACGCTACACGCCGTAACGCACAAAACCTATCTAGTTTAATTATAAAATATATTAACGTACAATCATCATATCTTACTTAATTAATAAATAAATAAAAGTTTTCTAAAAATACTTGACACAATCCTAGAGCATCGTGGTGTTTTTCCCTTCTTTTGTTAAATATATCCTATATTAAATGTTAAATATACTTTTCACACATTTTTAAATTAAAAATATGTATTTTTTAATATATTAAAATATTTTAATGTAGAAAAAAAACACACTTTTTAAAAAAAACCAAATTATTATAAAATATAGAATTTTTTAAACTTACAAAACAAAATATTTAAAAAAACAAACTTTGAAACAATTAGCATTAAAAAATAAAATAATTATTTTATTATTTAATCCACGAAATTACATTTAATCATTTTTTTATTTGAAAAAAATCTTCATATATAGTTAAAATTTTGGGAAAATTACCAAAAACATCATTGTTGACCACCTTTTTACCAAAATAATCAATCAAATTCCGGCGTTTAAGACGCCTCTTTAGACGCCCCTTTAGGCTCCCTTTTTGTGTACTTATTTTAAACATACTGGCCCACATGCCGTCGCCTTCGTCGGGGTGTCTAAGACCCCTTTTCTACCGGCGTCTTAGACGCTGCCTTAGACGCCCCTTTAGGCGCCTTTTTTGTACTTTTTGTAAATATACGGACCCACATGTCAGCTGTTTTGTCGGAGTCTAAATGGGTGTCTAAGACCTCTTTTCTAGCGACGTCTTAGACGCCGCTTTAGACGCCCATGTGGGCCCGTATGGTTACAAAAAGTACAGAAAATGGGCGTCTAAAGCGGCGTCTAAGACGCCGGTAGAAAAGGGGTATTAGACACCCGGCAAAGCCGCCGACATGTGGGCCCGTATGTTTACAAAAATGTACAGAAAAAAGAGTCTAAAGGGGTGTCTTAGACACCAGAGTTTGATTGATTATTTTGTTAAAAAGGTGGTCAACAATGATGTTATTGGTAATTTTCCCTAAAATTTTTATTGGTAACTATTAATTAATAATATTTATTATTTATCTCGTGTAATACATAGTATGGGTGTATATAAACCAACCGACCCTCCTAAATTGAACTAAACTGAAGACAATTGGTTGGTTTTAAAACTTGATGGTGCTGTTTATGCTTTGAGAATTCTAAAAACCGAGTGTTTCAGTGTGTTTACGGTTGCATGTTTTATAAACCGTGTAAACAGCACAAACCGTACACACACACATCTTAAAATTATTGAAAAACCTAAGTCAGTGCCATGTCATTTATCTTGTCCCTTCAGTCTACATTCTCTTTATTCATTGTTTACAAGTATTAAAATGAAAAAGATTATAATGGTATTATTAATTTAGAAGATGATCTTTAGACAAAGTCCATTTATCACTCTTTTTAGATTAGTTCTGTTATTTTGATAATGGTTGGCTTTTAAATTATGGTTTTCAACTTTTTGAAATTTGAATTTGAAATGCATTACCCTCTTTAGCATCATTTGTAAACCATTCTCTATTTTTTTATAAAATCGTGAAATCGCAAAAACCCAGCCATGAAACCGTCAATACCGATAAGTATGGCTTACACAACTTATGTGGTCGGTTTGATTTGTCATATTTTGAAATCACAGTTAGTAGTTTGGTTCAGAAATTTTTGCGAAACCATCCAAACCGCACCGAGAACGACATCTCTAATACACAGGCTACTAACTTAGTTATTATAATATAAGCAAGTTGATTAATTTTTTATATTAGAACACTTTAGAACATACTTAATAATAAAATAATCTTAACAATTATGAAAAAGACATGCACTTAGCTTGAAACAAAATGAAATTAGAAGCATTGATTGTTAATGACTACGCATGGGGGATGGTCCCATTAATGCCTGCGTTAGTCAATACCAATCCAACTCACCGGCCTGTAACTTCCCTAATCAATCATGATATTGATGAGAGTAAATATTAATTCTTATTATTATTATTATTATTATAGCAATTCTTTTAAAGGAGGTATTAAAATAAAATCCAGCAAATGTAGCTCAAGTGGTAAGGATCCTGCCTTCCAAATGGAAGGTTAGGGGTTCGATCCTCTCTGGGCACATTTAATGGATATCAAGGTGATGGAACGAATCTGCGCTTTATCCTGGGTTCGAACCTAATGGGGGGCGAGGGTTTACGGATTCAATCCGGTTCCCGCGCATCTGGGGGGCACACTAACCCACACCGGAGATTGGAGTAATCCGATCTTGGCTATCACTCGCCAGGAAACTGAAGATAACACGTTGGGTTAGTTTAACTGCCGTTAAAAAAAATTAAAATAAAATTATCACGATCATTTTAGTTAAAATGCTAGAAATAATCAAACATGTATTTATTATAATATATAACTACTAATGTTACACACGTGATGCGGCGGGATAATACAATTAAAACATAAGCGCTACGAAGTGATGATAATTTTTAAATAAACATATGAGATTGTGATGAATCGATTATGGATGCACAAACGAAAATAAGAAACATTATTATGTCGATATATTCTCTTGTATAGCAATTTTGAAAATGTATTTTAAAAGGAGATATACAGAAAATGCCAAAAGAAAAATAAGAAATATAAAAAGAAAGATTTGAGACTAATAGAAAATGTTAAAAGAATAAAAAAAAGGAAAATAAAAAACAAACATTAGAGACTAAAAGAAAAGTTAAATAAGTTACACGTACTTAGGTCCAAACAATAAAATAAATAACAAAGATGAGAAAATTAAATGAAATAAAAAAACAAAAAAAACAAAAACAAAGTTAAAAACCTAAAAGAGAAGTTGAATTAATTATAGTAAACTATGTGTAATTAGTAGAAGTAAAAACCAAAATTACACCAACCTTCTCAAAGTAATATATAAGAAAATTTTGTATTTCATACCAATCAGTTAAAATTCGAGAGAGTAATCCACCACCCGCCTATGTGCTGGACTGTGACACCTCGTATTTTCCATGTCAACACTTATAATATTTTAATAATAATTTGTATTATTATTACATACGTGGCACTAGAATTAGTGATAATTAGTGTGACACATGGCACAACAGTCCAAACACACACATCAATCAAATAATTCGAGGGATTATCGTAGAACGCTCGCACGTATTTTGAATAACGAACGTTGGTGATGTAAACAAACCACAACCCACTTTCACAACACTTAGGCTCCAGGGAACCTAAAACAAATGAAACGATGATTCACAAATCTCAAAACGATGATCGTGATCGAGAAATGCGTGAAAAATGGGCCAAAACATGAAAATGGGCCGAATTTGTCACACCCCAGGCCGGCGGGGTTGGATCGAAGTCCCCGTCGGGCGGAAGGTTCCCGGGGCGCGATATCGAGAATGATAATTGGAATGATCAGATTGTTTACCTTGAACATGATATAAATGAAAAATGCTAAATAGAATAGAATTACAAAGTTAAATTACATCAGTATCGTTTATAATTTAACAATGTAAATCTACCATAAACATCATAAAGTTTCTATCTTGTAACTATACAAGATATACAAATTAATTGTATAATGATGTTCCAAAAGTATGCAGGTCCAAAAATACTAAGTCTTCTATCTGAAGTCCTAGTCCAAAAGCATAAACTTCTTAATTGACATGTTCGTCACCTGAGAAGTCAAGCAAAAAGACCAAGTCAACACATGGTTGGTGAGTTCATATAATTTAGTATTTGAAAATGATTTGAAAACCTTCTTCGGTAAAGACCCTAACCTCATTAACACCACATGTAATATCCACATCGGTATGCTTATATATAGGGCATACCCGTGGGTCGAGCCTACAACCCGCCCAGACGCCGTCCCACCACATACTAATGCGCATATGACACTGCTGTTAATGATAATTAAGCATTTTTACCTACCATACACTTCGATTCCACTGTAGTTCTAATGTACTCTCAAAACATTTGTTAAACCCTCGGGTAACAACCTTAATCTCATTAACATCACATGTGTCATCCAAATCAGTATGCTTATATATAGGGCATACCCCTGAGTCGAGCCTACAACCCGCCCCGACGCCGTCCCACCACATACTAATCCACATAGGACATTGTTGTTAATGATAATTAAGCATTTTACCCCTACCATTAACCTATTTGTTCTTCAGTTCTTTGTTCCTGTAAATACAACGATTTGAAATCTCTATTGATTCCTTAAGTTCATCACAAAATATGATCAACCACAATAATTGTACAAACAGTGAAATAAATGCTTAAGTAAGTAAATAAATAAACATTTAATAAAATCTAAGTCCTAATGATTGGGCCTTGGTCATACTCGAGTAGACTAGTATAGCAATCAGGTACTTTGTAGTAAAGGAGATCTATAAACATCATCAAGCATGCGACCTATACTCAATCAGTCTAGCTAGGACATGTTTTGAAATATAGGATTTTATTGACCGTTATTGACCGTTCACATGCTATCTTTGAATATTTCCCAGATTTTCCTCAAAACCGTTAGGGAATACTGTAAATATCATCAAACATGTGTCTCATATTCGATCAGTCTAGCTAGGACATCTTTCAAACCTGAGAATGGCACATGATATCTTTGATATTTCCCAGTTAGACCCTTGAAATAGTTCTTTGTAAATAGATCGTTGGATCGTTAGTTCTTTGACAACACCCTCTTGAAATAGTTCTTTGAAAATAGACCGTTAGTTCTTTGAAATAGACCGTTAGTTCTTTGAAATAGTTCTTTGTTTTAGATCTTTAGTTCTTTGAAAATGGTTCTTTGAAAAGAGTTCTTTGATTTGAAGAGTTATTTACTCATGACGAATAGATAGCTCATTTTAAGACAAATAAACAGTTTACTTAGACAAAAGTCTAGAATAACAGTTATACATGTAAAACATATACAAATTAAAAGCATTTAAGTAAACAATTTAAGTAAAACATTTTACGCATGCTTCTCAGCTCCGCGTTTTAAAACAAAAATGTTTAGAAAAGGGGCAATGAACTCACTTGTGTTGATGTGTAACTGAATCACAAAGATAATACGCGCTCTTTGATGTTTGCTTATGTGTCTTTAGCACCTGAGTTGTTTTAAAAAAAATTCGAATACGATAAGTATGTATAATAGTCGTCGTATCTAAGGTTTGGTCTCGATGTACAACTAAGTGTCCTAGTTTGCTAAGGTGTTTCTAAGACTTCATCTAACTAGTCTAATCTAGTTACCCATTTATAACCCTTATCCCACGATTTTTCATTTAAAGTCTTTAATTAAAACATCTTTAAGTCATTCCACTTTATATTACGGTTTAGAAAACATAATTTATTGTAGGTTAACGGAGTTTATAAATCATTTCCTTTACTAAAACATAATTATTTAAAAGATGAATATAAATAACATGATGAGCTTAAGTTAAGCCCATTGGGCCAACCTCGGCCCATTACTTGACTTTGATCTTTGAACGATTTCTTGATAGTTCTTTGAGTAACTTGTCCTAGGTGATTCAAGTGAATCACTTAGATTAGTTATGTGGCCTTATGAATTTTCTTAAGGATCGGGTGTTAACATGTAAAGCAACACGCGACACCGTAACTTATCGTTTTGACCCCAAAGATGTTAGTGTATTTAAGAATTTCTTTGTCTTGAGAACTACCACCCATGCTTCCATGTTACTAAATGTTTGGATCCTTAGATAGTATTCTTTTGTTATCATGCCATGAAACCCTAATATGATTTTATGTACCCACACACATTAGGCTAACATGCATGCTTACACACACAATTCCTCATGCATGCAAACACACATGATGATTCCCATGTACATACATGTGATCCAAACTCTACCCCAACTCTAGTCCTCATGACCGACCCATCATGACTCGTGAAAGAAGATGGGCCGAATGGGTGGTTTGGGCCGACAGAACAACATTGGGCCTGAGGAGTTTGGGCCGAAAGAGTATGGCCGAATGGGGCTGCTCCGAATGGGCTAATGTTTCGAATATGGTCTTTGGCCGAACCAGGGCAGTCGAATGAGGCTCGGCCGAATAAGTGGTGGTCGAATGGAGGGGTGTCGAACGAATGAGGCCTATCCAAATGTCATGGGCCGACTGAAAGACCATTGAGCCGAACGAATGGTTGTGCGGCGAATGGGTTGGGTTGTCGAATGGCCAAGCCGAATAAGGGCTGCATGGTCGAATGAGGAGGCACCTGGCGAATGAGGCATGCTTCGGCCAATGCCTTTCGACGAATGAATGTGTGGTTTGTGTAATGCCATTCGGCCGAATGAGCTTGTTGTAGTCATTCGGCGGCCTGGTGATTCTTATCATTCGGCCGGTCGAGGCACAGCAAGAACAACTTTGGTTCTTCGATCCATAGGCTAACCTAAGGTGCACAACAAGTTCCTAAGTGGTTATGGTGGTGTTCCCCTAAGGTTTTGAAGTGAGTTTAACCGATTAATGAAAGGGCACGAGATTAGGGTTTTCAAAACCCCAAACCGAACAAAAACATGAGATTTACCTCAAATTTGTTGGATAAAACCTTAGATCCGTTGTACTTTAGTGATCTACAAGTTATGAGGGTTGTTTTGACACCAAGTATGCAAGATTTCGTGAAGAAACTAGTGAGAAATCTTAGAGAGATGATGTGGGTTTTAGAGAGAGAGTAGAGAGAAGATGGGGTGAACGAACATGGTGGGGAAATCTGGTTGGTGGGGTTTGGTGTGGCCTTGAATGCCACATTAAATGATAGGGAAATACCCGGGTTCGTTCGGGTTCGTTCGATTTCGCGTAGTTTCGCGTAAAAATACCGGTTTCTTGTCATTTTCGTAACGAAACGGCTCGGTTTAAAACAAGAATTTGAAATATTATTTTAGGTTGTGATTCCTAATAAATTAACTAATATCTTTTATTTATTTAAAATTTTCAGAAATAATTAACTTACTGTTTAAATTGAATCGCGTAGTTGTTGCGCGCGTTCGTTCAGATCGTCACCTGTATGAACACGACAATAACTATGCTTTTCAATATGGTTTTCTAGTTATTAGACATCATTCAGATCGTTAAACTTTCAGATGTATTCGTACAGATCGTCACCTATACGAATAATCCGTTAGTTTAGCATTCACGTAACGACATCCGTTATTGTTTTATTCTGTAAAGCCTCACATACGTTTATACATAATAAAATCCTAACACATAATCACATGATGGTTATGTAATGCCAGATAATTACCTAACTGATGAACCATAGTTCTGAACTTGGTTTTCTGAACTGATTCTGAATTTGTTCGTTAATGACATGACATGACAATGAAACATGATATGAATATGATAAAAATGAAACACATATAGTTCGTACCTGATTACTGTTCGTTTTACTGTAGAGATCACTGTTCCGGTGACGTTTTCGGCACTGATGTTACAGAATTGGGCTTGACCAAGGGTCCAGGCGGTACGCGTCGACCCAGTGCTCCACTCCAGGCGGTACGTGCGAGAGGGGAAGGGACGCTCCCTAACCGGATGGTTCGCGCGGTACGCCCAGGCGCCAAGGGTGCTCGTTAGGTGGTACGCCTGGAAGCAAAACACGCAAAATCTTGTTAAAACCAATGCACAATCATTTCATCCACTCTACACTCCATATCCCGAGCACTAGACCTCTATCTCGATCATTTCTCTCTGAAACACTCGTCTTCAACCTCTGGAAGCCATTGTTGAGGCCTTGGGAGCTCAAGATCGAAGACTAAAAGCTTGGAGGTGAAGCTTGGGGCTTGACATCAACATCACCACCACTTGCAACAACTAGAGGACCATTCCCAGGGGATTTTGAAGCAGTGAAGCTGCTGTTCCAGTAGTATCTCAGCATTCTCAAAGCATTTGAAGGTAGATCTATGACCCATGTAGCACAAAAACACTCACAACACACACATGCAAGCCTAAAACCCACATGCAATCACTCACACAACACATGCATGAATTTCTAACACTTTAAATCTGGGTTTTTTGATTTTAGTATGAATATTGATGATCTACAATGATTTGGTGATGTATTCTTACATTCCATGATGATGTGTGTATACATGATGCATGACTTGTTCTTGGATAATCAATATATCAACATGCATGCATGATCTAGGGCTTGTTAGATGGATTTGGATGATAATAAATGATTCTTGATGATATTTGGGATTATTTACAAGATCTATGACGATTGTTGTAATCAAAATGATGATTTGGAGCTTATTTCTATATTTAGAAACTTTGATGATATGAGATGGTGATTCTTGATGAAATAAGAACATGCATGTGTTTAGGACTATGATTTATGATGTTTTGGAACTAATATGATGATTATTGATGTATTTGGGTTATTAGAACTATCAAAAGAAGTGATTTACACCATTGTTACTATAAATAGTAACTTTTTAGTTACAAATGGCTAAAGAATAATGAGCTCGATGATGTAGTATGTTTAACATGTTTATTTGATGACAACATGATGAAACTAGGCATTTTGATTCTTTTGAATGATTGAAATATGAGCATTTGCTAAAAGTTTCTATAAATAGTAACTTTTAAACGGGAAACTTGCTAAAACGATTAAGTGTGACTATGTGCTATGTGATAACATGATCATCTAGATTAAATATGCATGCTAGGATAAATGGAAAATGATTTTATGTGAAATTGTTATAAATAGGAACTTTCCTAAAATGGAAACTTACTATAAATAGTAAGTTAGCCCACGAACGTGATTTACGCACTTACACGTAACACACGACACTAAAAACACGTTTTACGATCACTTAAACTAAACACGTCACCAACGGGTCGTTAGGTCAAGCACGGTCAACACGACCAACACAACAACTCAGAGTTGTTTGGACACAAAAACGGTATGTGAGGCCAACACAAATATGAACACAAACTTATAACACCTATATGATATAGGCAACCGCTAAAGGCGCACAAAACCGTTCTCGAGGATAACGCAAAGCTAAACTCAGGTGAGTTTACAGCCCCACTTTTACTTTCAATTGTTTTGTTAAACTTTTGGGGTGAGAATACTATGCAACTGATTTAGATATATGACTGGTATGCTATAAAACAACTTTTTGTGTGCAACTATTATCGCCACAAGTCCTCATTATTCTTACCGTTAGGTGTGTAACAAACGAGTCGTTATAACGTAGTACTGCTAGGTTTGACTAGCCCCACTCGGCACCAATGTTGACTGGAGGTCATAACGAGTGTAATATCGATGTTGATCTGGGTTCCGCGATGACCCAGGGAGGCAAAGGAAACAGTCGAGTTTCGGTAAGATGAACTGACAATCCTCGGATCGTAGATCCAACAATACAATTTAACATACCAGTACATATATGTTTTATTGCTTTCAAATACTTAAACCTGTGAACTCACCAACTTTATGTTGACACATTTTATCATGTATTCTTAGGTAACTGAACAGCACGAGCTAGGGCGCACACGGAGATGCACAAGAGAGTCTGCATGCATATAGACTCTAATCCTAGGATTACGTTTTATTTGTGTGATTTAAACAATGTTAAACATGTAGTGTCGGATGCTATTTACTTTTCCACTGAAGACAATTTATTTATTCCGCTGCTACATATTTTAAACTATTCCGCTGCATATTTATATAAACTTGACTGATTTTACAAAGTTGTATAATTGTGTAACTCATATAGAGTCGTTCTATATGACCAAGAGCTAAGATCCTGGCCACGTCACACCCATGTGGACTGACACCACACGTGGGAATTTGGGGGTGTGACATGGACCCCCACCATTTCCATTGTTTTAGACTGGGTTCAGATTAGCAACTTGATTGAGCTGAGGTATCAAAGTTGGTATAACACCAACCATTTGTTGAGCAATCAACGCAGCAAGCTCTTGAGCATTGTTGGTTTTGGCGTTGTTGCGATGAGGAGACATGATTCTACAAGAGTTCAATGAAAATGATAAGAAGTTAGATATGATTTGAAGAGTTCAAGTAAGGAAAAGAGAGTTCACATGAAAGTTTAATCACAAAACAATTATTTTGAATGTATTCCTAGAGGAATACTTTTGACAGATCAAAGTGTTTAAGTTCATTTAACTTTCAGAAATACATACTTTAGACTATAGGTTCATACTCAATTTCAGGGTTTTCTAGGAAAGCATAACCGGTCCATCAGTTGATTTGAATTTATGCGAAATGCTTTTCTAGACACACCTCCCTAAAATACATGTATGTACCCTTAGAGATTATATTTATTTCCTACTCATTAATAAGAACTCAAAGATTATTGACGAGATTCAAAAATCTAATTAGACTTAAAAGTCTAAGAGCATTATTCGTAGTGACGATCCTCGTGCAAAACACCAGAATGAGGGTCGAGAAAGTTTTGAACCTTAAGTCAAAGGAGTGTGGAATACTAAGGTCTAAGGCATTCTAACCTAGGTTTATGCATTTGACCTATCAAATACTATTGTATGATATGGTTCATACTTGGGTATTCTATGGTTATAATATAGGTCATCCATTCTAATAACCTAATTCCCTATATCCCAGGCTTTGATATCAATCTGTAACACTCCAATCGATGGCAGAATCATCAGGGTGTCATGAAATATACATTGTTCAAAAGCACAACGTGTTCAATAAAATTAACTCAAAACATTACATTTAATAAAATTCAGCATAATATTCACACCAATTCACATTCAAGACATAGTCAAACAATTTAAAACATAATCTGTTACATCAATAAATGTTTAATCAAATTAACTAGGTCCAAATCTTTATAGCATTCTTAGTTTGTGTTTCAACCTGAACATGTTTTAAATAAATGATCAACTATAAATTTGGTGAGCATTCATAGGTTTTAATCACACGCCAAAATTAGTTGCTAAAATGTATGTGATAACATCACATGTGAATACTAAGCATAATGAGCATAGCCAAATTGAACTAGCAAATAAAGGCAAATCAAATAAGTTAACAAATGATCTTTGACCAATGTTTAGCATTTCTAACAATGCTGAAGTTAGTAACATATCACCATGGACTTCTCCTTAAGGGTGAAGCAAATATTAGTGCAATTATCAGTCCAATAAATCTATCATAGTCACTAAATTTGTAATCGTGTGATCGATGTGCATTCTTAGCTAAATTTCACTATATTTAATATGCAAATAGTTAAAAGCTATGATTTTCTAGTGAGTATGTTTCACTAAAGTAAAAGTATAAAGAATGGGCAATAAAAACCTACCTTAACAAGTGATGTATCATTTGCAATAGTTGCCGGATCGAGTATAGTTCAAATAATGTCCAACACAATTGTAATTAACCTATATAACTCAATCATGTGTAAATGTAACTATGGCTTTTTATGGAGTTCTTAATGTAACTATAATAGAATTATCAAGTTCGGTTTAGTTCAAATAATTAAATGTTTAGAAATCATTTTGTTCAAAATGATTTTCTTCAATAGTTAATAATTATATAAAATCATTATGTTTTATAAACCTTTATGATTTAAATTAAATAAGAATTTAGAGTTTATACTTATATAAATGATTATTGAAAGAAAATAAAAAAAACTGTATGGTTTAAGTTTCAAGATTAAATTAAAATTTCATAAATTATTAATAAGGTGATCATATTGGGCTTATATCTAGGTTTAATGAAAGACTTAAATCATGTAATCATATGGGTTAGCATTGATACGAAATTATTTTTTTGGTTAAAATAGTTAAAACACTTAAATAACATTGATCAAAATCCTAATTTACTCTTAAATAAATTTACATCAATACAATACAGAGGTGAGAATGTGAGATCTATCATTTAGGTCCACTAATGAGGTGAGTAAACATTAGGTTAAAAAGTGAATATGTTAACTCTATGCCTAACAAAATGTGTGGGTTGAATGGAGTTGGGTAATGGGTCAAAATAAGTTCAGGTCAGGATGAGTGCAGGTTAGAACATGTTTTAAGTAAAAACAGTTTGGGCCTAAACTGATTGTTCTTAAAAAAACATCGATTTGGTTTAAATTAAAATATGTTATAACTAAACAAATAGTCCACTAGGCTAATTTTTAGTGATTTTCTTATCAAATACGTTATTAATCATTATTAAACGTTTGAATCTGTTGCATTCACATAGTTTTTAAGTTACCATCTTGACCTGTATTGTGTTAAAGTGTTATCCATTTTAACCCATTCTATATTATGACGTTACCCATTTTAACACATTATACTACATTTTAACTCGTCACAAAAGTGTGTATTTTTGTATGCAACATTAAGTGTGATATATTCTATGTTTTGTAAATTTATACGTCAAAGAAAATAGTATCTTAGCTCTTTTAATTTGACTATATAATTGTGTTTGATTAGTTAAATTTGAATCCTTCATTTTTTTTCAGTCCATTAATAGAAAATTTTGTGTGAGCTATTTGATTGCTATTATTCGAACAAATTAAAATCCCAATTGATTTTTTTAATTGCTATTAGTCCAAACAGTTTGATTAATTTTTTAAAAATTGTTATTATCTACCATGTTCAATTATTGTTTACTAGGTGTAATGATTTTTCAATTGTCAATAGAATCTTCATTCTTTTAGGTTTAATTTTTGTCTCTCAATTTTGATGGTTTAATAATAGACACAATGATACAATTAATACCTACAAGTCTAATATAATTTATGAATAACAAATTATGATACTTTTGTCTATTATTAAAGCTACAGCAATTCTTTGCATTTTAAGTTGTAATTGGTGCTAAGTGACTTTTAGGGTCGATGCTTTAAGCTGAGAAAAGATGGTCATGGACATGTCAGTATAGCCGGGTTACTCATAACCACAAGTTTTTAAAAAAAATCTTAAGCAGTAGGCATGGGCGGACACCCATGAACTTTTTATTTTTACTGTTATATAGACGATCTTATTTTAACAGACTCCTATAAATTTTGTCACCGACCCTCATAAAAATTTGACTCTGATGAAACCCATTTTAAAACCAAAACTTATATCCAAATACATAATATTCAATATTCATTACTTGTGATAAAGCCAAATTACAAATTATCAACTCGAATGGTAACTTACCAGTTTACACCTTAACCTCCAGATCACAACCACCATAATTTATCGATTGAGCGATTATAGTATAATTTTAAAAGTTAAAACTTATTAACATGATAATAAAATTAGTTAATTTGGGTATAATTTCTATATTTAGATATATGGAACAAACTTTCAAAAGAAAACTTGGACCTTCACCTTCTTTTAATACATAATTTATTTATTTTTTAAACGGCAAATGTCTCAATCGTGTGAACACACTGTTTCCAGGCCATGTCATCAAGGTCTAGTTACCTGGACCTCCCATGAGCCACCACAACCACCTCAGGAGGAAACCCCACTGGGAAAACCCCCTCAGACCCCTATTTCGCTGCGGCATGGTTTTGAACCGAAGACCTCTAATTTAGAAGAATCCTGGGATACCATTAAGGCAATGCCTCATTGGTTAATACCTAATTTATTGATTTGAATAGCATTCCATTGAATTCTGCCAAAAAATAATAAATATTATTGTATCATCCTAACCAACAAGATGACAATTTATTGTATTTTTATTATGCATATGTAATTTAATTTAGTTTTATCATTTGTTTAGGTGATTGGATCCGACCGGATTTGAACCGGTCCAAAAAAATAAAAATTTCCAACCTCCATAAAAAAATTTTTGGATCCGTCACATACGGTAGAATTTTAAACTTTTAATAACAAAGAGTAAGCATGCTACATATTGATAGTTACATCTAAGGTTGTGTACATAATTGTTTGGACATCTTTCATAAATAAACAAAATAACTCCCTAAACCATTGGAAAATCGCCTCATCGAGTGTTTTGCTTAAAAATCATGTCTTTAGAAGAAATTAAGAACAAACTGTGGATTCATAACCCAAACACAGAATTGGAACCGAGCAAAGCATGAGAAGAGCAAACACAAAAGAATTAGTACTTTGAAAGCAATGATTTCAAACAGAACAAAGCCTGTGAAGAATAAAAGATAGATGCGTAAATTCATGAACAAGACTCGGCTTGTTTAATATTAATTAATTAGCTTTTATTATTAATTTTATACATACATATATATATATATATATATATATATATATATATAATCATGTTTTTCGTACATGACATAATATATATTATTTTAGGGTGTAGCTAAATGTACCCCCTTTTGAACTTGTCATACCCCCTCCCCTAAATTATTAAATATAAATTTGTTATAATCAACCCTTCAACTATATAACACAACCAAAATACACCAAATATTATTTTTACTTTAAATTCTACTAAACGTATCCCCTCTTACTTGGCATACCCTATACAAAATATAAAATTAAATTCATCCAAAATCAGATTTATTTGTATGAACCCTAGTTCCTCTTTGTTCAAATTCGATTGAACTGAGGCCCGATTGTTGTTACAAACATAGGGATTTCGTTCCTCGAACAAAAACGAGTGTAATTGTATATGAAACACCTACCTTAGCTAACTAATTCATGTTCGTTGCTTGATGAACCGAAGTCGAACCGTTGGGTTCTTACATGTTTTTTTCTTGATTTGTGTTGAGATTGTGAATAGCTTTTGTTTACGCAGAGAGTTTCGCAGAGGTTAAAGGATTGTTTGGGTTCAATTAATTTTGAGTTTTATGCTCGTTTTAATAGACTTTGAGTTTGAGTTCGACTATGGTTATTTAAGCTTAGATTTCGTATTTATTTGATTTTTAAACGATGAATTGATGATGATAATGATTCCGTGATGTTTGAGTTTTGTAAAAACAGTCCCTCATGTTTTTGTTTAAAGGTTTATGAATCTTTTTAGTTAATTAAAAACATAAGGTTTACTTGTATATATTTAAAAAACTTAAGGAGGGGGTACGACAAGTAAAAAAAATACAAAGGGGGGTATATTAAACAATTATTTATTTATATAAATATAAAAACAATTAATTAAATAAAAATTATATATATATATATATATATATATATATATAATCATGTTTTTCGTACATGACATAATATATATTATTTTATTATATTTATCATAATATGTATAAAAACAATTATTTATTTATATAAATATAAAAACAATTAATTAAATAAAAATTATATAACTAAGAAGCTCGTTTAGGATCGTGGAACGACTCAAGCTCAGCATGTTAAGTTCGAGCTCATGCTTGAAACTAAATGAGCAATATTTTACGGCATAAGCTTTGGCATGTTTAAGCTTAGCTTGCTCTAGCTTTTTGCTGATTCAATCTTGAGTTTCTCACAAAGAATCTACACTTCTAGTTTCATATTAGGAAAAAGGAGAAAAGGAATTCTGATGGGAAAAATTTGAACAGATAATAAATCCTGTTGGAAAAATCAGGTACTATTTTTATGACAGAAAATAGAATTTTATCATCCCTAAAAAGGAACACGTATCTCCACATACACCTGTTTTGGAGTGCCAGTGGAAAATGTTTTGAAAGTTGGAAGTGACAGTAAACATTTTCTCAGTTGGGAGTATTGCCGGCCAATATATCAAAATTGGGAGTATTTAAATCAAATAACCCTATTAATATTCATGTGTACACAAGTTGAATAAATAAAATATTGAATATTAAATAATTAGTAATAGCAATTTATAATTACTTATAACTACATAATTTATGTACTAGAGTAAATTATGGTTTTGACCTCTGTAGCTCAGCCCAAAATATAATTTTTTATCAATTCAGCCCTTATAGTTTGGACAATCAACGTTTTTAGTGGATTTTGGGCCAAAATCGTTATAAAAGTTAGGTTTGAGGGGTCAAAACTGATAGTTGTATATATCACAGGGCTGAATTGATAGAAAATTTTATTTTGAGCCGAAATAGTATAACCGTTTAAACCGCATGGGCCAAAACCGTAATTTACTCTAAGTAATAAAACATTAATATCATTTTTTTTAAACATTCTTTTAAAAAATATTATTTCTTTACAAGTTGTTTAACAAATTATTTTAAAGTGACATTTATTATATAAGTTAAAAAAATATTAAATAGTTAGTAATGAAATTTACAAAGTATAAAACGATATTTTGATACGCAACAATTTTAAAACTACGTATAAGTAAAAGAATTTAATAAGAAAACAATAATATCATTTTCATAATTAAGAAATGTCATTTTAAAGGATTTTTATATATATTCTCTTATTAAAAGATTTAATCACATATATACCCAATCGTTAAAATAAATTACATATTCCTCTTGGAAGGAAGAAATATGTAATTGATTTTTTTTATTTGAAAGGAGAAATATTTTTCAAAGGAGGAAATATGTAATTGATTTTTGTACTTTAGTAAGTATGTAATAAATGATTTTAGCAAAAGAAAATATGTAAATGCTTCTTTAATAAATACCTTTATTTTAAAAACTGATTTTGAATTATTTTTGTTTTTAAAAATTTTAATTTTTTAAATTGTTTTTTTGAAACTTCTATTTTTAAAGGACGGTTCTTTAAAAAATATATATTTTTAAAAAGTTTATTCTTACAATAATTGGTTTTAGAAAGTGTGTTTTTTAATATTGAAATCTTATTTTGATATATTAAGAAATCTTCTATTAATTGGAAAATGTATAACAATAGCCTACTGGTTCAACAACATGGATAATGATGGATAGAATTTGAGCATTTAAGGTTTAAGGTTCTAATCCTAACTTTATGATATTTTACCACAATGATGAGTTTATACATGGATTGGTAAGATATATATGATATGACGGATATACGAACTTTCATCGAGAACATGGTAACCAATCGACTATTGGCATTCATTTAAAAAATTGAAAAAATGTATAAATCATATAACAGGTTTAATTAATATATTATATACATTTACTAAGAGAGAAACAAAAAAATTAGTATACAAATATTCAAGAAAAATAACATACTTTTAAAATTTATTTTTGTTTATCAGTATAAAAATTTGATGAAATGACACAATTAGTGTTTTTAACTATTAAAATTCTAAAATATCTTTACAATTAAAAGAAAAAATAAATGATATTAATGAGTAACTGAGTAAGTTAATAAGACGAAAATGCATATGTAAAGCGAAAAATGAAATTTAAAACCTCTGGTCCAAAAAAAAAACTGTTATTTAAAACGACAGAAAACGAATTCAAATATGCTGAACACATGCATTGGACCAACCTTTGTTTAACACATACATTGGACCAATCTACTATGGGACCATGTACTATAAATATATTTTATGTTAGATTGAATTGGACGTATCGATGAAAAATCAAATAACACCCCATCCAATCAATCACAATACATAAATGCCTACTTGTATTCATTCACTCGCAAGATAATTTTTTATATAATTTACCTCTATTATTATGCAAAAATAGATTCATATCATACGTACTAGAAGTTAAAAAAAATGTTTTAAAAACACATGTTTATGTACTTGTATAAAGATGTTTTAAAACCCAAACCAACAGCGTTCTCACAAAAACTTGTCGGCTCTCAAACAAGGATCAATACGAAATGATAAATATTTGAGTCCCTTAATCACACGTCTTAGGTTCAAATTCAGTATTTAACATTGAATACGAAATGATAAATATTTGAGTCTGTTAAACACGGGTCTTAGGTTCAAATTCAGTATTTAACATCGAATACGAAATGAAAAATATTTGAGTCTCTTAAACACAGGTCTTAGGTTCAAATTAAGTATTTAACATCGTAAATACCAGTTGTACAAAGTAAACTGGATTATTATATTGAGAGTATTAAGGCTCTCATAGTTACGTCGAAAGTGGATGCGCATGCAAGGAGATGACGGTTCATCATCGAATTATATAGACTTGATGTTCAGGATGTTTATGGCTTAAGGTTTTGGTTTAATAGATGGTGTTCATACCTTGGGACCTATTATGAACTTTTAAGAAAGCTACGTGCAGAATGTCTAACCAGAGGGCTTTTAGCCTAGCAATAGCCCGTTAACCTCTCTTATAAGAGGTATTGGATTGGAGTCTCGCTTAGAGCAAATATTGCTTTGAGTTAAGCCATAAGATTCTTCTAGTTATGGGTTTTCTCTTGGAAAGGTGAGTTAGGTCACCATGGTCTGTTCTTCAGGTGAAATGGAGATCTATTTGATAGGATGATACCGGATGACCATGCGTTTGCTATTCAGAAAAAAAAAAAAAAAAAAAAAAAAAAAAAAACCTACAGAATGTCTTATATATAACAAACAAACCAAAGAAGCATGTTAGCATACGCTAGCTGCTACACATAGAGGTCATGGCTACTGAATACCATAAGATGCATAGATGATATAGCAGATTCTGGTGCCATTTCAATCAACAAACAATCATTTACACAAGCATTAGTTTAGAACCGAAGATGGTACATCCTCCGACTAAAAAATTCCCAATAGTTTCCTTGGTATCATACCATCTAATGACGGTTGCAACATCAGAAGGTTCCGACGTAAATAATCAACGATACTGCAATGTGCAAGTTACAAAAGGTTAAAACTTTGTGATGCATTTGGCAATCAAAAGAAGACAAGAAAAGAATTACACCTCTTCGAGTATATAAGAGAATCAGGGGTACATTATAAAGTATAAACAAAGGGGGTGTTTGGGATATAAAACTGTTTATCTACTGATGATCAAAATAAGCTGGTTTTAGAAGGATATTTTGAAATTGCTAATTGCAGATAGCCTATGCCAAACACCACCTAGATTTCATCAACATATGAAGTCAATATGCAACATATGCTTTGTTAGATCTTAGTACTTAATTCATCAAATAGTAGCAGACATCTTGGGTATGATCAAAATAAGCTGGTTTTAGAAGGATATTTTGAAATTGCTAATTGCAGATAACCTATGCCAAACACCACCTAGATTTCATCAACATATGAAGTCAATATGCAACATATGCTTTGTTAGATCTTAGTACTTAATTCATCAAATAGTAGCAGACATCTTGGGTGGCCAGCCTTTGGGAAATGATCCTAGCAGTAACTCAGTAAGGATGGAGGAAACCTTATTACAGGAAGTGTGAGGCAACGCAGGTGTAACTCACAGCCAACAAGACATGTCGCTAGCAAGTCTGGGCTCCAGACCTTGGGACAGATCTGTCGAGAGCCGCTTAATGATAGTGGTGATACTGTTTTTCAGATAATTTCTAAATGTTGAATGTTTTGCCAAGCAAATCATTTCAATTCAAAACTTTGAAACTTTGAAACCAACCTTAATGAAACCAATTTCCTTGGCATTGCTGTGGAAGCATTGTCTGCAGCACATGAGCCCATACTTTCTGATCAGTCCATGTGAGTTACCACACACACGGCTGTCAGAGCATAAGCACAAATCACATCAAATCAGATCACAATGAATAGATTCCAAATCAAAACAATAATCCAACGAACCAATAACAACAAACTTAATAAAACAGTAATACGCTCTTCTGTATGAAATTAATCGATAATTTAAGCGAAATTCAAAAAACCTTCACCGCATTAGATTACATTGCATCGATTAAATAATCAAACTATAGATATCAACAGTTAATACAACAAATTGATACTAATTGGGCACACAAAACCAGAAAAAGGAACATGAATCTAACCAGGATCGAGAACCAGGTCCGTATAACTTTGGGTGCGAATTCCAGATGTTTGAGTGGCCCATTCTTCTTACGGATGACTAGATCTCACAAAAATGCAGAAATTTGAAACCCTAGATTTTGCCGGTTGAAGTCGATGAATGACTTTTTATTATGTTCAGTCCAGCCCAAATAAGCCTAACGGATATCCTGATTAAGGACCAAGTCCGAGAAGATTAAAATCCCGATGGGTTAGTAACGAGTAGATGGGCGCAAATCGGGTTTTTTCTGAAACCGGTTCCGGTCAACAAAGTCAATACCCGGTTCCGGTTCCGGGTTTCGACCTAATCCAACCGGTTTTCGACCGGTTCGGGTTTTGGCCGGGTATAGGTGGAACCAGTTCCGGTTTTCCCGGTTCCAGTTCTAATTTGTCCGAAAAACCGGACCCGTTTGTACCCACCGGTTCGGGTATGACCGGTTCCGTTTCTGGGTTTCGAATCCGCTGTTTTTTTTGCCCACCTCTGTTAACGAGACAAATAATAGAGGTGGAAAAAAAACCGGAACGGAATTGGAACTAACAACCCGAATCGAAATCAGAACTGGTCATACATGAACTGACGGGTATAGGAGGCTCCAGTTTCTCAGATAAATCGTAACTTGAACCGGAATTACTGGAATCGCTTATACATTTACCCCGCCAAAACAGAATCCAGAACCGGCCAAAAACCAGTAAAAACGGGTCAAAAACTCGAACCAGCCTGAACCGGTTTTTGAGTTGTTGACCAAAACTGGAACTGATTTTAGAAAAATCCGGTTGGTGCACCTCTAACAAATACAACCATCCAAGTATCAAAAAGTAGCTTATAACTCAAAACTTGTTTGAGAAAACCTTTAATGGAAACTTGTTGGAAACCAGTTTGTTTTCAAATCTACAGGTTGGCAAACATCGTTTACAATTGGAGCCAGCTCGGCTTAAATTGTTTATAAATCAAAGTGAACTAGGATCTGGTCGTTATAAACCAAATCAAGTAGAATCTAGCCCGGTCTCGGCTTGGTTCGGCTCATGAAATGCCTCGGGTCTCTTAATTGTAATACATTAAAGATATAAATCATAATTATATATTCTAAACTGTTCAAAAAAGTATTCTAAAGACAAATTCATGTTGAATGAATCTGAAATCTAAGAACGAGAATAATCATGTAATACTTACTTGATGGGAACGCAATCTTTGATTTTGAAGATGATTCCATGAAGATGAAGATGATAGATTCCCGTTATGATGTTGAAGATTGATGGATTATCAACACAGTGAGGAATCAATTGAATAATGGTGTTTTGGTTCTTCTCTCTATTCACGTAAAGAGAAATCTGTGTGTATTCAACATCTAAGGGGAAATCCCTTTATATATATTTATAACTGTATTTCCATCAAATACAATTAGATAAAGTCTAGGGACTAGTTATGTCAATATGTGATAATTATTAAATGGTGAGGCCATATTAGATGTACATACATACGGGTTCTAACATTCTCCCACTTGGCCGATAACCATTCAAGATAAGTATTCGTTTAGTTTTGGCCAAATTGAACACTTATCAAAATTCATATTAAAACTATAAGCAAAAAGTTACAGTCATTGAACTAGTAATCAATTCAAGACCCCCAACAATCATACTCAAGTCTTAATATAAATTATATAAGCACATATGACAAAATTTATTAATTATACATGATCTAAGATGTATATAGATACGTCTATGAATAATAAGTGCATGCAATGTTAATCATAGACAAATAAGTTATTCAATGAAATTAATAATACACACTATATGCTGTTTTGTACATAACTTCTATACAAAACCCATTCTAGATATAAGATCTTGAAACACTTTGGGTGGTAGACCTTTAGTCAACGGATCCGCAAGCATATCCTTCGTGTTAATGTATTCGATACAAAGATTATTTTCTTCTACTCGTTCACGAACGAACAAATACTTTGTATCAAGATATAAGCCAGCTCCAGTCGAACTGTTACTGTTCGAAAAACTTACAGCTGCTGAATTATCACAATAAATCTTCAATGGTCGTGAAATGGAATTTATGACTTTGAGCCCACCAATTAGATTTCTCAACAGCATTCCATGACAAGTTGCGTTATAAACATCAACATATTCTGCCATCATAGTAGAAGTTGTTGTCAACTGTTTCTTATGACTTTTCCATGAAATAGGTCCTCCTGCTAACATAAAGATGTATCCAGATGTTGACTTTTTATCATCTTTGCATTTTGCAAAGTCAGAGTCTGAATATCCTATCACTTCAAGATTGTCACTTCTTCTGTATGTTAATTTATAATCCTTTGTTCCTTGAAGATAGCGTAATATTTTCTTTGCTGCTTTCCAATGATCTAGGCCAGGATTAGATTGGTAACGGCCTAGCATTCCAGCAATATACGCTATGTCAGGACGGGTACATACATTAGCATACATTATACTCCCAACAACAGACGCATAAGGAATCAATCTCATCTGTTCCTTTTCTACCTCAGTCTTTGGACACTGAAATGTACCAAAAACATCTCCTTTGACTACTGGAGCAACTGATGGTGAGCAATGTTGCATGTTATAGCGAGTTAGAACACGGTTAATATAAGCTTTCTGAGACAGACCTAGTGTTCCACTTGCTCTATCTCGATGTATTTCAATACCTATAACATAAGAGGCTTCACCGAGATCTTTCATATCAAAATTAGACGATAATAATCGTTTTGATTCATGCAACATATCTAGACTATTACTTGCCAATAGAATGTCATCTATATAGGACAAGTATAGCAAAATTGCTCCCACTCATTTTGAGGTAGGTGCATTGATCAACTTGGTTCTTAACAAAGCCATGCTTTTTCATAACTTCATCAAATTTTAAGTACCATTGACGAGATGATTGTTTTAACCCATATATAGACTTCTTTAGTTTGCAAACTAGATGTTCTTTATCTTTAGGCTTAAAGCCTTCGGGTTGAGTCATGTAAACATCTTCATATAGTTCGCCATTAAGGAAAGCAGTTTTAACATCCATCTGATGTAGCTCCAAATCAAAATGAGCTACTAAGGCCATTACGATCCTTAAGGAATCTTTTCGGGAAACAGGTGAAAAGGTTTCCTGATAATCAATTCCTTCCTTTTGAGTGTAACCTTTTGCAACCAATCGCGCTTTAAAACGCTCAACGTTTCCATTTGGGTCTAATTTGGTTTTATAAACCCATTTGCATCCTACGGGTTTAACCCTATTTGGTAATTCAACCAATTCCCAAACGTTGTTCTTATCCATTGATTCAAGTTCATCAATCATAGCATTGTGCCATTCAGAAGATTGGTCACTTGCAATGGCTTCATTATAGGAAGTTGGATCATTATGCTTTCCTATGTCTATATCAACTTCACTAAGGTAAGTTACATAATCATCAAAATTAGTGGGTCGTCTAGACCTTGATGACCTCCTTAGTTGATTATCGGGTTGAGCAGTCGTAGTGGTATGTGATGGGCCTGCCTGATTAGAATCTAATGTGCCTACCTGGTGTGGGATATCATGAACATTTGGAACAATTGGATCTTCTTCAACAAGCGGTGGTGCAGTGCCATGTACAAGAGGTGTTAATGATGGTAAAGATAAAGAACTCATCCCCCACCTCTTGCATCTCGTGAAGATTATAATCATGACATGAACTGCTCCCACTGATGTTAGAGTTCTCAAGGAATTCAGCATTACGAGTTTCAACAATACGTGTGGTGTGAGAAGGACAGTAAAATCTATATCCTTTTGATCTTTCAGGATAACCAACAAAGAAACAACTGACAGTTTTCATGTCAAGCTTCTTTTGTTGAGGATTATAGAGTTTTGCTTCAGCAGGACAACCCCATACTTTCATATAATGTAAGCTAGGTTTCCTTCCTGTCCAAATCTCAAAAGGAGTTTTAGGAACAGATTTAGAAGGAACTCTATTTACAATATGAACAGCTGTCTTTAAGGCCTCAGTCCAAAGAAATTTAGGCAATCCTGAATTGGCTAACATACTGCGTACCATGTCCATAAGTGTTCTGTTTCTTCTCTCAGCTACACCATTTTGCTGAGGAGTACCAGGCATGGTATATTGGTTTATGATCCCGTGTTCTCCACAAAAAATAGAAAATGCACCGGGAACTTGACCAATATCAGTATGTCGACCATAATATTCACCGCCTCTATCTGAACGCACTACTTTGATTTTACAATTCAGTTGATTCTCAACTTCAGCTTTGAAAACTTTAAACATATCTAGTGCTTCAGATTTTTCTTTGATCAAGTATAAGTACATATAACGTGAATGATCATCAATAAAAGTAATAAATGATTTGTGTCCAGTTATTCCTTCAGGAAAAGGTCCACAAATATCAGTATGTATAAGTTCTAGAAGACTAGAACTTCTGGTGGCACCTCGTTTATTTCCTTTTGTCATTTTACCTTTAAGACATTTAACACAAGTTTCAAAATCACTGAAATCAAGATTTGGTAACACTTCATCCTTCACAAGTCTTTGCATTCTATCTCGCGAAATATGGCCTAAGCGTTGATGCCATAACATGGATGAAGTTTCCAAATCTCTCTTTCTTTTCTTAGTTACATCATTAACTTTATATGACAATAAGGATTTTGAAAACTGGTCATCTAGTTCTAGTTTATACAAATCTCCATCCAGATGACCACGACAAATAAGTTGGGAATTCTTAGTGATTGTGACTGTTGAACATTCATGATGACTTACATAACCATCAAGGTCTAATTTACGTACAGATACTAAATTCCGAGTAATTCTCGGTACATACAAAGTATCATATAAGTACAAACAATGACCAAGTTTAGTTATAAGTTTCATAGTTCCAACAGCTTCTACTATATGTTCAACACCATCACCAACTTTAACTGTCCTTTGGCCCTTTCTTAGCTTCTGGATTGTATGGAATTCCTGCATAGTATTAGAAATATGCACCATAGAACCAGAATCAACCCACCAAGTGTTAGAAGGAACGTTAATATTAAGAGACTCAAAAATCATAAACAGATTATCACCTCTCTTAGTCAGCCAGTCCTTGAATTTTGGGCAGTCTCGTTGCCAATGCCCTTTCTTACGGCAGAATTTGCAATGAGGCTTCACCTTGGACATGCTTGAATTAGGATTAGTACTTAATTTTGACTTTTGGGCTTTAGAACTCTCTCCTTTCATGAAATTACCCTTTCTTTTATGTGGAGTGGATGTGGTTAGATAAACAGATTCTGGTTTCTCCAATTTCAGACGTTCTTCTTCCTGTACACACATAGCAATCAACTCACTCATAGACCATTTGTCTTTTTGAGTGTTATAGTTGATTTTAAAAGCATCAAAACGTGTAGGAAGTGAAGTCATAATGAAATGGACTAAGAAACCATCAGATATTTCCATGTTCATGCCCTTCAGCTTATGGGCCATGTCGCTCATCATCATAATGTGCTCACGCACACCACTTTCTCCAACGTATTTCGTCGTAAGCATCTTAAGAATTAGTGTGCTTGCATGTGCTTTTGAAGATCCTTTGAATTGTTCTTCAACTGAATCCAAGTAAGTCTTTGCATTGTCAGAATCAGGAATAGCTTCTCTGATTGCAACTGAGATGGAGTTCTTGATTATCATTAATGACATTCTATTCGACATCTCCCACTTATCATACTCTAACTTCTGCTCAGTAGTACTTGAAGAAGTTAGAGCAGCAGGAGCTTCATGTCGAAGTGCGTAATCAAGATCCATCATGCCAAGAGTTAGCTTAATGGAATCTTTCCATGAAGCAAAATTTGCTCCAGTTAGTAAATCAATGCCATAATTAGGACTTATGGAAGATGCTAAACAATCATAAGTGAAGAAAAGAAATAAATTAGATTATTGGATAATCAAACAAGAGTAATAAGAACATTGAAGATAAATCTATTATAACACCCATATAATAGACTAATGTTTATGATTCTACTTTGAACATTAGCTTCACTTTGGTTACAACCAACATTCAAGTATTAGGAATCCTAATTAAAACATACGATATGCATAATTACAACATATCACCTTTGGGCAGAGACGAAGTAACTATGCATTCTAAGCCAAGAAAATTCATCATAATGTATCACCAAATAACTAACCTTTGGGTTCGTTATCTAATAAATACATATGATTAAATAAGTGGATTTAATCATAGGTTTCAATGAGTAAGTGAAATGTCAAACCTTTGGGCTTAATAAAACACAAACTCAAGAAACAATCCAATAATTTAAGTATGTGAAGAGATCACATATAATGTAAACTATGCGTTTAACTTTTATGCAGTGCAAAATTGTTCAAATAATTTAAAATTTGAATTCTTCATAAAAGTTTATAATAAGTATTATTATTTATTTATTTATTTAATAATTATTTAATTATGAATTCAAGATTTGCTGTAAAGAAATTTAATATTTAATAGATCTCGTCATATTGTTGGATTTGCATTACACATAATATAATTATGTGGTCAGGAAATGACAAAAAAAAAATGACGTGGCCAAGAAGAGTCCACGATTCTTCCAAGACAAACATATGGCCAAGAAAAATCCAAAGAAAATATATGTTTATACATCCAGATTAAATTGGCATTTTTCTTCCAACAAGAGATTCAAAATAAATCCAAAAGTTGAGCCTCAGACCCAAGAACGCAAAGAGTTTTGAGAACATTTATGAGCCGCAACAGGGTTTAAGTTCGAAAGAGACCCTTTCATTCTCAGCCGTAACGGTTTGGGTTCGTAAGACCGATAAACGGCAATGGGTTCTTAGCAGCAAATGTTCTCGGTTCTTAACCGCAAAGGATTTCTCAACTTGATTTTCACGAAGTGTATCCGTTGCCAAAATTATGTACAAGGTTTACAAATCCAGGTTTGTTATATGAGATTTCACCAAATTCAAAATCCCCAAAATCATGAAATTAGGTTTACAATATCAATTTGAAGGAATTGTGTTTCAATTAATCAGATATTTTATGATTACTTCCAAACGATTTTCATATTATTCAACAAATTGATTGTAAACAACCAGTTATTTTCTTTCAGAAACAACCGATTGATTAATCGGTGTCATTAAACAATCGGTTTTATGTGTCAATTCACGAAACGTGATTTCATGGCCTCATCTATCGAAAACTAATTTTTCAGATTCAATTAAACAACATCACGCTCTGATGCCACATGTTGAATGAATCTGAAATCTAAGAACGAGAATAATCATGTAATACTTACTTGATGGGAACGCAATCTTTGATTTTGAAGATGATTCCATGAAGATGAAGATGATAGATTCCCGTTATGATGTTGAAGATTGATGGATTATCAACACAGTGAGGAATCAATTGAATAATGGTGTTTTGGTTCTTCTCTCTATTCACATAAAGAGAAATCTGTGTGTATTCAACATCTAAGGGGAAATCCCTTTATATATATTTATAACTGTATTTCCATCAAATACAATTAGATAAAGTCTAGGGACTAGTTATGTCAATATGTGATAATTATTAAATGGTGAGGCCATATTAGATGTACATACATACGGGTTCTAACAATTCAGTCATTTTGATATAAGGTGTTTTGCGGTTCATGAAACATATGGGCCAAATCTAAACCAAATCAGAACCATCTAGCTCATATGGTATTAGTTCATTTGTGGTTTGAACTTGTTCGACCTTAAACCATACCATAAACTAAATACAAACATGGAATTTAATGTTTATAAAAATAGAATTACGCTACAATTCTAGCATAAATTTAGAAAATATAAGGCTCTAAAAAAGTTGACTAAAATTGGCTCGATACATAAGAAGCAAGGAGGACCAACTAATAAATCTAAGGGGCCTACCCCCTGCTGACGGCCCTAACTATGCTTCGTCCCTGATTTCTTAATGTTAGGATCAAAGTATCCTTTTGTAACATCAGTGCCGGAACCGTCACCGGAACAGTGATCCATACAGAACATGAACAGTAATCAGGTACAACTTTTATGTATTTCAGTGCGAATTCATATTTATATCATATACTATTTTCATTTCATGAATCAAACAGTGAATTCCTAATCATTTCAGAGAAACAAGTTCAGAACTATGGTTCATCAGTCAGATAATTATCTGGCAACACAGAACCATCATGTGTTTATGTGTTAGGATTCTATTATGTATAAACGTATGTGAGGCTTCACAGAACCAAACAACACGGATGTCGTTACGTGAATGCTAAACAGACAGATTATTCGTATAGGTGACGATCTGTACGAATAAATCTGGAAGTTTAACGTTCTGAATGATATCCGATAATTAGAAAACCATATTGAAAAGTGTAGTTATTGTCGTATTTATTCGGGTGACGATTCGAACAAATACGCGCGATGACCGCGCGATTCGATGTAAACGTTAATTAAATATTTTGAAAATTTTAATAATAAAAGATATTTAGTTTATTTATTAGGAATCACAACCTAAAATAATTTAATTAATTCTATTTTAAGACAGAGTCGTTTCGTTACGAAAACAACGAGAAACAGACGTTGTTATGCGAAACCACTCGAAACCGAACAAACCCGAACATACCCGGGTTGTGGGGAAGCATTTAATGGCATTTAATTGCCATAAACAACCCCCACCAACCGGAATTTTTCCTAATTCTCGTTCATCTCTCTCTATCACTAACCTCTCACTAGAAATTTCACTCTCTCTCTAAGATTTCTCCTCCAATTCTTCATGGAATCTTGAGTTTTTGGTGTTAAAATAACTATCATCGTTTGTAGATCATAGAAGTACAGCAGATCGGGATTAAAATCCAACAAATTTGAGGTAGAAATCCCTTTATGTTTCGGTTTTAGGGTTTTCAAAAACCCTTATGTTCGAACCACGTTTAAACCGGTTTTAGGCCGTAAAATCTTAGGGAAACACTACCTACAACACCAAGAATGAAGTAGGAACAAACACTCTCATCCTATTTGGTCGATTTGTGAGAAACCATTTCAGCCTTTTTGTTGGGCTCGATCGGCCGAATGGGCTTTGCCCAGCTTGCCGAATGACCACACAGGTCGAATGATTTCCCCCCATTCGCCGAATGGCCTTAATCGACCTCACTCCCTCATTCGCCGAATGACCAGGCTCTCTTTCGGCCCCTCCCCTTTCGCCCGAATCAGGTTCCTTCGCCAAATCTCATTCGATCGGCCAATGCATCATTCGACAACTCACATTCGGCCATCAGGCCATTCGCTCAACCCTATTCGACCTGCATAGTGATTCGGCCCACCTTCTCTCTGTCGGCCCAAGGTCCCATTCGACCCTAGCTAGTTGAACCATGACCTAGTTTAGTTGGCCCACCTTGGTTCGGCCAAGACTCCATGCGGTCAAGCTTTATCCGGCCCACCACACGGTCGGCCCACCATTTGGTCGGCCCACCATTCTGTCGGCCCATCATTTTATTCACAAGCCATGTTGGTTCAGTCGGGTGAGGTTTCCATCGACCAAGTACTCATGAGCTCCAAATCCTTTTTAGGACTAAGTTCCACCCTACTGAGAGGATCCGATCCATATTTAGTGTAGCCAAGGATGGGCAAGGGCAAGGCCAAGGGTAAAAGGATGGGATAAAACTTGTATGTAAAAGTTGGACACCTACACTCAATTCATGCATGGTGTGTGTGTGGGTGCATGCATGGGGCTTGTGTGTGAGCGCATGGGTTAATACTAGGGTTTTATCCATGCAAATCCACTTTGGGTGGGTTTTGGATCAAACGAGAGTTATCTTAAACATTATTATCATTCATATTCATATAGTGAACATCATTCGAGTTTAACATACTTGAGACATCATGAGGAGCAAAACAATAACCTAAGGTTTCGAGTGTTAATGAAATTCTTAACACCTAACTAATCTAGTTAATTTATTTAAATTATCAAGAGCTAGCAAATTCAAGTGTTGCAAACAAAGTAAGTAATGGGCCCAAGGGTGGCCCAATGGGCTTAACTTAAGCTCATCACATTATTTATATTCATCTTTTAAATAATTATGTATAATAAAAGAAAATGATTTATAAACTTTATTAAATCATACTAAATAATGTTTTCTAAATAATTAACCTATAATGAAATAATTTAAATACGATTTAACTAAGTACTTGTAATGACTTGTGGGATTAGGGTTACTAATGGGTAATAAGTGAGACTAATTTAGGTGCAATCTTAGAAACACATTAGTAATCTAGGACACTTAGTTGCACGCCGAGACCAAACCCTAGATACGACGTCAATTATACATACTTATCGTATTCGATTCTTTTAAAATAACTCAGGAACCGAAGATACTTAGGCTACAACAACGAGCGCGCATTTTGTGGTAATTCTATACAGAGCAACACAGGTGAGTTCATTGCCCTTTTCTAAACATTTTTGTTTTAAAACACGGGGCTGAGAAGCACGCGTAAACTGTTTTTATTTAAACTGTTTATTTAAATGCTTTTATTTATTATATGTTTTACATATAAATGTTTGTTGATACTCCTAGACTCCTGTCTAGATAATTATTAAACAGATCAAATAACCAACTTAATTAAAGTACTCTTATGAGTAATACTTTAATTTAAACTCTAAATCAACCCTTAGTCCATCAAGCTCAAATTCAAGAATCTAAACTCAAAGTGGAAATCAAACGAACAAAATCAAAGGATCATATTCAAAGGAAACTTAACTCAGTGTGTGATCTGAGAACCAAGAATCATAATCAAGAATCAATTATCATTGTGAATCATGGAAATTCAAAAGATCAAAGATCAAGAGACTCAAGGAATCAGAAATCATAAATGTGTGTGAATCATGATAATAATGAAACCATTATAATCTAATGAGATCATTAACAATCAAGTTAAGGTGGATGTCAGTTGTATAAGAAATCAAGATCACGTGTAACACACATATAAAGTCCCACTCAGATGCAGAAGACCTTTGGGTCAGGCTGTAACGGGCAATAACATGAACGATCAAATGATATCAATATCAAAGTCATATCAAGAGAATCAAGAGATCAAGAATCAAAGGATATCCTTAAAGTCCCACTCAGATGCAGAAGACCAGGGGGTCAAGCTGTAACGGGCAAAACATTAAAATCCCGCTCAGTTCAAGTGTACTCCTTGTGAGTTATACCTGACATGGGTCACGTGTGAGAGGTTACAACTTGGACAACCACCAACAACTAAGTCTAATTGATTGAGTTAAATAAGGCCCAATCATCATGCCTTAGTTGCATTTAAATGTTTTATTTAATTATTTAACATTATATTTCTATCACTGACTTTTGGGAAATCATATATCTATGAGGAACTCAAGAGGATCAAAGGTAAATCAAGCTTTGGAAAATCATAATTCAAATCAGAAGTTGTAGGGTAAAAATGCTTAATTATCATTAACAACAGTGTCATATGCATATTAGTATGTGGTGGGATGTTGGCTACGGCTTGTCCCTTACATATGCCCTATATATAAGCATACCGATGTGGATATTACATGTGGAGTTAATGAGGTTAGGGTTTTTACCAAAGGAAGTTTCAAATCAGTTTCAAATCATTTTCAAACATTAAACAATATGAACTCGCCAACCATGTGTTGACTTGATCTTTCTGCATGACTTCTCAGGTGACGAACAGGTCAATTAAGAAGTCATTTCTTTTGGACTAGGACTTCAGATAGAAGACTTAGTATTTTGGACCTGCATACTTTTGAAGACATCATTATACAAATTATTTTGTATATCTTGTGTAAATACAAGATAAAAATCTATGATGTTGATGGTAGATTTACATTGTTAAATTATAAACAATACTGATGTAATTTAACTTTGTAATTCTATTATATTTAGCATTTCTCATTTATATCATGTGCAATGTAAACAATCTGATCATCACGATTATCACTCACGATATCGCGCCCCGGGAACCTTCCGCCGGTCGGGGAAACCCGATCCTACCCCGCCGGCTCGGGGTGTGACACCTTTGAACAAATAGTGTCATGGTAGTCCCTTAATGCTTTGAAAAAATAGAATTCCACTACATCTCTAGTTTAAATATATATATACACACACACACTAGTGAGATGCCCGCGCGATGCGGCGGAAAACAAAACAATTAGACTACTGATTTTGGCTTGTAAAAAGCTTAAATCACCTGATTTTTATCAAATCAACTCTTTTAACTAAAAAAATTATTATGATAAAATTCATCATTTAAAATGCCAAATATTATATGACAAAAGTATGAATAAGTAATTTATTTGATTTGAGAGTGTTTTCTTTTATAGGTATTATACGATACTTTATTTTTTAAATTTATCAATGTGAGACAAATTAAAAAGTAAAAGAAAACCATTTAGTTTATGGTTCTTAAAGCTTTGTTTGTTGTACTTTATATTTTAAAAGTTGTAAAACTCTTAATTTTAAGAGTTTTCGGTAAAAGATCATTGTGTCATTCTTATATGTATTATGTAGTTGTGTGTGTGTGTGTATATATAGACAGAGAGAGAGAGAGAGGGAGATTCTATGTTGTGAAAACTCGATCTTAGTGTGAAAATCCTTAACCATATCCGAGTCGTTCATTTGTGGTTCACATTAAACCACATTTTTTTATTTGAACATAATTTTTTATTCAGGTTTAATGTAGATCACATATATATTTTTAAGATTTTAAATCAATAACCCATATAGGGTTTAAGAGTTTCTCTCTAAGATCAGGTTTTAACATAATACAAACCCTATGTATGTATGTATGTATGTATGTATGTATGTATGTATGCAGTGGCAGACCTAGAAATTTTTTTTATAGGGGTCGGAAATTTTTTTTAGATAATTATTTGTCGTTAAATATTTTTTTATTGGACCAATTTGAACGAGGTCGGATCACAAAAAAAATGATGACACTAAATCATATCACAAATACATAATAAAAGTACGTCAAATAACCTCGTTGATTAGGATGACCGATGATATGATAAAATTAGTTTTCTTTACATAGAATTCAAATGAATACTATTCAAATTAACAAATTCAAGATTTAACTAAGTTTTATTTTGAAAAACCGTTCCATATTACCTAAATATATACAAAGTATACGTAAATCAACTAAGTTTCTAATCATGCTAACAAGTTTCAATTATTCGTATTGTACAATAATCACTTAACCTATAAATTTGGTGTATACAAGTTAGTTACTGTTCCAGTTTATATTCTGGGAGGAACCGGATATAAATTATGATATTTAAATTCAATCACTTAATATACAAATTGAGTCTTATTACTTTTATTAAGTTGGGCTATAAGTGATTAGGTATTGAATTGAATTATAAATTACTAACTGAGTTTAATCATAGGTAATGCATATTGTGTTATTTGGGTACCATTATATAAGTTTTGGTTTTCAAATGGTTTTAGAATTGGCTTTCTCAGGGCCGTCAAATTTTTATAGGGTCGGGGGAAATTTTTCTTAGGGATCGGTCGAGATCAGACCCTATATATAACATTAAAAATAAAAAGTTTATGTTGGTCGGTCGACCTCCATCTCCATATGGTGGGTACGCCCCAATATGTACGTATGTACGTATGTATGCATTACATACATACATACGTATGTACATATATATCTTAAAAATATAAAATTCTAAGAAAATAATTTCATTTTCGGTTTTAATACCAAATCAAGCTACCTTTAAATGAGTAGTATCGTGGCATTTGAGTTCCTGTAACCAGGGGCCACTCAACATTTATTTGCAAAATTGACCCGTTTGCTTGTTTGCTTAAATTACACAACCCTACTAAACATGACAAGATTTACTACCAACTACCAAATGTTTGTTGGTGCAGAGGTGGGAGAATCAGGTAACTGCATCCGCTTCACACTTGGCTACCCACCGTTTACCGTGGGCACGATAACTGGTACACTATAGGTGCGTCCTTCCCGGTCCTCTCGTACTAGGGAAAGGTCCTCTCAATGCTCCAACGCCCACACTGGATATGGACCGAACTGTCTCACGACATTCTGAACCCAGCTCAAGTACCGCTTTAATAGACGAACAACCCAATCCTTGGAACATACTACAACCCTAGATGGTGAAGAGCCGGCATCAAGGTGCCAAACGTTCCCATCAATGTGAGCTCTTGGGGAAGATCATCCATCGGTTCCGGTCAACAAAATCAATAACTGGTTTCAACCGGTTTTTGTCGGTTCTGGTTCGGGTTTTGTTCGGTTCTGGTTCCGATTTCTTTGAAAATCCGAAACGCCTGTACCCACCTGCTGAGTATGACCGGTTCGAGGTGGGCAACAACCGAAACCGGAACAGACTACCCGAACCGGAACCGGTCATACCCGAACCAGTGGGTACAAACGGGTCTGTTTTTTCAGACAAATTAGAACTGGAACCGAAACCGGAACAGGTTCTGCCTGCACCCGGCCAAAAACCGAATCGGAACCAGAAAAAAGCCGGTCGGAACTGGTCAAAACCCAGAACCGGAACCGAAACTGGTTCTTGACTTTGTTGACCGGAACCGGTTAAAAAAAACGATTTGCGCACCTCTACCCGTCTCTATGTTGGTGCATGAACTTTAAGCCCATATCTTCGGCCTGGTGAGGGCCCTATTCAGTTGTGATAAGTCCTATGATCCTTAAACTAGTTCATACTAAGCCTACAGTTAGAAATGACAATTTTTACCCATGTCAAAAGAAATGTGTTGGTTTGAGCAAACAATTGTAGTATAATGAGTTGAAATGAGTAACATCATAATATTGAATAGGTTGAGATGGGTATCACTTAAACACAATACGGGTCAAGACGGGTAATTAAAAAGTATGTAAATGCAATGGATTCAAACATTTAAGAATGGTTAATAACATATTTGATGAGAAAATCATTAAAAATTATCCAAAAGAACTATTTGTTTACTTATGACACATCTTAAGTTAAACTAAATTGATGTTTTTTAAGAACAATCCATTTAGACCCGAACTGATTTTGCTTAAACCTTGTCCAAAACTGCACCCATCCTGACCCAAACTCGTTCTGACCGTTACCCAACCCGACCCAACCTGTTCATTTTGCCAGGCATACCTACGGTACAATTTATATAAGACTTGCTTAAGATATCTAAAAATATAACCAGTCTAAACATAGTTGACGCGATAATGCCCAATCTAGTTTTTAAAACCCTACTAAACACCATCGAAAAGTGATCGATCCATGATTTTTATGTCAGTGCCTACGAAAATGGACCGGTTAAAACTTATTGGAGAGAAACTATCAGACAAAGAAATATCTTAATGGTATAAATTATATTTTATAAATTGATGATTTAGTATGCATCAATAATCTGAAAGGTAAAATGATGTCATCAATATGAAAAATCTCAATTCTTAAATCTCAAAAACTAGTTTTTCTGTTACCAAAGGAAGTGATTAAAGTAAAGAAGAGACAAACTAAAAGTTTCAAATTCAATTATCATTTACCGTGATTTTCCTTAGAGGTCACCGATTCGATTGCTTGCGGTCGCGTTTTATCTGTTCCTTCCAATTATTCGATATTGAAAGGACCAGAAGGATTTAACATATAAGTGAGTTTCCATGGTTAATAAAATAATCAGAAACAAAATACTTGTTTTCTTGTTGACGTATAAATTTAAGACCACATGTCCAGCCCGGTATGATCCGGCCCAATATAACATGAGCCCAATAAGCCAAGAAATGGGTCGGGCTTGAATCGACATCATTACGTACAAAGTCCAGTTTATACAATATTTTTTTTCCAAAACGTTTCACTGGTTCAAGATCTTGTCTTGAGAAGAAAGAAAGCTTTCATCTAATTTATTTAAACGAGCAACGAGAAAATCACTCGCCGGAAAAACCCTACAAACGACGGAAGAACAGTGATCGGAGCATTACCATGAGTCGCGGAAGTGGAGGTGGATATGATCGCCACATCACTATATTTTCGCCTGAAGGCCGTCTCTTTCAAGTCGGTATGAATCCCTCATTCAAATCCATGCTAATTAAGAGTTCAATTTTTCATGTTTGATCGTTAAACATTGAAATTAAGTTCAGATTTGTGTTTTATTAAGTTCTAGGGTTTCAATTAGATAGATTTACTCGATGTTGGTTCGAATTAGGTTTTATTCTAATGAGTTGTGTTGGATTTATAAATGGAAACAGAATACGCTTTTAAAGCAGTTAAAGCAGCTGGAGTCACCTCGATTGGTGTTCGAGGCAAAGACTCAGTGTGTGTTGTGACTCAAAAGAAGGTTCCGGTGAGTTTAATGTTTATTTTTGGAGGATTTTAATGTTATACTTTTCTATATTGTAATGGTTTTGTGTGATTTGTGATCATGATGCAGGACAAGCTCTTGGATCCAACCAGCGTTACACATCTTTTCCCAGTTACTAAGTTTCTTGGATTGCTGGCTACAGGCACTACAGGTTTTTGTTTAGTGATCGCAACATCAAATATATCATTCTTAGGTTCCATTTTTTGGTATTTCTGAGGAATACTTTCATGATAGACCTATATGGCTTTTTGTAATAACTATGATGCCAATTTTTTTTAATAAATTTTGATATATGATAATATGAAAATGATTGCCTAAGAGAACTTCTATTGTAGTTTTTGTTATTATGCGTAGAACAAATTTTCATTGTGTTCAAATGAACACAAGTAACTATTATGTAGATGCATGGTTATGCAGTTTATGGTCTGTATTGTGCAACTTATGTTTCAAGCAACTGGAAATATGTATTTGCATATGGGTCTTGATAAATAACCACTTAGTTACTGTAGATTGTTTGTGGGTTTGGTAAATAATATGCTGTCATATCATTTTTTAAAAATTTTTGTAACTCATGTCAGATTTAATCCTCATACCTGTCTTACATTGTTAGTTCGTTGCTGGTAGGTTTGTGCATGAATGTTGTTATTGCAATTAATTGGTGCATTCTACCTGCATAATGTTATTTCATTGTTATATTATTGTTTGATCTTAACAGTTAAGTTTATTTTTTCTCTTTCATTCCAGCTGATGCAAGGACCTTGGTTCAACAAGCAAGGAATGAAGCTGCTGAGTTTCGTTTTAAATATGGATACGAGATGCCTGTTGATGTCTTGGCTAGATGGTAGTCCTAGTATTCTGTGACCCATTTAACTTTTATAGATTCTATGTTATGCAACTGCTTATTTTGGTTAAATATATCTTCATTCTCTCACCATGCCATATTTGCTGTGAATACTTTTTTTTTAATAGAGGTGATCATTTAAAAAAAATGTGGTCTATATGTGCCTCAATTTTTTTTAAATAATAACATTGCATCATATTTTTTATGCCTTTTCATGATTTTTCATTATACCATGCATAGGAGGCTTTTATAATGTCTAGGTAACTTTTATCTATATTAATCAGTTTGTCACAATAACAAATTTGTTGGTAAACATTTTGTTAATTCTTTTTAAGTTATATGTTGCAGGATTGCAGACAAATCCCAGGTTTATACTCAACATGCATACATGAGACCACTTGGAGTAGGTATGTCTCTTCGTTTTCTGGGAATAACTAACACTTTATTGTTTTTTTATTTTCTACAACTTATCATGCAATTTAACCCGTTTCTAACTTAACTCAATCATATATATTTTAAAATGTGATTTTAATTTTCACTATTTTTCATCTATAACTATAGTGGCTATGGTCTTGGGTATTGATGATGAGAATGGGCCTCGACTTTTCAAATGTGATCCAGCAGGCCACTTCTTTGGTCATAAGGTATGCGAAGTTAGAAATTGGAGATATATTATCATCACAAGCTGGACTTTCCTTATAGGATCAGTTTCATATATATCCTTCTAAAAGTTATTTATAAAAATATGTTTTACGAACAAATAAATTGCAAAACATTGATACTTTAGTGAACCATTTCAGCATAAATAATGTTCTAACTTCTAAGTAACTGTTGTTGTTCTATATAATGTTGAACTAACTGATGTTCTAAGTAACTGATGTTGTTCTATATAATGTTGAATGGGTAAAAATGTACCCTAATTGTTTCGGAAAAGTAAATAACTAAATATAATATTATGAAATTTAAAAGAATATAATATTATGAAGAATATATATAATTTAAAAATGTACTCTGATGTTGTTCAATACATTATTTCCAAACTCTTTGAAGTTATGCAATGAGGTGCTGCATTTAAAACTTAAAAGACATAACTGATATGAAATTATTATATTTGACATTTTGCAGGCAACAAGTGCTGGCTTGAAAGAGCAAGAGGCAATTAATTTCCTGGAGAAGAAAATGAAAAATGATCCTGAATTTTCATATGATGAAACTGTACAGGTGCATTTTTTTTTTGTTTCTGTTTTAGGAAAAGAACTTTGTTTGACTACTGTTAAATTCTAATCAAATCTGCCTGTTCATAAAGATGACATTTGTGTTATTTTTTAATACGCCCCATTTCCGGTGCACACATATAATGTATATATGTGTGAGCCCTCAAGGGTCCAAAGTAAAATTGCACTAATTTTAACGTTATTTTACTTATTTTGTGAAAATAACGTTAAAAGTGTTGGGATGATCAACTCAAAACGATAACTTTGAGCCGGGGACTCCTTTGGAGCAGCCTCTATGTCCCAACTGGGATAGGGGTAAGGTTTGTGCCCATCCTTCCCCTTAGGCCCTACTCAAAAGTGGGAATATACCAGGCAAGTTTGTTTGTTTGTTTGTTTTTGTGTTATTTTTGAATGAATTTAATGTCATGCTTATTATCACTTATTACAGACTGCGATTTCTGCTTTGCAATCTGTTCTACAAGAAGACTTCAAGGCCAGTGAGATTGAGGTATGAACAAATCCCGTGTTCACTTAAATATATAGATGTTAAAATAATTCTAATGCTTATATGAGCCTCACAAGTTTAAACCAAGCTTTTTTGCTTTTTGGTGCTGCATCATAACACTATCCAATGGTCCAGAAATGGACTGGGACTGATTTGTGAACATATTGGAACCAAGAACTGGTCCATATATTGTCCATTTGAAACAGGTTCAGTCTCAAACCATTTAACCAGACCATGAACTTGACTCAAGCTTTTAAGCTAGTGATGTAACTTTAGTTTCCTGCTCAAATGATGTTCTCTCTTAAAATAAATAGAAACAGTTTCAAACCTGTCTGATCAAAAATCGCATCTTTCATACCATGAACCGGCAACCAAGAACCGGACCATACATAACTATTCCTATCTTAGTAATGATCCAGTCTGTTTTGGTTTTACGGTGGGCTAAAGCCCATTTCTGTACCTCTATAGTTTTGAACTTGTTGTCATTGCGTTAGCATATACATCTACTTTTCCATGATTTTTGATACAGGTTGGAGTTGTGCGAAAGGATAACCCAGCGTTTCATGTGCTGTCCACCGAGGAAATTGATGAACACCTCACTGCCATAAGTGAACGCGATTAAACTTTATAAAATTGAGACTGTTTTCATGTTCTTGTCACTCTTTTGAGTGAATTAGAAGAATGTTATTAAGAAGAATTCACAACAATGTTCCTGGTTTCACTTCCTGTTTTGAAATAGTTATTTTTATTTGCATTAATGGTGTCTTTTATTTCCCTTCAAATGTGCTGCTTAATGTCCCACAACTTATTATGTTTGAATTTGATGAAACTTATAATAACAGCTGTTACATCGACCATGAATAACTGTTTTTTAAGGATTTTGTCCTTTCATGCCAACAAGCGAGTATAAGTTACCCGCCTGTGCCTGTGTAACGAGATGTTCTACCTGCATCACATGAAACTTTACTAGAAGAAGATGATAGTTTCATGTAAACAAGAATAAGAATGCATATATTAATCACCTTTGGGCTGCAATAAGTAGATCGAGAGGTTGTTTCGCCCTTTGTCCCCAAATATGGGTAATATGTTCTCATACAATGTAGCTCCAATCTGACCTAGCTGGCGAGCGATCCCAATTCGCGACAGAGAACAAGACAGCAAGCGAGCGTACCTTTGTTCGCTTCTCCACCAAGCACGGAAGTTTAAGGATAACTGTAGGTCGGTGGCTACCTAAGGAATAATAAATACCAAAAGGGCTTTGTCCTGGTGGTATTTCATGACGTTTCAAAATGGAAAGTCATTGGTTCAAATCTTATTCAAGGCATATTGGGGCTGGTCAGCTAAGGGGTCAGGAGGTTTTCCAAAATGGTTTTCCCCTGGGGTGAGCTACATTGGGTTCAGGTGTTGCTATATGATCCGGGTTCTGAGTCTTCGAGCTCGGTGATATTCTGGATCCAAGGTATTGCTGGTCAAAAAAAGAAAAGGAATAATAAATTGCTGAAAGATCTATCTCAGCTACCAGGACTCCATATTCTTGCCCTAATTTGGCAACCACAACACCATCATGGAGGAGTTATGTGTTTCGGTTATATAACAAGCCTAAAAACGTTCCATCAGATTTTCTTGGGACCGGTAATTTGGTACTAGAGGTGCGCAAACCGGTTCTAATTATGGTCAACAAAGTTAAGAACCGGTTTCAGCTCGGCTCGGGTTTTTGAACGGTTTTTATTGTTTTTTGGCTGGTTTCGGTTTTGGTCGGATATGGTGGAACCGGTTCCAGTTATAATATCTTTGACAAACCGGAACCAAATGTATTTATCGGTTCAAGTATGACCGGTTCTGGTTCAGGTAGTCGGTTTTGATTCCGTAACTAGTTTTTCTGTCACCTCTATTTGGCACACAACTATTTAGTTAAAACATGTCTGATCTCTGGTTCATTGAAAGTTGATTTAAGATCAACTCCTCTGAGATTCAATAAATACTCTTTTTGATGTTGTCAAACGTTAATCCAAATGTCAAACTAAGTGTTTGGTTAAACTACTTCAATGGATTTTGATTTTCGGTCGTATTTAAAGGTTTTAAAAAGGGTTTAAATTTTACATTCTTAAAAATTGAAATCTCTTCCGCACGTATTTGATTTTGAAATAAATATAACCATTGGTCCATTACAGGGAATTAGTTTAATTAACTGTCACTAAAAAAAGAATATTTAAGATAGACAGAAAATAATTATGTTTATAATTCATATTTTCTCTCTCTCGAGTAAGGCTGTAAACGAACTGAACATTCAGCAAACAATTCGTGAACTGTTCGGCGAGAAGTTTGTTTATGTTCGTTCATTTAATAAATGAACGAACACGAAGAAGTTCGGTTCGTTTAGTTAAGTGAGCAAACATGAACATAGATTGTGTTCGTTCATTTGTGTTCGTGAACGTTCGGTAACATTTTCGCTTATGTTCAGTTAAGTTCATTTATTATATTTATTCATTAAATGAGTTGTATATTTTTAAATTTTAATTTTTAGTTTAATACCAAAATATTTAAGTTATTTTTATTTAATACTATAATGTTTTAATTTATATATTTATAAATGATTAGTTCCAATGCTAGATATTAAGAATGATGATTTTTATTGTTTAAATAATGTGTTCGTTAGAGTTCGTGAACAAGTTAAATTCCTTAATGAATGAACACGAACAAGAAATTTTTGTTCGATTAGAGTCCATGAACCATTCGTTAACAAATTAAAAGTTAAACGAACGAACACGAACAAGGCATCGTTCGTGTTCGTTCGGTTTCGTTTACAGCCCAACTCTCGAGTAATAGGCTAACAGCTGCTTAAAATGTAATTGAAAGGTTTTTTTGGATGACTTGAAACGATCACACTCAAAACAAGATTTCAACCGTCCTCTCGAAATTGACGCTCTAAAGTGTACGCTTGACACCACCACAGAAAGAACCCCATAACTAGGTAAACCCTTAGCAATAAGTCTTAAACTAGATTTAAACATAAGACCTCTTATAATAAAGTCAAGATACCCCTGGTTTATGACATAAATCTCAACTTATTCTAATAACTACTTTACTAAGTTAAATTTCAATTTTCACCTATTAAAGTCAAAGGAAACAGAAACAAAAAAACCTGGTCCAAATAAAATTATTGTGTAAGTTGAACTTTGGAGATCACTTGATAATTTTTTTGTTAATTGACGTAAAAAACTTTCATAAAGAGCTTATATTGGATAAACAATCTCAAACACCCTCAAATAAAAAAAATAAAAACTCAAATTCAAAACGCAGGTAGTCTGATTCCTTGATTATACATCACACCAATAATATCAGCCTCCCAAGGCATTACAAAGGGTTGAACAAGGAAACAAAACCATTGTAATATTATATCCAACCGATCGAATCATTTTGGTTTTGTAGCATTATATCCCCCTGATCAAACCATTTTAGGCGCGGTGCGTGCGCTAATAAAGAAATAAAGATTTGGTAACACAAGAATGCCCTCATCTACATAGTACAAGGTTTTGACTAGTTCTTCAGAGGAGCCTTTTTTACTCTATCGGCTATTCGGTCAGGACCAGTTGTGTGTGACTTGAACCGACCTCTTCCTTCACTTTCTTTCTCCTGTTATCGAGTGCAAATCATTAAACAACTTGTTTTCAATAATATAAGTCGACTATTTCAAAATGAAGATTCATTCTAAATTCAAACTACTACTTTACCCTATGATTGAGGTGTAAACCTCGGCCTGAATTGGAGCTTGTTAATAACAAGCTCAAGTGAGCTTCACATACCAAACTTGAATATGTTTACAAGCCTAAATGAGCCTAATATATATTATGTTTATCATATATATAATTATTATAAAAATAACTAAAAAGTAGATATTATGTTACATATATATATATATATATATATATATATTATAAAGATATATCAAAACTAATTAGTAGAAAATAAACAACTTGAGCTCAAGCTTTAAAATTTACTCATGAACAATGCTCGAGCTCTTTTAAGTTAAACGAGCCATGCTCAAGCTCTTTAAGTTAAAAAAGCTAAGCTTGAGCTTAGGCATGCTTAGGCTCGACTCCACTTGTTTACACCCCTACTTAGGATAAATGAAGTTTGATTTCAATAGGCTGGTTAATTGTTTTCGTATATATGCATAAGCACAACTGCATAGGCTTTTAAATTATAAAAATCAAAAGCACCTGAAATAAATACCCCCTTAAATTATATAATATAAACGACTTAATTGAATTGTACCATTATAATTGAGAGCTTTTATTATATGAATGTGTTACTTCATTTTAATATAAATATATAAGCAGTCAGGTTTAAGTAAGAAACTAACATATGGTGAGACCATCTAGACATATTGCAACCATTTATCACATTTAATGTAATAGTTCTCAGTTCTGCCACCATTTCGTAGGGGACACTGATGTAGCGGATAAAATGGCCGTGAAATGTTCTCATCGCGTTATAGATCTTACATGATGCAACACCACCGAAACTTAAACGATCCGCATCAACTTATTTTCAATTCATTTCAAGGTTCTGTTTTCGGTTATTCAGTTATTGGTTTTTGTTAATGGCAATATTGTAATATTACCTTTTTCTTGACGATCTGAACAACATCCTCGTCATGCAGAACATGACTAAGGCCACAATGTTGTGGGGAATGCCTTGCACTTGAGCCCCACACCAACACATATTTGACTTCTTTCACAAGGCTTCTGTGTATATGGTTACAAAAATCTTCTACAGTGCACCCACCTCTATCCTGAAATTACAAAAACAAAATAATAATAATAATAATAATAAATATATATATATATATATATAAAGGTACTGTATTTACTTAACAAAATAAAAACTAAGCCACCTGTCGCTAAATTTTGATCAAGTTTCACAATTGTTCCACTGTGGCACTCAAAACTCTTTAAAAAAACATGAAATTGAAACCACAGCGGTTAAAATGAAGCAGAGTGACATAGGTGGAATAATGGTGGAACATGATTACTATCTATGGCATTAACCCTAAAACAACAATACTAATTACTCAAACACATAACAACACTACAAGCGCGCGCGCACACACAAAGGAATGTGTTTTAACATACAGCAGAAAGAACCACAGGATCACCAAAATCAGGTTGTTGGCCTTGTGGCTTTGTATAAACCCTCACTAGCCCCATTGCGTCCCACATCTTTGCAAGTAGTCTATCCAGATTCAGCTGTCAAAATGAGCAGGTTAGAAGTTTATAAAGTTGCAAGAGTATTACATACTGTAAATTAACATTTTGATAATATAGGCTACATTATCCTTGAATATCATCCTGAATTAACTCAGATGCTTTAACTATGTTCTTATAAAATTAAGCACAAAACGTACCTTCAAGTTGCAGCTAATGACAATAGAATTCGGTTGTCGTGCTAATTTGTCAACATCATCAATACCAACAACATCGATTTTGTTGTATACATAAATACACTTCATGTACTTACGATTTCCCTCTATAACATCTATCAAATCATCTACAGTGGCATCCTCACGAAATAATAACTGCAAAATAATGAATATGAAAAAGAGTACTATCATGAGGAAGGTATTAAATAATCTCTTAAACATATACTAACAAACTTAGGTGACTATATTAGATAAGTAGATAACTTTACTTGTTCCTTCAGAGGGAAGGGAGGAATAATTTTCATTACAATTCATATATTTTTTAACTAATATTTCAACTTAAAAGATACATTACACTAGAAAATTCTTAAAAATCATTATCAAAAAAGATTCTTAAGCTGGGTCAGTTGTTCATTAGCTGAAAGTTTAGATTACCTCTGCATTGTGAATCTTGTATTCATGTAGAATTTGGTAGCAAAGCTTCTCATCCACATGAGTCAATTGCACTGTGCTGTTAAAGGAAATACCACCAGTTTTTTTCTTTTTGAAATATATCTGCAAGGAACCCAACAAATGAGAATAAAATTTAGAATGGTACTTTTTGCATAAAGTGGTGTACTTTCATTACTGTTTATTTTTTGTGCATGAATAAGGTTGTTTTGTCCTGCTTGGAAATTATGCGGATTTCTAAGCTATTTAGGTAATAATCATGTAGACTTGTTGTAAAAGTTTGTCATGTTTGGGTCATTATTAAAATTCACTATAATGACCCAACCAGAAAAAAAATAAAAATAATAATCTTAAATGATCAAAATATCAAATGAACAAAAAGGTATATGACAGACTACACAGAAGTAAAAGTAAGTTGGTATTTATCCAAAAAAGAACAAAATTAAACAGTTTACATAAGAATAATCATAGAAGTAGAGTTAAATTTTACTGATGCTTGGGGTTACATGTTCCAAAACAAATAATCAATGATGTGGAACATTACTTGTGGTGGTTTCTTGTTTAAGCGCAAGCCAACAGCTTCAAGCTCTTTTGTCAATATCTGTCGATGTCCTTCGCTCTGAAATTTTTTTTTCAGAAACAAACAAAGAGATCTTAAAAAAATATATATTTATTGAAGATAGCATAACACCTGTATTTCTAAGATATAATGAATATATAAATTATTGAATTGTGTGTCCATAATTGGGAGGGTAGTGGGTTTTAAGTTTGCTAGGTGCCGATTGGTATCACCCTAGTTTATACAAGGTGAAATTGTTACTAGACAATTCTGCCAACAAAAAACCTTCTCTAGATTCTTTAATATATCTTCAATTAATTTTATATTTATTTTTCCTTTCTTATGTTTCTTTTCTGTTCTTTTAACTTCTCTGTATAACTCCTTTACATAAAATCTCTAGAATTTGCAATGAGGGAAGGATGTTGATTTCTCATATATTGGGATTCTTTCATGTCATGATGACAAGCAAGCCAAGCAAGCACAACAGATTTAAAGCCTAAAAATCAATAGGTAATAACAGTTCCCATCACTTGCAAGTCATAATCAGATATCAAATAGAGTTACCCAATCACTGTTCATCAATAGAAATGACCAAAAAAAAGTAACAAACATAGCCAGTAAAAATCCCACTGGCCTGGGGGGAAAAATAGAGACAAACCTTACCCTATCCCAGTTGGGATAGAGAGGCTGCTCCAAATGAGTCCCCAGCTCAAAGTCATCGTTTGAGGTTAATCAACTCAACGCTTTTAACGATTATTTTCACAAAATAAGTAAAATAACGTTAAAATTAGTACAATTTTACTTTTGCCCCTTAAGGGCCAACACATATATACATTATATGCATGCACCGCAAATAGGGTGAATAGAAATCACCAAGCAAGATTTTATATCACAATGAGAAAAAAGACTTACTTTCGAAGCATCCAGAACCATCAACACAATGTCTGATGACTTTGAAACTGCAATCACCTAAACTTGAAAAGAACACAATTCATTAGCAAAGATGCATCTACTATAATGAGATGTAAAGACGCTTTCCTCAATAAGAGGATGATGTATACGTAGGTCACCGATGTATTCAAAAGCTTTCACTAATGTCATCAAAGTACTAAAACAAGTTTAGACACCACCTGAGTATATATTTGGTTTCGTCTATGCTGACTTCAACAAAAAGCTTGCCAGAAAATAGTAAAGAAAAAAAAACACATAACCCAAAGTTTGGACACTTTTGTCACATCTTAAGTTGTAAAATGAATGACCAAAATGTTCATGAATCTACTTCAAAGAATCAACCATAGATGGATTTTCAAAACATAATTGAGTATGTTCAATGGATGAAACCTTTCCTATTATATTACTTCTAGAACTAAAACTTCCGCATGTCATACATCTATTAAACATATATAAAACAAATTGAAGCCACTACAAATAAGATGACAACCCGTCTTATTAAATGAATAAATAGCATACCTGCCTACCACGACCCTTACCCTCAGAAGCTCCTTCAATGATTCCAGGAAGATCAAGTAACTGAATTTTAGTATCATTGTAGTGAATAATACCAGGGATGCATGTTAGTGTTGTAAACTCATATGCTGCAGCTTCTGATTGCGTTCCAGTCAACATGGTTAAGAGCGTCGACTTTCCCACACTGTATAAAAATAAAATATCAGAACAGTGATAAGTAATAATAATCAGATTACTTGTGTTGTGGTCGACCTATACATTTCGAAAAAATTAAGGGTTAACATAGCTACAACATCACCATCAAATTAAAATCACAATTGGTTATAACTTGGCACTAATTTGTATTTTTATTTTTTGCATAAAATTCTAGTGCACTTCAAATTTTTTCCCTTATTAGTCTACTTTTTTTGTGTGTTTGACTATTTGAGACATTAACATATAGTTTTTTGTACTATTTAGGTCATTATAGGGTATTTTAGTGATGACCCATAAAACAAGAACGTATTCGGCACTTACCTTAGCTCCCGCTTTGTATAGGGTTCAAGAAGGGGTCGGGTAGCTCTGCAATCTCATGTATGCAGCCTTACCCTACACATTTGTGCAAGAAGCTATTTCCCATGACTTGAAGCCATGATCTCAAGGTCACAAAGTAACAATCTTACCAGTTGCTCCAAGGCCCGCACATGTACAAGTCCGACCCAAACAACAATATAGGCCATTTTAGTCAATGTACTCTTTTATATATTTGATTTAAGGCTTTTCATCCTATTCAGGTTATGTTAGGGTATTTTGGTTTTATTTTTATTTTTAGTTTTTAGGAAAACTAACTCACACAAACTCTAAACTACTCCTAAATCTACACTAGTGTTCAATATGGGACTAGAACTCTCAACTTCTTAGGGAGGGACACCTCTACTACACATCATAACCACTAGGCTACAAGGCCATTGTTTGTAGGGTATTTTAATGATGAATCGTACTCAATTCAAACTTTTACAAGTCCATGTAATGACCCAAACAAGAGTAGAAGACTGCATAACAACAAAGATTGGACAAAAGGCCATCTTTTAATCACTCAGATATACAAAAAATGCAAAACGACTAGAACCAGGAAAACAAAAAACATGTATCCTCTGTTGGTGGGGAGGGAGGAGCCAAAAGAATATTCATAACATACCTTGGAAATCCTATAAGTGCAACACGACCATGGCCAAATTTTGTGACCTCAAAACCCTCTCCAGCTCCACTAGAGCCCTGTTTATAATAGATGAAATATGATATATATATATATATGACAATGATCGCAGTCCCCAAGTGCATGAAAAAGACAGCATATAAGCATTTAATAAAATGAACAAACAAGATAGCAAGCAAGTCGTATAAAAAAAAAAGGATATCAACTGCTTACTTTTGGTGGCTCTAATAATTGTGTCCTTAGCTTTGCTATCTTAGCCTTGAGCTGACCCAAATGATATTCTGTAATGAGAGAAGTCAAATTGAACAATGTATTTGCTATATAATCTTCGAATTAAAAATGATGTATCAATGGCATAGATGCTAGAATACAATTGCACAAGTCATGAGCACTAATTACAAGGAAATGAATAAATGATACCACAAGCAAGAAATATGAAAATCTTATTTCCTTCAAATGGTCTATGTTGCATTTACTGATATGCTAAACCAACAATAAAAGTGAAATAACTTCAAAATATAAGAACATAAACTATATGCAAGCCATTCATTCATAACCTGTTGCTTTATTTTTCTGGGTTCGTGCCATCTCAGCTTCAATTTCTTTGATCCTTTCTATGATCCCCATCTTTCTTTATAATAGGCTGTAACCAAATAGATTAAAGTATTAGCAGGAAAAGTTTTCCGTTATTTCTGAGTTCTAACATATAAAGACCAAACCAACAACGTATAGAAAACAACAATTAATATAATGCATCCATGATCCAACCTATTCAAATGTCTATGAAATGAACACAAAGGAAGCCACACAAACGAGCAACGAACCCGAACCAACTGGTCAGTTTTACATAAATTTGAGACTACTGACACCATGTATGTTGCCCACTTGTTAACTTACTGAGTTACAGGAGCATTTAACATTAAAACAAGGTCGCATTTCCCATATCAACTGAAAACAGATGTATGTTTCTTCATGCTTAAACCATTAGCAACTACCCAAGCTAGTAATTGTACACATGACAACAGCTATAGGCATCAATAATTATCGGCACCGGTTTCAGATTTAATACGATTTAAGCATCTGTTACGTAAAATTGAATTCTAGCTGTTCATCAACAACTGATTGAAACGAGCAATCTTAGAGGCTCGAATTAACATGATTAAGTGAGTAATTGAAAAATGAGCTGCGGTTAAATCATAAAGCCAATAGATACGTGCCTGGACGGATGTGTAGAACTGGATACGGAAGAAGTCGGACGCTTGATCTGAGCAATCGGCGTAATTGAAGTGAGTTCGAATCGGCGTAATTGGAGTGAGTTCGAATCGGCGACGATGGTGATGATGGCTGCTAACCCTTTTCACCTGCAAGTGTGTGTGTGTGACGATCGTGGGGGGTGATGATGCTGAGACTCTCGTAAGTGTTTTGTTGATATGTCTCAATGCCATTTGGTAATCGAGTCCATTTCCGAGCCCAGTCCAGTAAATTGTTTGTTCAGTAATTGGATATTTGGATGAATTAGATCTAGAGGAAATATGGGTGTTTATTAGGTTGGATAACGGCTTGTTCAGTTTATTCGGATCGGGTTGTTTGGATTTGAAAATTTTGAGACCTTATCCAAAACCCGACCCGAAACATATATGTTTATCTGACCCGAATATATCCGAACAACCCGAATAAGTTTTGTTTTTACATCTGAATAACTCGAGGTTGAGTTCGGATACCCGATCCGAAAAAGAATTCGAATCAATTTTTTCGGGTTTCAGATACAATTCAAATTTATGATTTTTTTCATATTTCGGTTCTTTTGAACACCTCTATGAGGAACTATATCAAATCACTTCTTAGTCTAGCGGTATCTTTTTTATTTCTTTAATTTATTTTGAATGATTAGATAATTTCCTAACAGACATATAAAAGATGAGTTTTCTCCTAAAGAATGTCCCTGAAAAACCAAATATGTCTAACAGGAAAAGACTCTGAGGCACTTTTAATTGATTGTTGTTAAAAAAAAAAAAGAATTGATGAGGTGATGTGTGAATACTGAATAGGTTTAGGTTTTTATTACCTCGGCCGGATTATGGTGAAAGAAGTGTAATCGGATGAATTGAGTTGTATACATGAAAGCGTAAGAACTCAACGGATTCCCTTCTTTGTTTGTCTGATTTGAGGGAGAAGGTGCCATGCTATTATTACTTAATATTCATATTTCATATGGCGAAGGCATAGTCTTCTTTTTTCTCTTAAATAAAAGCCTCAACTGAGTTTCATTTGTGAGGCTTGGGTTTGTTATCTAACAATTCATGACTCAAGATTGAGTTTGGGTTTCCTTAAGCTTGGTTATTCTAAGTTTTTTTTTAGTGATATGTTCTTGAGTAACTCACGTGTGTACTTCACTCATGTACACTCTTAAAACTAATACATAATCTCATAATATACAAGTGTAAGTTGTAAACCGATAGATTATATACCTGTTAGTTTATGATGATTTGATATTATTACTTCATGGCATACTAATTAAATTGATATGATTGTAAATTTGTAATAGTTATGTTGTCTCGCTAAAAAATTTGCTAATAAATCCAATAAGACAAAACGTAGTCAAAACTTGTCTCATTCACATATCGCATGCGTTAAGTCATATGGCCTATGAGTATGTCAATCAGTCAAAGTAATTTTTTTTATCAAAGTTAAATTAGGTAAACCCAAGTCAAGTAAAGTCAAACCCAGTCACATCAAGTACATTTAAGTCAAGTCAAAGTATAACCTGAAATTGAATCACAACTAAAGCTACATTTTCAAACGAGCAAGATCAAGAAACTGGAACATCATATGCTGTCATTCTTTGATTGCCTAAGAGGTATGGTTTCTCACAAAGTTCCTGATTTGTTTGTAGATGATAAGATATAGTTACAAATGTTGTGGTCATCAACTACATTGTGTAGCTGTCGAATGTTCAAGAGTTGTGGCTTGGCATATGCTTGTCAGCTTGAAAAGTAAGAAAATTCATGTCGAAAGTAATGAATCTACAACCTATCTAATTTATGAGGTGTATAGGTGTACATTGTTAACAATCTTTTTTAATACATGTAGCAAACCTACAATGAATGAGGTAGAGATCTTCTGGACAAAAGTTGATATCTGAAACCATCATTTCAAGAGGATGACGAAGTTAATCTTGATGCAAAAATCGATTATGTTAAAGAAGAAATAGTGACAACCCCGTGAAGTGAAAAAAAAAAGTTTGTTTTCAAATATCATTACGGTTGTGTATCCAAGCAAAACTAACAAGAAAGTGCCTTTTGTTCATACATATATTCGTGTACATTCAAATTTGAAGTCACAACAAAAGAAGCATGATATTGCTAGACACAACTCCTTAATGGACTCCCAGAAAAGTATGTATGACTTTCTAAGGCATAGTTCAATCGCAAAGTCAAATGTGAAGTCTTGGAAGTCTGCCATGTAGCACAGTCGTACATCTTCTAGAGTAAGAGAAACATATAACATTGGCATGTTTCACAAAATGCTCATGGGTTTCTCCATCAATTGAGAGGGATCAAGACCTAAACATCATTCACCTTTTAAAGATTATATAACATCTATGTTTCGCAAGTACATCTCATGTCTACAAAAGGTGTCCTATCCGATAGTGTAACGACCGGTTTTAACAGTCACTTGTGTTTTAATAAACGAATGTTTTTATGTGTATAAGTTATTATTGTGATAATAAGATAATAACGTTTGAGATACTAAGGTCAACTAGAAACTAACTTGATTAGGTTGGTTAAGTGAGTTAACTAGTTTAAAAGATTGAGGGACTATAGTTGTCAAACCCTCAAACATGAAACTAGATGGAATAAATGTTGACTTGAGTCAACATTTCAAGATATTTTCACGTGAAGAAGCCAAGGGGAGGAGAAAAAGAAGATCAAGCCCTAGCTTCAAATTCGTTGATTTCTTGGTCAAAACTAGAGATTGAAGTTTCTAATCCTATCTATAAGTGTTGGTTAACATCTTGTAAGTGATTTTAACTTCATTCTTGATGTTGGTTATAAGCTGTAAAGATGAACAAGTTTGGGGTTAAACTCAAATCTTGAAATTGGTTGTTAAGATGAGTTGGAAACAATGAATCTATGCTTGTTTCGTGTTTAGAACAACCAAACTACTAGTTATTATGTTATCTGTTGGATTTGAAATGGATGGAAGTCGGGTAACTTGAGAAGTTATGAATAAATCCATATGAGTGGGTTTAATAGTTAGTAGGATGGTTAATAACATGGTTTTGACTTGTGTGATGCATCGATTGTAAATAATCTTTTGTAAAGATTAAGAAATTGGTGATTTTTGGGACTTTGAATGGGATTGGTTAATGTTTAAATATTAACAAAATTCCTGGAATTTAATGATGCACACCAAGTGTTTGTTGAAATGACAATAGTTGATTTTAATGTCAAAATTGGAGTGTTAAGTGATGAAATTTAGTTTCAAGAGTTGTAATTGTAAAATTGAGAGTTTGATGGAAAATGAGATTGATTTGGATAAGTCAATGATAATCTTAACTAGAATTATAGTTGAGAGAATTGCAAATTGTTGTTAAATAGGTGTTGAAAGTGAAGTCCAAAAGAATAATCAAAAAGAAGGCAAAGCACTCATTTACTAATCTCTAATTATGTGCTAAGGTAAGTTATCTAACTTGCTAAACACCATATTTGTGATGTAGTAATAGTCTACTAATTGAATTGGTTTGTCTGTGAATGGTTTGGTTCATAGGTGTTGTTTGTTGATTAAGAAATAGAGTTTGATTGTGTGGTCTGGCTTATTTGGTCAAACTATGTATAAATCAAAATGTGGGATTGTGATTATGTGTAGACCACTAATTGAGTTGGATGGACTATAAATTGTTTAATTCATACTTGGATGGAATTGATATGAATTGTTGGATTCATATTGGAATTGGATTAATTATGAATTCTTTAGTTCATATTTGAAATTTCATTTTATTGTTAAGTTTGACTTTATTTAGTCAAACTGTATATAGATCATAATATATGAACTGTGACTTGTGTAATTGAATTGAATGTCAATTGGTTGGGTAAATCTATGATATAAGTATCGAAAGATGAATATCATAGGATCATGGTTTATAATTAGTTATAAATATATGAATTGTTTGGTTGATTGAAATCTATGATGGAATGACTAGAGTGTGAACATCATAGTATGAGTTGAATTTGTTGATTACTTCACCACTTGAATGTGGAAGTAAATTTTAGTAAGTTATGATGGAAGTACTTGGGTAAGAACATCATAACTATGATGAATATCAATTTACCATTTGAAATGGGGTTAATTGATTTGTTTGGTTGGAAATTGGATACTTGATTTGAAATTTATTATGAAAGTACCGGAGGGTGAACATTATAGTAATTATTGTCGATATATGATTGGTTATCAATTGAATAACCAAATGAGTTTACATGAAAGGAAATTGGTGAGTTAAATCACTTTTGGTGATTTTGACCCGTTTGAGGGAAATAATGCACACATTGTGTTTGGTGTCATATAGTTAATTGATTGATTTTGAAATTTTGACATGTTTAGGCGATTTTATTCACAAATTGATTTTATTGGTATCCAAATATGTTTGGATATGTTTTGATTTGAATTTTAGGAGTTGATAATCCATATAATATGTATTGGGAACTTGCGATTTAGTTCCGGGTGGTTTGGAACGATCGAAAACGCTTAAAAAGGGCCAAAATGCGAAAAAAGGGACTTTCTTCACACAGGTAGGCGTAGCCTATGCCTGGGGCGTAGCCTACGCTGGCCAAGTTCTGTCCCAGTGGCCGCCAGGCCATAAGCTACGGCTGGGGTTTCCGAAATTGTCCATTTTTGTTGATTTAAACGCGTTATAGGGTCCCGAAACCTTCCAAATCGAACCATAACCTATATTTGGATAATCTTAGTTAGTTCTTACGAACTAATGGTGAAAATATACGTGGTGTTTGCAGGTCGGAAGTAGATGATGCGTTAAAGCTCATGATCGGGCGCATAAGTTGAAAGTTCAAACGTTTTGGTAAATTTTGGTTGTTGGATTGTCATATAAACTATTGTATGATGATTTTTGAGTGAAATTAGTAACTTAAAAAGTATATATTAATTGTGTAAATGTTTTTGACGCTTCCGCATAAACCTTTGTTAAAGATTTGAGTTAAAACTTAACTGGGACTTTAATTTGACACGTGTAAGCGTGTATTGAATTTAAGTGTTACAGATAGTAACTATGGTTTTCGATTTCTCTGTGCGGTTTTAGTGTCTCATGAAAAAGAGTGAGTTTTTATTTATCATTGAAGTCTACATGAGATAGACAAACACGAAGTAGAGTACATACCTATTTTTGACATGACAATGGATGGATAGTATATTGAGTTACATCACACCATAAATGACAGTAAATATGACATGCACCCATTCAACATTGAATGCTAATACCTTACATGAAAATCATAATTGCGTAAAAATGTGGTGTGATTGTTCACTTTTACGCAATAAAGTTTGTCAAATCCTTTTCCTTTTATGGGTTGGTCCTATGAGTCTTATGCCCTGTCATTTCGCGTCGTTTGTTCATGGTCACACCAACTATTTTATCCATGTTAATTTAGACGAAGATTATATGATTCCCACATATAGTGATCTTTTTTCAAGGGCTAAAGTCACATATTTTGTTTTTTTTTTTTTTTTCAAATTTGAAGGAGCATGAAGTTGTTGCAGATTCAGGGGGAGTAATATATATGCATCATACAACACAATATAACATTATAATAAATATCACATGAAATAAAATTACATTAATTTGTTTAAACTAAAATATTTTATAATATATCATGGCACTACATAGTAAAATAAAAAACGTTACATTAATTTGTTGTAACCAAAATTTGTAATTTTGGTAAATAAATTTTGTTTAAGTTTAATATTATTGTTTATTTTAATAGATGATGACAGATGATGATGATAGGTGATAATGGTTGAAGATGATGGATGATGAATGATGATGAAAGATGAAAAAAAAATCATGTTTCTCATAAACTTTAGTAAACACAATTTTCCACATGATGGGAAAGTTGAAAAACTTCTTGTTTCTCATAATCTTCAACAAAAACAAATTTGGATTGAATGAGAAACTTGAAAAAGAAAATACTCATTTCTCATAATCCTCTATAGACACAAACTTCAACTAGAAAATGAAATTGAAAAAAAAATTATCGTTTTTCTCATAGTCCTTAATAAGCACAATCTTCGATTGAATGAAAAAGTTAAAAAGAAAAGGTCACATTTCTTAGTATCCTCAAGAAACTCAACAAACACATTTTTGATAAAATAAGAAAGATGCAAAAAAAGAAAATTATAGTTTCTCTTAATCCTCAACAAACACAATCTTTGATTTAACATAAAAGCTGAGAGTGTTATTTATTTTTATTTAAAAGATGCATACAACATACAATCATATGTGTAGCGTATGGTTCTAAAAAGTAAGAACTGTATGTCATGTATAAACCTATACGTGATGTATAGGTTTCAGTTAAAAAGGGCTTTAGTTATCACAACCACATACAATACGACACACTTACACACAAAATCTCTCATACTGCTATACACTTCTCATACCGATCTTTGTTTTACTTGTTTCAGGCACTTATATTTGTTCCTATATCATTGTTATGCTAGATTATTGTTATTTTAAGCATGATACATAGCTTTTAGGATTGTTTTCGGATTGTTTTGTGTTCAGGTAGTTCACGACTCTTAGAATGAGATTTTGAGTTTTAAAGAGCTATATATCATGTATAGCACTATATGTAATATACAATTATTAGGTTAGGGATGAAGTTTATGATGATTCAAGAATAATATGTCATGTTTACATATTATATGTGGCATATTATTCACATTTATGGCTACGTATGGATGGCAAGTACCATATAGGTGTGGGTGACTTATAAGCCATATCCTACACTTCTTAGCTTTATACATCACATACATTGCTATATGTTACGCATATTATAGAGAAGGGTGGATTGTACACACCACCTTTCTTATATGCCACTTAGATCTATATGTAATGTATAATTAATTTCTGTGGAGGCTTTAGATGTGCAAGATCCAACTACATAGGTCGAGATATTTTTTCTTTGTTTGGCCGGTTACACAAAATGCTAGTGTCACATTAGGCTCTCATATCTAGCATGTATCATGAGTCGGAGAATGTTACCCCATTCTACATGATATAGATTAAAGAGCTGGATAAGTGAATTTTGGAAGCATGTTGACCACAAATGTTATTGGTGTCTTTGTATGCATCAAGACCAAATTGGGTTGTAAACGATCTGAACAAACACAAATGACCGCTTGTTCATGTTCATTTGACTTTTAGTTTGTTCACGAACGGTTCATAAACATTAATCGAACAAAAATTATTGTTCGTGTTCGTTCGTTAAGGAATTGAATTTGTTTATAAATACAAACTAACAAATATTATTTAAAAGACAAAATCAACATTCTCAGTATTAAAACATTAGATATAATTATTTTACATAAATATAAATTTAAAGTCTTCGTGTGTGGTGCGTTCATATAATGTAATATATGTGTCAACCCTCAAGGAGCAAAAACAAAATTACACTAATTTTAACGTTATTTTACTTAATTTTTGTAAAAACAATGTTAACAACGTTTAGTTGGTTTATCAAGCATCATAAGCCGGGGGTCTCATTGGAAGCAACATTTCTGATCCTACGGGGTAGAGGTAAGGCTGTCTACATATCTTTGATCCTACGGGGTAAAGGTAAGGCTGTCTACATCTTACCCTTCTCAAACCCTACATTAACTTTGCTAATGGTGAGATATACTGAGTACGATGACAATGATGATAAAATATAAATTTAAACAACCGGCATAAATGTTAAAAAATAATTATCATTAAACAAAGTAAAAGTTAGAAATAATAATCGTAACTGATTATTTTGAAATGATGTTTCAAGGATCTTAGTTTCAAATTAATATGTTTGCAAGATACAATTTCCAAATAACACGATTTTAAAAATTTAAGAAAACGATTATCGCAATTTCAATTTGATAATTATCGTAGAACCGGGATTAGCCCTACTTGTAATGATTTTTGCAACAAATAAATTAAAATAAACCGAGTCGACTCGTTCTCGTCTCTTTCGGTCTTTCATCCTCTCCAGTTTCCCTCTCGATCAAAGCTTTCTTGTTACTGTCACTTTCTAACAGACCGATTACCACATGTTTTAACCCTTCACCCCCATTCTGCTCCTCTCAATTTTGATTATGGCTGATGGTTCGTCATCATCCCCAATTCAATCAGCTATTTCCAACACCCCAACACCCATGGATCAACAACAGCAATCGGTATCTCAAACCCTACCTTCTTCAATCGAAACCAACATTGGTCAAGTTACATCAAATCAATCATTATCATCACAACAACAACAGAATCCGCAAGTTAATTCATCCAACGTTCTATCTCAACAACAACAACAACAATTGATTCAACAGCAACAGGGTAATTTGATGGGAACACCTAATTTCCAAATTCATCAACAGGGTTTACAGCGGTCTCCATCGATGTCACGTTTGAATCACATACAACCACAGCAGCAGCAACAGTATAATTTGGGTGTGGGCAATGCTGCGAGGATTTACGGGCAGATGAGTTTTGCTAGCGGGCAGCAGCAGATGCCGCAACAGCAACAGAATCAACAAATGGGTCAGATTGGGAATGCGAATTTAGCCCGGTCAAACTTGATGGGTCAAACCGGTCACCTTACAATGTTGCCCAATCAAGCTGCTGCTGCTGCTGCACAGCTTAATTTACAATCTCAGTTGTTAGCATCGGTAAGTACAGTTCGATTTTACCACAATTTACATGCTTACATTACACCAGTATACGTTTGTTTAAATTGAAAAAAAAAAGTTTGTTTTTTGATCACTTTTAGAAGAAATTTGAAGCAACGGTTAGGTTGTTTTCCATGTGATCTTTATGTCATATGATTGAGTCGTGAAAATTGTCTTTGGAAAAGCAAGGCCCAAGTTGGCTGACACCCCGGACCTGCTCTTGCGTGAGCCTTGTGAACCGGGTTTGTCTTTTGATCAATCTTATGTCTAAACTCTAAATTATTGTGTTATTGACTTTGCAGCCAAGACAGAAAACCGGGTTAGTTCAAGGGTCACAATTTCATCCTGGAAATACACCTGGGCAATCACTGCAAGGAATGCAAATGGGAATGAACATGGTGGGTTCTTACAATTTGAACCCTCAAATTCGGGCAAACGGGTCTCTTGCTTTTAACCAACAAAGGATGAATCAGGGGCAAATGAGACCGCAATTGTCCCAGCAAAATGCACTTGCGTCGAGTCAGGTATACATATTATATCAACTACTTTATTCTTTAGGTACCAAAGGGCTTTTAGCATAGCAGTATCAAGGTGTGCAGTAAAGGTGTTTCTTTCCAAGTGGTTAAAGGTTCTTGTCTCATGATGGACATTGATGTAGATTTTGGAGTAGGTTTAGAGGGTGTGTGAGTCAGCTGTAAAAAAAAAAAACTAAATTATTTAGGTCGTTTGTAGGGGTGTTTGGAATTGCTCATTTCAACAGCTTACGGCCACAAATAAACAGTGTTGGAGTGCTTGACTGGTTAGATGAAGAAAAGTGCTTATGTTTATGCATATTTTAGGGTGAAATAACCTCTCTTCAGTTATCCAAACTGATTATTTTTGGTGGATTCAATATTAGTATATTACAATATTAAACATTTAATTCTTAGCTTAAATTGTAAAAATATTATCTTTAAATGCTTAATGCCACATGTTGCCTTTGTAAACATTGTGCAAATTGGCATATGTTATAATTTTGCCTTCTACACATAGCTCCAGATCTTTGTTCCATATGAATCTTTAGCAAGTGAAGGCCAAGATTGCTAATATCTGAATTCAAACAAGATGAAAGATGCTTTTATGCTTCTTAGAATTTTCACAATACTTTTATGCACACATTATATTTGATTTTGGAAGTTTTTGATAACTTGTAAAGCATATCAAGATGCAAAGTAATGTTTCCGTAAGAACATGGTTGGAGAAATCGCTATTCGGTAGTCGGTCGGCGAGGTAGGGACTAGGGATTAATCGAATTGGAATTTTTGTATAGAATTTTTCAAAATTTTATATATATACATACAAATACACACATCAATATAAATATAATACTTCAAAATTCAAATATTTTCCTAATAAACTTAAAGATAATAAACAAAGTACTTAAAAATTCAAACATTAATATAAGCATATTTGGGAGTCGACTGAGACCGATCGTGCGCAGTTGCTTTTTGACCGATCGATTGTGATTTTGGGAGTCGACTGAGACAGAGAAGAAGAAAAACCACAATTTCTTTGGCCTTGGACCGAAATTTTTGGCCTAAACATAAAATTATTGGCTTGTTGACCGATTTTTTGCCCTGTTGACCGATTTTTTGCCCTTGCACCGATTAATCCGACTAGGCCGACTGGCCCTGACTAGGCCCGATTAGTCCCGACTAGCGATTTTTGAACCGACTAGGCAAAAATTAATCAGCTTAGGACCGACTAGCGATTAATCCCTATTAATCGGCCGATTAATCCCGATTTTTACAACATTGCATAAGAAACCTTTACAAATTGGTTTTGGTGTCTATAAATTTGTTTTTTGTAAGGTTTGGTGCCATATACATACAAACAAACTTACCCAGCATATTCCCACTTTTTAGTAGGGTCTGGGGGGAAGGATGGATACAAACCTTACCCCTATCCCAGTTGGGATAGAGAGGTTGCTCCAAAAGAGTCCCGGCTCAAAGTTATCGTTTGAAGTTAATCATTCCGATGCTTTTAACATTATTTTCACAAAATAAGTAAAATAACGTTAAAAAAGGTTTGGTGCCATATAAGCGCCTTATATGCAAACATAAAACACATGCATACAGCATTTGGACAATTCTCCAGTTTTATATGCTAAGGAAAGGATAAGCTGTGGACTCTTGTCAGTTGTTATAATAACATGACATCTTAATGCTTTTGAAAGGCTTCAAATATGAAAAATCATATCATTTTGTAAACTGATATGGCGCTTTTTTTGTGTTTCTACAATGGCAAGTGTCTATATCTATATAATTAGAGTTTAAATACCTAGGATCTTTCTTACAGAGTGATGGAGACATTGATTGCTACGTAGGTCATCGTGTTCAGGCAGGTTGGAACAGGTGGAGAGTAGCTACAAGTATCTTATGTTACAAGAGGTTCCCAGACAACTTAAAAGGGTAAATTCTATAGAATAGCAGTTAGATCAGCCATGACATATGGAAATGATTGTTGGCCGATCAAAAAGATTCAGGAGAGGAAGTTAGAAACGATAGAGATGAGGATGCTAAGATGGATGTGTGGGCACACAAGACTTGACTGAATAAGGAACGAAACCATCAGGGGAAGACTGCGGGTGGCGTGCATCTCAGACAAAGTAAGGGAAGGAAGATTGAGATGGTTCGGTCATGTGAGGAGAAGGGACGTGTTGGCTCCTGTGAGAAGTGTAGAGAATCTAATCGTGGACAGGAGGAGGTGCAAGGGCCGACCGAGGTTGACATGGGATGAGCAGATTCGACAAGATTTGTTAGCATTGCACCTCTCGGAGGACATGATCAGTGATAGGAATTCCTGGAGACGTAGAATTAAGGCTAGAGATTATTAGTTCGTTAGGATATAGGTTAGCAACCCTAGCTTTAAGGAATGCGTGATTGACTTGTTCGTATGTTTGTTGTATGTTTTCTACTTGTTTAAATGGTGTATGCAAAAGATTATATGTGGCTCGAGACTTCTTTGTTGGTTTGCTAGGTTCTTGCTTAGTCTGTCATGTACGTTTATATCTATTATACCTATCCTTGCATTGTTTACATGTGTTCATGTGGAGCCGCTTTGTTTACATGTGTCTATGTGTATCTGCTTACCTTTAAGGAAGGCTTGATTGACATGTTCGTATGTTTGTCTTTATATGTTTTCTGCTTGTTTGACTGGTGTGTGGCGTAGAGTATATGTGCCTCTTGTTTGTGGTTTACTAGGTACTTCCTCGGTCTGTTATGTTGGGTTATTGCTTTTATACTTGGCCATGCCTTGTTTACATGTGTCTATGTGTATCCATGCCTTGCTTAGTCATATATTTCTCCATGTTTGTGTTCTTACAAGAAGTATGTAAAAAAAAGGCAATATCGTGAGCCGGGGGTCTCTTTTGAAGCATTCTCTATACCTTTTCAGGGGTAAGGGTAAGGGTAAGGGTAAGGTTTGTGTTCATCTCTCCCCCCAGACCCTACTTAAAAGTGGGATTTTACTGGGTAAGTTGTTGTCATAATTTAGTATGCTGGGTTTAATATCAAAATAGGGTAGCCTCTCTAAAGCAACCGAGCATTCTTACATTTGTATTTTTTTTATTACTTTATACACAAAAATCTCCCGGCCTCTTTCAACTTTCATTTTGTTGAGATGTAATAGTCCTTTTGTTGTCATTACTCATATGCTATGAATAAGAATTATATATTTTGCAAGGCGCATATCTACTATTAACACGCATATCTGATAACAATCTTTTCAAATATATGGTTTTGTTATGTGTAGTGTCTATGTATATATTGCATTTGGCAGTTAATGTGCGATGGAGTATTTTTCTATTTATAATTTTTTATGAAAGTGATATTTGGTAATTATGTAAATATATTTCCTTTAACTGAACCAAAAAAAGTCAGAAAGCTTGACCTCTTTACTTCGGTATCTTTGCTAATTTCAAGAATTTAATTTTTAGAAACTGCAGGCACAAGGCCTATCGAGGACGTCATTCATGAACTCACAATTGTCACAATTAGGTCAGAATGGGCAATTAGCCATGATGCAAAACAATTTATCACAACAACAATGGTCAAAGCAAATGCCTGCCATGCCAGCACCTAATTCTCCTTCATTTCGGCTTCAACAACAAAGGCAACAGGCGCTTTTGGGTCAACAACTTCCTTCTTCTCAGTTGCACAATTCAATGTCTTTGAACCAACAACATTTATCACAAATGATTCAACAACAACACCAGCAGCAAGCAAATCAGCAACAACCAATTGGGCATCAACAGCAACAATTGCCAACTCAACAACAACTTATGCAGCAGCAGTCTCCAAGAATTGCAGGATCTGCTGGTCAAAAATCTCTAAGTTTGACTGGATCACAACCTGATGCAACTGGTTCGGGGACCACTACACCAGGTGGCAGTTCCAGCCAAGGGACAGAAGCCAGCAATCATCTTCTTGGTAAAAGAAAAATCCAAGATTTGGTTGCTCAGGTCAGTCGAATTTCAGATTTTTCATTTAATTTTGGGTTATCATTTTGAGTTTCTGCATTTGAATCAGGGTTTTAATATGTTTATCAGTTTGAGACTCTGCACTTGGATCAGGGTTATCAACTTGAGATTTTGCATATGAATTGTGGATATCATTTTGAGATTCTGCATTTGAATTGGGATGAGTTTCCCATATTAGGAATGATTTGCTATAACAAAATTCTAGGGTTTATGATTCTGTCGCATTTTTCACCTGGTGAATTTGGTATAAAATGATTCATCTTAATGTTGGTTTCGGTTTTCAGGTAGATCCAAATGCAACTTTAGATCCTGAAGTTGAAGAGCTTCTTTTGATGCTTGCTGATGAGTTCATCGACTCGGTGAGGCTTGCTTATTGTAATTTGTGTGTTAGTCATGTGAAGGTGACAAAATGGTTGGGTTCGGTAACAGGTCAGAACAGGTTGTTTTTAGTATGATATGTTGACCCACAAACTGTTTTGACTTTTGAGGCTGTAAGCATATTAAACTACACTTTGGGCAACTTTTAACCCATTCTATTCTACGCCATTGGAAAAATTCAGTATATTATTTATAGTTCATCTCCATCTTTTAGTATTTACTTCTTCACAAATCAAAAGGATGGCAATGTGCTTGAGAAGCTTATTTAAATATGTCCATCTATCCTACTGGGATCTTACTGTTTTTTCATAATCTTCTTAGAATCTTAGGTGACTTAGACGGGCCTATTGTAGTACTATTGGGATTTTAGTTACATATGCTAACCTTGGCAAAATTAGATGAATGCTAGGTAAATATAAAAATGTGATATGCAATTCTATTATGTTGCCATTTTAACACTCTATGTCTGTCATGGTCAATCTAAATATAATCTCTAGTTTCTCTAAAAGATCAAGAAAAAAAGGCTAGCAATAATTGAAATAAATAAAAATTTAATAAAGAAAAAATCTTGGATATAATAATATCTGCATGACCATAAAAACGTATGCATGTATCATTCAAGGAATGCATAAATTCTTTGATTTCCAAGGTCCTTATTTTGGGCTTTTAAGCCATTTTTTGTTCAATGATGAAAATCTGGTGCAGCTTATGGTAAGGTAGCTAAGGCACCAAATTATCATGGGGGTGGAAAGGGTGTTGAGGCCTCAACTTGAGGTCATGAGTTCTAGTTATGGGGGTGACATTTTCTCCACAAGATCACCGATCCGGGTGCTTGCGCCCGCGGTTTACCCGTTCCCCCCGGTTAGTCGGGTATTGGGGGGGCCCGGGGTTTACCACGCAAGTGGGTTCCCCGGTCATCAAAAAAATATCATAGTCAAACCTAAAACATATGGAACATGTTTTGTATAGTCATTTATGATACTTTATCCAACACATATTGCAATCCTGCACACATGTTACATGATTTTGATTTTGGATTTTTTGTAGGTTACTTCATTTGCAGCCACCTTGGCAAAACATCGAAAATCTTCAATTGTAGAATCGAAAGATGTATTGCTTCACCTAGGTACATGCTACATCCTGACACATTGCAAGATCCATAAATGCATGGCCCAGTTTGAGAGTGGCCTGAAAAGGCCCATTTAATCCAAAAGTGGCATAGTGGTACTAACACCTTAACAAAATCCCTGTTAGGGTCAGCCCTAGGACCGATTAAAGGTTACTGAAGTTCCTGTCCCTTGAGCCCAATACCTCAAAACTGTTTTTCCATGTAATTTTTTAATCTTAGCATATTATTTAATAGCATAAAACTAATTTGAGATATTTTTTTCTTTAAAAATATGATTCTGTTCTATATAAAGTTAATTGTTAACTATTTTAAATTTATAACTAGAATTAAAATATTTTTTTTGTAATTACAGATTTTATAATTTAAAAATCATGTTTTTATTAATAAATTTTAAAATAAAAAATGAACCGGCTGGGATCATGATTCATGAGTCCCAAATCAGTCCCTTTCTCCGAGCAAAGGACTGGGCTTTAGCCACTATTTTAGCCTTTAGACCCTGCCTAGGCGCAGTTAGATGTGGTCTTTGGTTGAACCCATGTGCTTCCAATGCATTTGTAGTTTCAATTAAACATTTTGTTCTTAAATGCCATAACTTTATGAATTTTGAGGTCAAATTCAGCATTGCATACCCCTTCCTATTCATTTGTACACCACCAATTATTTTGTTTTACAAATTTACCCTTAACAAAGCAAAACAGAAGGAAGATGTTTGTGACACAAGGTAAAAGTTGTAAAGAAGTTAAAATTGGTTTATATTTGCAGTTTTTACATGTGTTTTATCTTGAACTGGAATGAACAGTCACTCACTTATGTGGTCTTTCTTGCAATTAAAGTTCTTATATTGACAACTATTTATGATGTCTAAGTAAATAGTTTTGAACACCTTTGTTCTTAACTATTATGTAATTTGTGCTGTATTTTTACAGAAAAGAACTACAAATTAACAATCCCTGGGTTCTCAAGCGAAGAGAGGAAACAAGAACAAAATCACGTAAGTTTTTTGCTCCTTGTCTATTGCTTACGGCCTACTAGGTCACACTGTATATATGTTTCTCTACATCATCTAGAAGAGTTCTAAATGCAGTCCACTAAACAGTCGAATCATTATTCATAAACATCACATACATACAGATGGTTATGGGCTGGTTGGGTAACCGATTAGAATAGGAACTTTCAGACTTTCAGTATGGAACAAAAGGAGTGCGGCCGTGCAGGTCAAGTTGGATTGAGCCACCATCACTCTTTTTTGTTAATTTCATAAGGATTAATATAGAAAATATGTTTAGTAAAGTATTGTTAACATAGTGATCATAATTATATAAATTTAGCGGTAGGACTTGACCTAATTTGACATAAGTCGATTGAACTTACCTAATCTAATTATCTTTACTCTAATGTACAGCCAGCAAGCGATCTCCACAAGAAGCGTCTAGACATGGCAAGCATTACTAACACTATTCATTTATGATAATGTAATTATTTCGTTTAAATACTAAATTATTATCATCATCACAGATACAAGGACTGATGGAGAACTCATATACTGAAGCAACTATGAGTAATTCTAAACCGGACCCACGTAACCAGTTTGGGCCCAATCAGCTGACTAGGCCTTCCCCAAATGTAGAGCAACTGAATCATCTTTCAAACCCTAGTCAAAATCAGCAGCATAAACAAGGGTTTGATGGTTACTAGCTCAGTCTTGATGTATAACCAAACACTCAGATGTCAGGTTTGTCAATAGTTTTTCTTTACTTTTTACTTCAAATTACAATTTGATGTTATTCTGATAAGTGACAGTATGGCCCTGTTACTTATGAAGTAGTGGATATGGGTTATGTCACAAAATGGTCAAATGGGTTGAATATGTTGGAAGTCACATGCATGTACTTTTAATGCATGAAACCTCTTGTATAATTATATTGAAAAAAATAGATTATTATTTTAGCCATATAACTTGCTATCATGTTTGACACAAATCGTCTAAAATATTTTAGAATATAAAAATTAGAATATTATTGAAATAATAAAATAATTAGATCATTACCTAAATTTCATTATTTAGAAACATAAACATTTCCAAACTTGATCGTTTTAACCGAATGGTTTGACGGATAAAATAGAAAAAATTGCTTACAGATAAGCAGGGTAAATGGGTCCAAAGTCGCTTTAAATGTATTTTTAGATTTTAAATTATTATTCCAAAAAAAGGATGATATGAGTTATTTTTTCTTCTCTATGGGTCAACGGTTAGGATAAAACATTGAGTAAATTCTCAATTTGTCCATTTTGACCCATAAAAGGAACAAAATGTCCAAATGATTTCTATTGGCTTAAACCATGGGCGTCCCGCCCTTAATCGGATCCAACTATGGGCGTCCCGCCCGTAATAATATATTTCAACATGGGGTGTTATGGGCGGGCCGCCCATAGTTGGATCCGATTACGGGCGGGACGCCCATGGTTTAAGCCAATGAAACCATTTGGACATTTTGGTCCTTTTTTGGGTCAAAATAGACAAATTGGGAATTGACTTTAAAACATTCTGCTTAGAAAGTCAAACAACTTTTTATTGCATTAAACATCCTATACCAAGTTAGATCATTTCTAAAATAATATAATTTTTGTCGGTGTGTTTGTTTGTTTGATCAAAAACTTTAATATTTTAACCTTATTAAAGCTAGATTTGGTTATTTCAACCCATTTTACGAAAATTTTGATATTTTTACCTTAATAAAGAAGGATTGGGTTATTTTGACCCATATAAACAAAAACTTTAATATTTTATCCCTTTTTAAGCAAGATTGGGTTATTTTTACCCCTACACCAAAATTTTGATATTTTAACCTTATTCATGGTTGATTGGGTTATTTTGACTCATTTAAAGTAAAACTTTGATAATTTAACCTTATCCAAGTAAAATTGGGTTGTTTCATTAATCATTTATAAAAAATAAAATAGACAAAAAGTGTTGCAAGTTAACCCGGACCCGTATGAAGGTTACCCGTTTCCGCCTCTGTTATTTTTATTTGCAAATTTAACCGCGTGACACGAGCTTATTTTCTTGGTGATTCATGTCTTGGATTTTGCAGATGTGAAATACATGAGGTGTATAATATAGGAGAGAGTTTCAGACAACAAACAGATAATATAAGTTATTCAGCTTAGTTTTTGGTAAAACTCAGGACAAGTTTCAATTTTCGTTTTTTATATACTTTTATTTGAGCATTTTATGTTAATTTATTTCATATTTTGTTATTCTCATTGCATAACATGGCATGCGTATAGACGGAAAATATCTCAAACTTGTGAACTTAGGTGATACAAAACTGTTTGATAGCACCAAATTTTTTTGATTCAGCGGTTCGATCTATGATTTATCATGTATGGACGTTGATAAGACCCATCCATTTAGCGGAATCTTAGGATGTCATAGCCTTAAAATAGAGGGCAAGGTTCAAAAGAGGAAAATCAGACTGTGGATACCTAGGTACCTAGCGACGAGGAAGGGCGTAGTAAGTAGCGAAATGCTTCGGCGAGTTGAAAATAAGCATAGATCGAGAGATTTTTTAATAGGTTAACTTTTCAAACTGCTGTTGAATCTATGGGCTAGCAAGAGACAACATGATGAACTGAATCATCTTAGTAGCAAGAGGAAAAGAAAGCAAAAATGATTCTTGTATTAGCAACAAGCAAAATAGGAGCAGCCTAAACCGTGAAAACGTGGTTGTGGGAGAGCAATACAAGCTTCATGCTGCTAAGTGAAGCAGTTGAAAGCATCACTAGTTTACTTTCTAACTCGAGTAAATATCATTTTGGTATATTTATATAAATCTAAACTATTGTCCAAACAGTTAACATTCATAAAAATGAAAGCCTTTTATGTTTTATTACAACACTATTCAAATTAAAACAAATTAACTTTACATTAATATAACATGATAAATCAATAACTGGTTGCAATAAAAAAAACAATATTAAAATTGCATCAAATAAAGTTTATAAAAATATAAAAGTTACATTACAAAGATGGAAAAACAAATTTTGATTAAAAAGAAAATAAAATGCATAACCATACCCGGGGAGTCAGGGTCCAATCAACCCTTCCTAATGATAACTTATTGTGGACTAGTTTCATAACCAATCAAGCGGTTCCGGTCAACAAATTCAATAACCGGTTCCGGTTTTTGATCGCATTTGACTGGTTTCGGTTCAGGTTTAGGCTGCTTCCGGTTCGGGATTTGGCTAGGTAAAGGTGAAACCGCTTCCGGTTTCTCCGAAAATCCGGAACCGTTTGTACCCACCGGTTTGGGTATGACTGGTTTGGGTTCGGATTGTCAGTTTCGGTTCCGAAGCCGGTTGTTTTGGCCACCTCTAGATTCAACACCCAAAAGCGATTGTGCATACAAAGAAGGGTCGATAGTTTTATTTAACAAAGAGAAATTTTGACCTATCGTGGATTGAAATAAGCACGACAACGCAGAATAATCTCTTTTGAGTTTGGTTTATACTTTGTCAAATTGCATGGATACAAACATCTAGTAACAATGTAACATGTTTCCTATGGATCTCCTTCCGCTGAAACCTTACGTGATACATTTAAGCATGATATGCTATCAAAGTCATGTTACTTAGTTAAAACCGATTTCTAAATTAAAAAGGTTAAAACAAATTAATACATAAATAAAAGAGTTATTAGATTTAAATACTCTCAACTTTAACATGTTGGCCGGTAATACTCCTAACTGAGGAAGTGTTTAGTGTTACTCCCAACAATCAACACATTTTCCATTGACACTCCATTTGGCACTTTTTTTGATGATGTGTAAAAGCAAAAAGGGAGTGCCACTAGAAACTATATAAAAAAGTTAAAAGTAGCACTAAATATTTCCTCAGTTAAAAATATTATCAACCAACAAGTTAAAATTAGAAGTATTTAAATTCAATAACCCTAAATAAAAATGAAGTTAAGAATATTATTGTAGACAATTTATGGCTTTTAGTATAAGACTATAAGTTAATGTTGTACTATTTTATTTGGGCCATGGGCCTTAGACATTGTGTTTTTTAGGTCATTTTTTTCTTTGCTTCATCTAGAGGTGCGTAAATCGGGTTTTTAGGAACTAGTTCCGGTTTCAACCGGTTTCAGTTCTGGTCAACAAAGTCAATAATCGGTTCCGGGTTTTGACCGGTTACAATTCGGGTTTTGACCGGTTCCGGTTTGGGTTTTGGCCGGTTATAGGTGGAACCAGTTCCGGTTTTACCGGTTTCGGTTCCGGTTCTAATTTGTCTGAAAAACCGGACACGTTTGTACCCACGGTTCAGGTATGACCGGTTTCGGTTCGGGTTGTCAGTTCCGGTTCCGGGTCCTTTTTTTTTTTGGCCCACCTCTAGCTTCATCCTTATTTTATTTGGGTTGTGAGGCTTACACATTGTATTTTATAGGTCATACTTTAAAGTTTCACACGTCTCATTCATTCTCTTGTGTTTTTGTTTATGTCATGTGTGCCTTTATAAGCGCACCTCGAGACCTCATTGTAGCGCTCGTTTCTTGTAACATACCGCTATACTAGATTTACACGAGAACACATGACAATACATATATAAACAATAGAAAAATATATATTAAGAAAACTTGAGTTTACAGAGTGCCAACATCTAACATGAACTCATCTCTCTTTAAAAGCTAGTCTATTTGAAAACTCTAATTGTCACCCAGCTTTCATGATTGCACCGACACAAGGGTCCCGAATATTCCCACGTTATCGATAATACCATCCCTCTTTCTAAAGAGCTTTTAAATCATTAAAGAGAGGGCTGAGAGCCCCTTTTATAAGCGAGTTTTGGACCCATAACAGACCATTAGGATTTAGGCCAGGCGGCCGGTCTTCGACCGTCTAGGTTTCAATGAGTCAACATGCCACATGTCATCATCCGGTTGCTAGGTTTCGTTTTGCAGTTTAGGAGACTCTTACCCAAAACTGGTTGTCCGTTTTGAGGCTGAGTTACCCTCTAGGCGTTAGGGATGTTCAAAAATACCCGAAATATGAAAAAATCGAAACCCGAATCGTATCTAAAAGCGAAAAACACAATTCAAATCTTAATTTGGTTTGATCGGGTCGGATATGTCTGAATCTGAAAGAGTTATTTGAATATTCGGGTCGGATTACGATTTTAGGTTTTGTGCAATTTGAGTTGTTCGGATATCCGAATAACCTATTACTAGCCAATGGACTTGTTATTATTTTTGAGTTTTTTGGGCCATTCATGAATTTTTTTATTAATCATGGAATTTATTAAAACTATTTTATTATGATAGATTTGTGATCTTTATATAATTTTTAATTTTGAAGTGTTGTATTGCTAGTATAAACACGTATAATATTTAATTTTAGAAACATAAATATTAAAAACATGAACAATAAATTAGGAAATTTTTATTCAGCTTTATTAAGGTTGTTCAAGTTGTTCGGATTTATCCGAATCCGAATCGAATTCTAATTCAGATAGATTCAGGTTGGACGGGTATCAAACCAATTCGGGTAGGGTCGGTTTCGGATAGAGGCAAAAAAAAATTTCAAATCCGCATAACCTGATTTAAACAAACCGAACAACTCCCTAATATTATGTGTTAAGAAAGCCTAAGAATTGAAGCATTTCGCGCGTCCACAATGTTGCTTCGTGGGATCGTTGCAGATATTTAGGGCTTTGGGTTTATATGACGAGAGGAGGCGTCTTCTCCTTTTCTTTTACTTTCGTCATGTTTTAAGGCTATCCACAGCGGTCACCCCACTGAAAATCCCTCCCCACCGAAATTTCCTGCCACGTCATCACCCCACTAAAAACCTTAAACTCCACAGTGGTCACCCCGCTGAAAACTCTTCCCCACTATTCCACATCATCCACCGAAATTTCTTTTGTTGCAAACTAAAAATGATGTGGCCCAATCAGAAAACGGAAAGCACAGCGGGGGGCGGGGGTCGTGGAAGGGTTTTTGATGGGAGCCGCTGGTATGGGAGGCGGTGTTCCCGCTAGTGGCCGCCGAAGGGAAGATCCCGAGGAGGAGGGTGGGGCATGGGCTGCGGATGGTCTAATGACCCTTAGTTTTTACTATTTAGCCTTTTCTGATGAGAGAGACACAAAAAAACATTTGATTTTTTTTTTAGCGCTACACAACGTTTTTAAATGTAAGTTGTCATGTTGCAACACAATTTTTGCTTCAACTAAATGTTTTAAAAACCGGTATTTTTGGTGCATCGGATTTGGCTCAAAAATAGTTCAACCGGTTGAACCATGTTGTGCCGGATGGTTCAACTTGGCACACTAATTAACCATAAAATTCTATAGAAATACAACTTATACTCAAATAAGTTATCAAAAAGTAAACAATGTAAAAGTACTCAAATTCTAATAATTTTTTTTAAATAAAAGTGCATAATAAGATTTTGACATTGGCGTGTTAAACGCATCAAGTTCACGATCACTTAAAAGCCGAATTCTGTGTTTTTTTGAAACTGGAAATACCGGTAAAACTGGATTAAACCGCCGACACAATAGATCGAAGAAACCCGCATAATACCGGAGGGTTTTGTACCGGATTAGTAAGTGACATACAGTTGAAACGGTCGAATTGGTTTTTAAATATTGCATAGTACATTGTCAACTTAACAAATGCAAAGGATGCCTAATCGGTAACAAGATCTTCAACGTAAAATATTGTAAAAGAATAAAATTGTAAGCCTTATGCATTTTTATTTAAGCCAAAAATAGTAAATTTTATAAACAACTAGATGGCGCCTTTCGCGCGTTGCCGCGAAAATTTAACACCCTTGTTTTGACTCAGGAACGAACTCAAAAGAAAAAAAAACATTAACGTACAAAGAGTCGTGACTATAAAACAAATCCATTATGAGTCAAGACGTAATACAAAAGAAACATTTATAACTATAAAACAAATTTATTACAGGTTAAGAAAAAACAAAAAGAAACTAAAATTAAAATTAAACTGCACTATGAGATAATTTAAAGGAATTTCTCACGAAAAAATCACGAAAATTGGATTTATCACAGAAAATCTCACGGAAAAAATCAATAAAAAAGAATTTATAGCGATAGAGTTAATTTATCACGATAAATCGCGATAAAATGAATTTATCATGATAAATGGAAAATCTCAAAACCAATAAAAACGAATTTATCGCGATAGAATGAATTTATCAATTTATCGTGATAAACACTATTCATATATGAATTTTGTTAGATATACTAATATGTATAAGAAACAGTTTTTAAGCCCTAATTATTAAAGTATTTCACTTTTGGTCACTAAATTTCATAAATTACTCACATGGTCCTAAATTTTAAACGTTTATAACACATATAGTCCTTATGTTACCAAATTACCCTCACATACTTGATCAAATTAACTCACATAAGGACTATGTGTTACAAATGTTTGAAGTTTGGGATCATATGTGTAATTTATGAAACCTAGGATCAAAAGTGAAATACTTGCAAACCACATTCATCATCTCAGACAATATCTCGGTAACTTACTCTATAAAGTTATAACAACTTAAAATATTTAAAATCTTTGTAGTTATTTGTTTAAATAAATATAACTTGGAACTTTCATATACTCTGAATTCTCATGTCATAATACAACTTTTAAGATAATAACATAAATGTAACAATATAGCATGATCCACCCTACTTAAATTTAAATTATATCAACCATCCAAACCAAACGTTACTCTCAGTTTGCTTGCATCGTGTAAATTACATATGCACATATTAAATAACCTAGAAACCATTGTTGCTCTATTACAAAACTAAAAAAAATGCTTTGTCTTGAAGTGATCGTCAAACTGTTAATGAAATTTGAAACGTACTTCATCATAAAATCGAGCGTTACTCTATCACAAAAGTCGAAAGCATACCCCTTCATAAGATTTAACTCCGAGACATACTTTATCATATAAACGAGTATTATGAACTCAGATGCAAACGTAGTCACAATGATAAACTTCAAACTATAATCCGTCGTAAAAACAAATGTCAAGAAACCAAAATTTAAACAAACCTATAAGTTTAAAACTAATAAATAAAAAACTAAAACTAAAACATTAGAAAAAAAAGAAATAAAAAATAAAAAATATCACAGAATGCCTTCTGCTATTGTTCATGACATTTCATGTGAAGTTGTAACTTGTAATACGTAAATGACAAATTAAAATGCTTTATGCTAATGTTAATGTGAGGTTCTGTGTATATAGTATAAAATAATTGTTGAAATTTATTAATAATAATTATGTGATGTTATTAATTTTGACCACATTTGTATATGTTACAAACACAATTATTAAAAAATAGGATCTTGTTCTATGATGTGAGGGGTTCACAATGAGTAAAATCGGGTTTAAAATGAAGCTAAGATAAATAATATATCGATGCTTATAGTTGTGTTGCTTAAATTATAAATTGCTATGAGATGCGAGGATTGTGTATCCCTCATTGATGGAGAGTTAAAACTAGGGGTGACAATTCCAGACACGACCCGAACACGACACGAAAATAATCACCTTTTGGGTTGGCAATTATAACCCGTTTAATAAACGAGTCGTGTTCGGGTTGACCCGTTTATAAAACAGGTTAGGTTTGGTTTGACCCATTTATAAACGGGTTGACCCGTTAACCCGTTTAAGGTTTCAAAATTTTTATTTTTTTATTTTTTATTTCTTGCAACATATATCTAGTTGTTTTTCTTTTAATTATTAACCATACTTTAATTGATCGAGTAACAAACTCTATACTTTTTTCATTCAAAAAATATTTTAAGTTTTTTTAAAGTTAACCATACAAATAAGTTTATTTTAAATTTCATACTTTATAATTGTGATTTACATAAGTGCATGCTTTCAACCACGAACCAACTTACAATCTGTAAATTCGTTGATTATTTTATATAAACGGGTTAAACGGGTCATGTTCGGGTTGACATGAATTAACGTCAATCCGGGTTAGGGTTGAAAACTTTGACACGAATAAATATACGGGTCAGGTTCGGGTTGCAAAATTCAACCCACCAACCCGCCAACCCGTGACCTGTTAACCCGCTAACCTGTCAACCCGACACGATTGACACCCTAGTTAAAAATATTTGTTAGTTTATAAGTTGGAGGACAGATGAACTTGTATTTTTGGGTAATACCCTCGCATTGTCGCTCAAGCCTAGGAACAAGACTAGCACCGGATTTGCATTTGTCTTTCTGGCCTCAGGGAACTGGAAAAATTTGGTTCGAATCAAATCGGGCTCCCGGGTTAACACGACACAACTAACTCTTCTTCTACCTAATTAAAATTCAATCTATTAATTTGTTAGTAATTAAGCCATGAATAAGCAAGCTACGGTCTGCTAAATTTTTTGAAATACTCACACAATTTTTGAACCACAAAGATAGCAATACACACATACTATGCATAATTCGCAACAAAAAACGGTCGATTATTAGTGGTACATTGTAATATGCTACTGTTTCAAGCAATATTTTGAGTTTTTTTTTTTGTTAACTCTAGCAGTACACACTACTATGGTTGTTATATCCTAAGAAACAGTAAAGTTCACCTGAGTGATCTAAAATCTGTTTTAAGGAACCTTTGTTTAACAAAAAGAAATCATTAGCAACAAAAGTGTATATTTTTTTACATCTTGTTTTTGTATTCGTCTGATTCTCAATCTTCGAATCTTGTACAGTTTATTTGTTCACCATTTTATGTATTTTACCATTCTTTTTTTTAACTTTTATGTATCGTAATTTATGTTTCTATAATTTCTAGAATATTATTTTTGTTCTTGCAATGAGTTTAGTTTCAATTTCTTGTTAAAATTTTACAACATATAAAATATAATTTAATATAAAATATAAATGTATCACAAATAATACGTTATATAAATACTATGTGATACATTACAAGAATAATTATAATATTATTACGTTATACAGCACAAGACTTATAAAATATACTACAGATCTTAATTAGGTAACAAAAATACAACATATAAAATAATTCATATCTCCGCTTTCTCTCACAGATTTCTTGACCGTCTTCTCGCTTAAAAAAGCTACGATACTTTTTTCTAATACTGTAATTTTAAGTTCGATAATAACACTGACAATATCTATAAATTCATTTTAAAATATTTAATTTGCTACTATTTCCTACTAAAGCCCCTCATCTCACCAAACTACCAAAGTAAGTTTCCACCCGCACCACCTGGTTCGTTTTCATCTAACACCGGGTCAAGATTAACGGGTCCGTTTTCATCCAACCCCCGGCCAATATGAATGGCTAAATCACTTGGGCTCGTGTCCTCAATATTATTAGCAAGCTGTTGGTTTTCAAGTTCAAGTGGCTGCCCCTGGTTTCCAGCCCATACCATGTCAGCAAAATCATCACATGGCTCAATACCGTCCTCAAGCATTGTGGGGCCCGTTTCTCGTGAGGACCTTTTCGCCAGCTCACCAGCAATCAACGTCGAACTCGAACATATTCTTTTCACATCGTATCTGCTTATGTCGAAGTTGGTCACTGCACTTGTCCCTCTAAATTTGATAGCTGCTATGTCGTAAGCCTCTGCTGCTTCCTCTTGTGTACCTGTATCATATCATATCAGATCATATGAAACATCTGAGCAAAACGAGAACCAAAATTTGAGAAAATCGTAAATAAATCAAGAACAGAACTTAGTTTTGAAAATCTAGAGTAAAAAACCACACACGCGTAACCAGTATAATTGAGTTTGGTCTAGTTAGGTGCATATAACTTTGCACCCTAGAGTGTAAAAACAAATTTACCAAGTATATTCTCATTTTTCAGTAGGGTCTGGAGGGGAAGGATAGACACAAACCTTACCTCTATCCCAGTTAAGATAGAGAGGCTGCTCCGAAGGAGTTCCCGGCTCAAAGTTATCGTTTGAACACCCCAACACGTTATTTTCACAAAATAAGTAAAATAACGTTTAAATTAGTGCAATTTTACTTTGTACCCTAGCGTGTGAGCAACATAAAATGATAATGGTAAGTGTACTACTCCATATACATGATACATGTGACAATATTAAGAATGTACAATGAATGAACTTACTGAAGGTACCAAGGTACAAGTCCTTATTGCCTGCAACCCTTCCAATTCTAGCTTGCCACCTTCCATGTTGATGGTGCCTGTCAAAATATTAAACTTCAATGACCAAAACCAATTTATTAAATCATTGAAACATTTGACCACATTAATCTTTGTGTACCATGTTTCGTATGTATAGATAAATGATAATTTGAAAACCCACTTGAGTTGAGGAAAAACTTTTAAAATTCGATATTTTTTTTCATTTTTTTATTTAGGCATATAATAAAATAGAAAGGTAAAATAAAATACATAAGTACTTGTTACATAATAACACTCGTTTACATTGTGTAACAGTAATGTAACATATGAGTAACAAACACATATAAATTTTATTATTTTTATTTTTATATATCATATATTACTTACCTAAACACAAAAAAAAAAAAAGATTTCTTTTAGAATGTTAGATCTGGCTTCACAGTTATTCTCCGCTCAAGTGAGTTTTCAACTTTATCCTTCCTCTCCCTATATATGTGTGTATTTGTGTGTATATCGGTGTAAAACGGTAACCACACACACATATAAATCTATATACGCATATACATATATCTATAACCACACATGCACACACCCAAAACATAGACACGCGCGCATACACACTTGGCACATACATAGACAGACAGATACAAACACCAATATAGGATAAGGTTCAAAGAAGGAAATCTTGTATTAACTAGAACTTCGATTGAATTCATTCAACAATGTTGGAATCGATTCATCTGGGACACAAACACGGAAACAAGCACACACATGCATATATACAAATTAATGACGCCTTAAGGCTGCACCATATATATAATAAACTAGAAAAGATGGTCACATTTTATCCGTTCTTCCTGATAAGTTGGGTATCGAAGTGACCCGAAGGTTCATTATTTAAAAAAAAAACAGCAAGTTCACAATATGAGGAATGCAAGTGGCATTGCATGGGGTCAAAAAGCAACTGCAAAAATCATATAATGCTTTTTTTGTCATAAATAAAAGTTAGCTTTTATTTTTCATAGCATGTGTGCCATGTCTGCCTTTGCAAAAAATGGAACAGATTGCAATCATGCAATGATAACTTGTACATCATGCATAAACGATTGTACTGAGAATATGACCAAGTCTACTTTTCGTTTTACCTTGTAACTCCTCTATACATAGACGCCCCTCTTGAAAACCCACTGCTTTTCCTGTATTCATTGTGTTATAATAACATGTTAAAATACAAATTCATCCAAAAATAATATATTTGGTCTCGGTTTTGACTTATCGCATAAAATAGCAACATACTTTTAGCAATCAGAGCAAACTTTTGAAAGTAGTCGCGTAAAATAGCAACATACTTTTAGCAATCTGAGCAAACTTTTGAAAGTAGTCGCTTAAAATAGTGATCTATTTTCAAACTTTTACCAATCGGAGCAACATACATTTAGCAAATTAGCATCAATTGCTATGAATGGTAACAAACTAAAATTTTATGTAGTTTTTTAAGGTATTTTCTGTTTGTGGAGTAACAGATATTACCTTCTTAAGTTGGCTACAAATTCTTGTCTGTTCATATTTTTCATCTCCTCAATCTCTTTTTCGTATTCGGATAGCTAAATTACCATCACACGATGAACCATTTGACGAGTTAGTTAAGTAGATTATAAAGAACAAATCGTTACACGATACAGATGAATTACAGAAATAAAAAAAATTACTAAAAAAACACTCACAGGGAAGTTAATATGAGTTGTAGCACCCCAATATTTTAGAGCAGCCAAGTCATATGCTCTTGCTGCTTTCTCTTCATTATCATATCCCCCTGAATATTTCAAAAACTCAATTAGCAAAACCTACTATCAAATTTCAATAATAATTTTTTTTTTTTATGTATGTAGTAGTAGTAAACAATGTTAGTTATAAAAGATGTACATGATAAGTGTGATGATATGAAGACATATAAAATATTTAGAAAATTATGTATCTTGATAAAATAAAATGCCCAAAAATAGCTTGCCCTGAAATTAATATGATTCTCTAATTAACCTATAGTCGAAGATAACCTTAATGATGTTAAATATGATGCCAAGTAGGATTGTACCAGTGACGAAACTTGAACGTTTTGAAAGGGGAACGGAAATTTACTAGACTCACAATACATGTTAACTTTTTAAATGAGGGACGGAAATTTATGAGACTCACAATACATGTTAACTTTATAAACGAGGAGGGACGAAACCGATGCTTAGAACAAAAAATAAATTTTCAGTCAAAAAATTAAAATTAACTACGGATGGAAAAATGAGGAGTGGTCCCCCGTCCCTATTATCATTCGCCATTGGATTGTACTACACAACATATTACTTACTACACACGTTATATATAATATTGTCTTGTATTATACAACATATATAGTGTTACACACTCAACATACATGACACAAAAGGTGAAGGTTACGTGACATCAATCATAAGGACCATGCTAGAAGGCGAAAAATGGTCATATATGTCCTATGGCCTTGTCAATAGTGTGTATTCACAACCGTCACTTGTGTTGATTAATACGGGCCATATGATTGTGCAAACACCCATGTCATACACATATCCTTAAAACACTCATATGAGCATATGGCCCATATAACATATATGTGACAACATTACATTCATATGGCCCGTATCCTGCATGACACAAGAGTGGTGTCTGAATAGTAGAAGCAACATTCCTTTAGTTTGACCCAATACGCGAGCCAAAGATCTTTTGTTCCTCAAACAACTGATATTTTACCGGAATAAGATAACCGTTGAAGTACAAGTTTGTCAACTTACCGAGATAAACTGATGTCAACGAACCGCCACACGCAAGTGAATACATCATCATTCATCCCCGAAGAGCATTCGAAACCGGATCGAAAACATATGTACTTGGTTAGTATAATATGGTAAATACAAATGGTATATGAGAAAGTTTAAAATGCAAAAGCTAAGTTCAAAGTAAAAAAGCTTTTTGTGTGCGAAGTGCATGAAGTCTATATGATTTTATGCAAACTATTAATTATTTTTACGTGATAAAATCACACAAACACGGAGTTATAACACAAAAAAGTTTGCTTGATAACTTCTGCTACATTTTATCCCTAAAAACAATCAATACCGATGCGATAAAAATGCAGACTTTGTACCTTTACGTATAAACACAAACACGTAAGCATCGTATAAACAACATAATTTGTACCTTGACGGCCTTTTCTGGTCTGACCTTCTTTCCGGCAACTATTATCCCACAAATGAGCTTCATATCTTCCCGTCCACCGGTGACGGGTGACGCCACGGTACCGGGAAGTTCTTTGCCCAAACCCATCGACCGATTTACGAGTAACTAATTCCCCTTTGCTCGATGAATTCATCTCCACCACCGAGCGTTTCCGGTTGTCACCCGCCGGCACCACCGCCAGTGCTAAACACTCCTCTCGGATGTTTCCTACACTTCGCTCATCACAGTCCGTCGTTCTGATCTCCGACATCTGAGTCATTGCATTTGCACCGTCATATGAAACGACACCGTTTGTGGTTGCGGTGGCGGTGGTGTTATAACAAGGGTAACCATACGGTAGCAGAAACGACGGCGCCGGGGAGAAATAACAGCTGGCGCTGGCACTGGCGGCGTCTATAGACTCAACAATATCGCCACCGCCACCGCCAACGCCACCGCCTAAGAAATCTTCCAGCTTTGGACCACCTTCTAACCTCCAGCCTGCTAGCAAAATAAAAGAAAACAAGCTAAAGCTCTGATACGTATAAATTACAATTTGCTGATGAAAACACCGTAAAAAGAAGAAAGATTGAAATTAAGACACCTTGTGTTGAAGAGGAAGGAGGAGGAGGAGGAGGCGGAGGGTGGAAGTCGTGGATGGGAATCACCGGCATGGGAGGGGAATCTCCGGCGTTGGTGGTGGTGGCGGCATGGTGATGAGTTGCAGGGTGGTGGTTGAGGGAAAAGCCAATCCAATCGCTCATGGCTGGCGGAGTGAGAAGTGTAAATTAAAGAGATGATATGAATCATTTGTGTTTGTTCTTTGTTTATTTCCTCGATTATCGTTCCATTCTTTCATTTCTTTCGCCTTTCTGACACATACACACTCTCTCTACCGTCAATCATTTTTCTTAGATTCAACACAAATTTCGTTACGTTTGATAATGGACATGGTAGGGAGACGTCAGGCTGGTTCAACATACACCATCCATACGAGCCGTAAGGGCTTTACGGGTCGTATTGAAAAGAATATTCTGACAAAATCTGACACGTCAAATCATAAGGCTGACGCAGGGCTGACACGCGGTACATACGGCCTGTAAAGGGCAATACGGGTCGTATTGGACGCCAATAATTTGAACTTTAGAATGGACTTAATAGCTGTGTGCGGAAATGGCAATTGATTGCTTTATATGTTGCATCTGTACGCAAATTTTATGAAATAGGAGCTGTGGATTTCAGTTTACTTCGGTAAATATTTGCGTGTTTGTAATTTCGAAATCGTAAATGTTTAACAATGTCGATGGGAGGCAACAACTTAGATAATGAATATATGTGTGTCTATGAAACTGATCAGGTAATAAACTTATTCGTTTAACGGTTGTTAATTTATAAAATCTTATACATTTGTTCTTTTCAGGTGTTTGCCGGTGTTGATGAATTGGTTGATTGGGCGATTGCTAGAGGGCGTGAAAATGGTTATGTGCTAGTTAGACGACGAAGCAAAACCAATGCAACCGGTGTAGTCATAAAGGTGTGGCTTAAATGCGATCGCGGTGGCGTGTATCAGGGTGAACCAAAAGCTAGACGTACTGGTTCGAAGAAGACTGGGTGTGAATTTGAGCTAATTGGTAAATACGAGAGAAGTTGTGGTGGTTGGAAGTTGCGTGTGGTCAATAATGAACACAACCACCAAGGGGCTGAACAACTAGGTGGTCATCCATATGCGCTGAGATTAAATGAAAGTGAAACCCGTCTAGTTGAGCAACTGTCAAACCAAAACATGTTGCCCCGTGATATACTTGCCGCTGTAAAGGATCAAAACCTCGATAATGTTTCCAACCTCAGGTCTATTTACAATGCGCGAAGGAAGTTACGTGCTGGACAAAACATGGAGGAAACTCCAATTCAGGTCCTTTTTAGCACATTGCAAAGAAATAATTTTATTTACCAAACGCAAGACGATCCTGGTGGTCATGCTTAGTTATTTTTTTTGTATTTTCTCTTTTCTCTTTTTGTATTTTGATGTATAGACATTACTTTACTATTCGGATGTATGTATTTTTATTTTGTATGTATGTTGTGTATGGCGTGATTGTTTGTTTTATCTTTTATCATATAATTAAAAAATGTGCATGTTTGTGAAATGAAAAATAGATAGTTAACAATTTTTATTAAAACCGTGTTAAAATATTTTTCAAACAAAACAAGTAGGCAAAATAATTAAATAATAACGTTAAAATACTTATTATTTTACAACAAAACAATTAAAAATGTTTACGTTTTTCTTTCGAACAATTAAACGATATTATAAGTTACTTAAACACGTACCGTACGTGTTGCGTTTACGAATACCGGATTTCAAAACAAAGTACGATTAGACGCTATTATAAACATATATTATTTATAACTTAAAAATTAAACAACTAGACGATATGATATAACAATTAACGTTAAACGCGTACGTATACCGAAATTCAAACAAAGTACGATTTTATAACATATATATATATATATAATAAATTATATATTATATATTTAATATATAACGTTAACTATAATTACGTTAAAATATATCTTTTAACCATTTAAAACTGTTGGACAGTTACAATGTTACAAATAAGTTAAACACGTACGTATATCGGGCGGAAAAAACAAAAGTTATAAATTTTCAGGTTTAAAAACGAGTCGTATAGGACAATACTACTCGTATTCTGTCTTCAGCCGCCAGACATCTCACTAACATTTTCTGACACACTCTGACGGCTTTACGGCCCGTAAAGGCCTTTACGGCTCGTATAGAGCCAGATAGGTGTTAACTGATCCGTAGGGGGTGTCCAAATAACGCTCCCCTTAGATAAATATAGGGTGTTGTTATTCTCACACCCATATTTTTTAAAAATACACCCCTGAGACGGCCAGTACCGTCCAGTACGGCCCGTCTCAGTACTCGATCAAACCTTCGCTCTTGACAACCTGTGCCAATGATTGGGTGCAAATGAACGCGTAACTTTCGAATTCGAATATATTTCAAGATAATTCATATCTGTAACGATGTCGTTTTGGGACGGGAGTTTTTTCAACTATTCCGTGGCAGATTTGAACAAAGAGCCTCCTGTCGAGTATTCATACGGCACGATAGATCTGAATGCTGAACCTAACGCTGATGTCGGTTTTGACAGTCAAGCATCGTATGGGTTCGTGTATGATGACAGTAAACAAAGTAACCCGGAGGAGGGTTATGAAGAAAAGCCGGGGGCTTCAAACGTTAACTGGGAAACCAAAGAGGTAACTTAAATGAAGCATAAATGTTAATGATTGTATATTATCGCTATCCAATTACGGTATTTATTATTGTTTTTATATGTCAGGAGTTTATGTCTGAGGAAGCGCTGGTAGGGTGGGTGAAAAATAGAGCAGTAGAAAATGGTTACATTGTAGTTAAAAGAAGAACGAAGAAATCAAAGACAACAGGCAGTGTAATCAAAGTCTGGCTCATGTGTGACCGTGGTGGCGAGCACAATAGCATCGCAATCCTTAGACGGTCTGGGAGCAAGAAAATCGGTTGTCTGTTTCAACTGATAGGGTTATACAACGAAGTTCGTGAATCCTGGAAATTACAGGTGATTAACGACAATCACAATCACGAACCTGCTCAGAATCTAGAGGGTCATCCATATGTTAGAAGATTCACTCAAGAGGAAGAAGATCTGGTTGAGAATCTGACCGAGCGACACATGGATCCTCGTAACATACTTTCGAGCATAAAGAAACATAACCCTGCAAACGTATTTGTCCCTAGGGATGTATACAATTTACAGCAGAAGATAAAAAACAAGAAGAAATTCGGTGATACTCCGATGCAGGTCTTGGAAAACGTGCTTCACAGTCAGCGGTACGTTTACTATACTCGGGAGGATCCTGAAACAAACGTCGTGGAAAGACATTTTCTTCTGTCATCCAAAAGCGTATTGCTGGTGGCGTGCATTTCCGCACGTACTGATGATGGAAGTGACATACAAAACGAACCAGTATAGGCTTCCATTTACTCAATAGAACGCGCACCTGGTTAAACAGTTACATAGATATGTTTGTAACAACATGGACCAATAGAACGCGAAACTTTGGTCAACGTACAACAAACCGGGTGAAAAGTCAGCACTCGAGCCTAAAACGATTCCTCAGATCACCAAACAGCACGCTTGCCTCGCTTGTAGGTTTTGTAAATGAAATCGTGCAAGCACAGGAGGTAAAAATGAAACACGATTTTGAAACGAGCTTGATTAAAACTATGGGACATTATAAACTACCAATATTTGATAACCTTCGAGGAAAGGTGTCCCATAAAGTTCTTGATTTGTTGATTGAGGAAAAAGACAAAATAAGAGTCATGCGTGACAAAAATATGACGTGTGGCCATCAGCTTTGGACGAGTTGTGGGTTGCCGTGTGCTTGTAATATATCAAAATATTACAACACAGGTTCGTAATATTAAATGTAAGATGTTTCGCACGTAGTTACTTTTATATTAATTCTAATTATAAATTATGCAGATAAAAAGATACCGCTTTCAAATATAAATAAGTTGGTCTTCTGGATAACATTTAAACGTCTAATTATAAATAAGTTGGTATATCATGACAGGCTGCAAAAATACCAAAGATTCTTAGATGAAAATAAGTTGGTCGACTACATAGACGTTTAAATTTAATAAACAATTCTTTAATGAAATGTAATAAAAGTTAATTTTTTTTAATTTAAAAAAAAAGTTAGAACAGTACGACCCGTACTGCCCAGTACGGCCCGTACTGTTCTAGGTTAAATTCAAATATGAGTTTCATTTTTTCCTTTTCCACACATATACGCTCACATTTTCCTCTCGTCTTGGTCTATACACCCCGTCTTGGTGCTTCAAACTTTCGATACCAGGTATGTATTTTCGCACGTAGATCATGAATATTTGTTTAGATTAGGTTTTTGATCGAAATAGGACTTGTTTAGGGCGTTTTAAAGTTTTCGAAATATGAACAAGACGGGCCGTCTTGACCAATACGACCCCGTCTTGGCCACTCAAAATTTAAATCAGTCAAGAACAAGACGGGCCGTCTTGACCAGTACGGCCCGTCTTGTTCACCAAATGAAGAAGGTGACCTTTGGGCTGGTGTGGCCAAGACGGGCCGTCTTGGTCAGACGGCCTAGTTTTGGCCTGGTATTGCCAAGACGGGCCGTCTTGGGCAGACGGCCTAGTGTTGGCCTGGTATTGCCAAGACGGGCCGTCTTGGTCAGACGACCTAGTTTTGGCCGCCAAGACGGGCCGTCTTGACCCAAGACGCCCTGGTTTTGCTTGAGACAGGCAAACTAGGTACGGGCCGTCTTAGACAGAATTTTTTTTAACGTTCGGTCGTTTTTCGTTTTTCAGCTGATACTTTTCTGTAGCATAGATGGACGCCGACATGCCACACCAGGAGGGCGTCGACCAGATGCCACAGCAGCAGGGGCAGCCGTTAGATCCCGAGTCGCTCGCGATATCGCAGCGCGAGTGGCTCCAGTTCGATCCAGAGTCAGCGATGGCGATGAGGTGCCGTCGGATACTTCGGATGAGCGTGCCGACGCCCCGTTGTATAGATTGGGTCTTCTGGCTGATACCGGGGAGGCGGTTCGTGCGAGAGCCATCCTCGGCGAGGACACGCCGTGGACTCGCCTGTTCGATCTCGCGGACCTGCCCACCTACCGGTTGATCACGGTTGTGTTTCTATCTACATTTAGATATAGAGCTCACCAGCCAGCAGTTAGGGAAGAGGAGGACGAGGAGCTTCCGGATATTGAGTTCTCGCTAGGCGGACAACACCACGAGCCGGAGACCGTTCGTGAGGACTTCATACAGGGGTTGATGCAGGGGGAGGAGGGGGTTATGAGGACCTGGTGGGCCCAGATATCTGATACGCCGTTCACTGGCCACCGATTACGGGCGATGACGATTAGAGATCCTCTGATCCGTTACATCCACCGCTGCATCGTGACAACCATTTCAGGTCGCGGTCAGAGCCAGGAGTGGGTGACGACGACAGATCTGTTTTATCTGCACTCACTCATTGCTGGCAGGCCGTGCAACCTGGCACGGTGTTTTGCGTTGTACTACGCTCCTTCTACCACCGACCGGAGCGCGGTACATTGTGGGGTGACGCCTTTGTCACCCACATCGCTCGCACCAGAGGCATGGTTGACATGCTTGATGATCTGGCGGAGATTGAGCCTCGTAAGCTCGATTGGCGGACGGTCATCAGCATGAAACTTGCCGCCGACATTCCGGGTCTGGGATTACGGTTTATTGGGCAGGACGGCCGCCCGTTTCAGCCGGCCCAGGTCATTGTATTGCCAGACCAGCAGCAGGAGCAGATGGACGGTGGCCCGATGCCGGAGCCTGAGCCGATTCGGAAGGAGCCGGTTCAGTCACCGCCTCGCGAGGAGGAGCCTCCGCAGCATCCACCGCATGTTTACCGTGCAGTGCACCTGACCGAGCCACTCGAGGCGTTGTTGCACCAGATTGCCGCACGGTGCGATGAGACGGCTCGGCGGATGGCACGAATCGAGCGACGGCTCGATCGTTACGAGGATTTGGTTTAGTAGACAGTCGCGTCAGAGCATGCGCGACGGGACGGGACACAGCTTCCACCGTTCCCGGAGCCACGCGTCTACGCAGACGACGGATCGGACGCTGGACCATCCGGATCGTAGTTCATTTTGTGTTTTTGTATTTTGTTTCCTTGTATATAAACCGTACAGTGTATATACGTATGTTTCTTTATGCATTTGTATTGTTTCTGTTTGTGTTGTTTAATATTTGCGCGAAAAACTTTATATCGTTTAAATTATTTTAATTAACGTAAACAAACTAATTAAAAATGATATTTAGTTAAAACGACATTATGACGTTTAATTAATATAATAGCCGTATATCGTTCAAATAACTTACATAATAAACGTATATCGTTAAAAATAAAATTTAAATACGTAAATTAAGGTTAAATACAAATAAATAACTCATATCGTTCAAATAATTCACGTATTAAAGTAGATCGTTAAAAAATATTTAAAAACACAAATTAAGCTTAAATAAAATAAGACGGTCCGTACTGGCCAGTACGGCCCGTCTTGAGTTAAGCAAAACTGGTTGACACCCAAAATGGCTTGGAAAATAAGCTTGGGCCAAGACGGGCCGTACTGACCAGTACGGCCCGTCCCACAGAATGTTTCACTGATTCCAAGGAATTCCCTGTAATGTTTGTCTGTACTCAATACGGGCCGTACTGGCCAGTACGGCCAGTCTTGACCCGCAGGGGTGTTAAAATATAAAAGTGAGGTGTCTAAATAAAATGGCCCTAAATATAATGTATATGTTATTATTATTATTATTATTATTATTATTATTTTGTTTCATACAATTTTTTTTAGGAGTCAATGAGACCGTGGGGTGTGCTGGTTGGGGGGGCGTGATAGGGCGTGGAACACCGGCTCTCTTGGGCATGGCCACAACCACGCCCCTTTACCTCCTTCTCAACCGTTGCCAGCATACCCATTTTGACCGTTGCAACGTTTGACCGTTGCTAACCTAAAAAAAAAACAAAACAAAAAATTTACCTATATAAACCACATTTAACACAAAAAAACTCCCACTCAAAATTTCAAAATACTTCTACTTTTTTAACAAAAAAAGACTTTCCATGGATCTCAACTAAACACCAAACCAATACTACAACCCGAGTACCCCACCTAACCGAAACCCGAACACCCCACTTTCGAATTGGTTCTTCAAATTGTTATTGCCCGCATTTTGAATCGAGTCCACAACAAGGGTTTTACACCTTCGCTGAATATGGTTCGAGTCAACAAACGCACGGATTTACTCAACTATCTCAGAATGAAGTTGTACCCGAGACCCAACCCTCTATCGATGCCGGTCCAAGCACGCAACCAACACAAAGGCGTAAACACAAAAAAAAAACAAGTTGGGGATACCGAAGCTGTTGTGGTAGCTCCACCCGTCCCAAAAAATGGACACCGGAGGAGGAGTTTGCACTTTCAAAAGCTTGGGTCGATGTGTCGGAAGACCCAATTGTTGGTAATTTCTTTTTTTTTTTATTTTAAATATTGTTAATTTATATGTTTAAAATTGTTAATATTTTTTATATATTGTTTATAGGTCGTAACAAAAAAGGACCGGACTTCTGGAGTAAATTCCTAAGTCATATTTTCCAAGCCATGGGTCGTGGGGAGTATCGCACAAACGATATGATCTCTAGCAAATGGCGTGACATTAACCGAAGCGGTCGATCAATTCCAGCAAGAGATTAACACCGTCTTCACGCTTAAACGAAGTTGGGAGATTACGAGGAAATGTCCTAACTGGGTTAGAATCCCGACTGTTCAACCCTCGGCCTCAAAACGATCAAAAGCATCGTCTACCGATAGCCCTGGCTCGTCGGATGCTCGAGTTCAAATAAATCTAAGCGAGCTCAATGAAAAAGAAGACGACGAGATATAGGATTTGACCCGTCCGATTGGGAGAGATCGTGCAAATGCCGACCGAGCAAGGGCGAGACGATGCTCTTCATCTCAAACGAACCCGGATTATAACCAAGGAATGGAAAACTTATCTCAACGAATCAGTGACTTTAACGAATTAAAACGGGAACGTCAACGGTTGGTAGAGTTACAACTTCTATTCACCAACACCGACCACTTAACCGGGATCGACCGTGAAATTGCTGAGCGGGAGAAGGAAAAAATTCGAAATAAATATAAAGATAGTTAGCTTTTTTTTTATTAATTTGTAATGTTTATTTATAATTTTATGTAATTTTTTAATTTATTATTAATTATATCTAGTTATTTAATTTAAAAAAATAAATAAAAATGACATCATGGTTGGACCAAGGGGCATTTCCACCACTTTTGATGGAGTGGGTGGTTGTAATGGGTGCCTATGTAGCGCCTACGTGGAGTGTTTGGACCAAAGGGCATACCCCATGTTCTGAAAACCGTTACCCATAGTTATTTAAGACCAAGGAGGTTGATCATAAGAAAAACGAGTGAATTGTCGACGTACTCTTAAAGGTCTTATAATATTTCAATATTGATTTTATATATTTTATAAGTTACCTATATAATCACAAAATTTTTAGGGATTCAATAAAAATTGTTAACCAAAATTATACGGCAAGAGCATAGATGTCGATCATAAAAAAAATTATTCTTATTCTTACACCCAACTTTTAAATTTCACATTTTTTATATATCTCGTATAGGCCATACAATGCATATAGAGAAAAAAAATATCATTTATCAGAATTTGTTAGTGTTTATAATTTACCTCTATAGACCTATACAACTTGTATTGGTCTTATTTACAAACATATATGAGATCAATCATTATCAAATCAGTAAATATCAGAGAGAATATCTGACCCTGTAGGCCTATATATGAGACATATAATGCTAGTGAAGTGTTAAAATAACAATAAAGATGCGAGAATAATCACTTCCTAAAATAATTTGAAAGTGACATGATGTGATAAGACTCAAACTCTTCAAGGATAATTTAGTTTGGATCTTAGAATAGATGCGATTTTAGAATTTATCTAATCATGATTAGTTTATATCACTACAGAGCCAAACATTTGTGATTGACAAAAAAAAGGTTTAAATTTGCGACCGAAATCATACCATTTGTGACTTTGCAACTATTGAAAAGATATCAGAGTGTATTGTATATTATTGGGTTTAACAGCTAAACTAACGTCGATTAGAAATATAAAAAAGTGTGACAACATATTATCTCAAAGATTTTTTTTTTCTTCTGAATTTGTAACTATCGTTATTAAATTATTGAAATTCAAAAATCTTGTTACAATTTAACTTGTGTCTCGTGTCATTCTAAATTCATTTTTAGTTGCTTGTTCTATAAAATTGAATCTCGATGTAATTCTCACAACTTTGATTAAATATTTCTAATAAATTGCATGCCTTGTTGAATTTGCAAATTGCAAAGCTTGGGAAAATGAGAACAATTAAAGAGAGTATTTTTTTAATGATAAACCTACATTGTTTCTATTATTAAAATATAACATATGGTTGAAGTTTTTGAAGAGTTCGGGTGTTATGGCACCAATTGTTTTTTGCTTAAAATGGTTAATTTAATATTATATTTTAAAAATTTATAGTTATTAAGTCCAACCTTTTTTGTTTTTCTTTCTAGAAATCTTTCGACCACTCGGAGTTTAGTATCAAGCTCCATGATTGCTTTAATATAACCAAGTTTTTTAGTTGGTTTCAACATGTTATATGTACCAAAGGAGCTAATGTGACAATTCAAATTTTCCATGTTAGAATCATAACTCAGAAATGAAGAAAATGAGTGTAAGCAGAATCACGAAACGAGGCTCTGATTTCAAGATACGCTGAGTTGAAGATAGCGTTAAATAAGAGATCATATATTTTGAATTTTTCAGTTCTTGAAATTATAACCATTGGAAAGAGCTCGAAAAATCGTGAACGTAGGCGAAAACCGTGCGCAAAACGGAGTTCGTATGCTCCCGGAATCGCGAAACGAAGAAAACCAAAATATCTGCGAACTGGAATCCGTGCGGTACGCCCCAACCCAGCATCCCAATTGGGGCGATGCGCCCGGGGTGTTTGGCGGCTGAAAAACGAGTTTTTAAGATCAGATCGCGAAAAAACTTCATTTTTTCATTATTTTTCGATCAATTACGCTCAAAAACACCCACAAATCATATTTTCATCATCCAAACTCTATTTTGAAAGCTTCTAAACGTCCGGATCGCACTAGGGATCGTATCTACAAGTTCTGATCGTCATTTCTGTCCGAGAAATCCTTTAGATTAGGTAACGGTTTGTTTTAAACCTTCTAGCTTGATTTTGATTGGTTAAATCTTGTTTTTGAACGTATTGAGATAGTTAGGGTTGTTGATTATTGCCTAGATGATGGCTAGGAATGATTATAAACGAAGAACTCAAACGGTTAAATCCTTGTTTTGAGCCGTTGTAATGCCCGGTTTTCATGAAACCATAATAATGGTTGTAATGGTATAAACCATTTGATTGTAACAATGATTGTGATTGTCTTGATCATTTCTTGAAATGCTAGGTTTCATCCAAGTGTTTCAAACTAATGATAAGCATACAGATAATCACCGGAATAACGATATGATGTTTATGATAATAGTCAGATGAGTACATTGAGCATGGTTATTAAACATATTTTAATATCACATTCTCATGTTTCATGATACCTAAATGATCAATAACAAGGATTGACTATTCCTAAGCCAGAAATTCATCCAGGAAATCGTTAGTGAAATAATCAACAATCAACATCTATTTGATTAATCCGAGAATGCCGTGATTAATCCAGTTAGTCATTAACTCCTTAATAGGAGCCTAAATTGTTATAGGTTCCTTGTTTATCGCACTTTGTGCAATATTAACTTAAGGAGGCTGATTAAGGATTAAGATCAGCTTGATGACTTAAACAACGATTCCTTGTTATCAAAATTCAATAAATATTCTGATAATTCAATTCAAATACAAGGAACTCATAAAACATTAATAAATTGCAGAACTCTCTTCGAATCTTGAATGAAACTTCAATATCGAAACACTTCGATAAACAGGTGAGTTTCATATTCCCCTTTTCAATGTTTTGTTTCTAAACTCGGGGTGGAACATGTAGATATCATTTCAAAACATATCTTATCAATTATTGTGAAATCATATATCATTATCATGAGGAACGTCGTGATAAACACTTATCAAATTTTGTGAAATTATATATCAGTATCATCGGAATGATGATAATCATTTATCAATTTCGGTGAAATCATGTATTGGTTTCATCAAGGAAATCATGATAATCTAAAGCATATCACGGTTATGACAAGGGTTGGTGCGCCACTCCGGCATGGCTGGCTAAGTCACCCATAACCAACTAGACGCGTTCAATGAACATTTTATCAAACGATTAAAACAAGCGTATCACTTGAGAACTTTGGTTATGTGGAGGCTATTTGGGACTATTCTTATGTGAACATCATTAACTTGTTATCAAGCCCTTGGTAGTACTGGTATGATCATATGCGGGAACTCAAGAAAATTATTCTTACGGCGTTCCGACAGGTAGCTGGACGTTGAAACTACGGCGTTTGGGGGTCGCCAAACGTTAGCATTATTCTTTAGGTTTGATGGTTTACATGCCCAGGTAGATTCAATTTCAAAGTACCTACTTGATCACTTGTGAATACTATATCATGGAAATCAAATTTTGAACAATCAATTTAATACTATGAAAATCAATATTTGACAATTAATGTACATCAACAAAACCTATGAATCTCACTCAACTATTCGTAGTTGACTTTTTATGCTACATGTTCCAGGTTACAAATCAACCACCAGCTCAAGAATGGTGGATCAAGTACACAGGTAAACCAGAAGTCAAGGAGAGATCTTCAATTATGGCTAAGCAATCATTACGTCACGCGCCGTGGATTCCGCACGCGGCGTGGGGTGTGATAGCTAAGAATAGAGTATGTATAACTTAAGATACATATATATTTTTTCATTGCTATCAGTGTTGGGTTATTTTGTTTGGCTTATGAGAAAGCCTACAACTTATTTTTTTCTTAAATCAAATAAAAAGGCCAACAATGGTTAATGTTGGACCGCTAGAGGATTGCTGGAGAGCTGCTGTTCCAAACAAATAGAAAAAAAAAACAGAGAGAAGAAAAGAATTTTCGTCACTTTCAAACCTCTATTGGTTTTCCAGATTTTAGCCGTTGGATCGTTCTGATTGTTTGGCATCGGCTTCACCACATCCAGGAGAGATGATCCAAAGGTAGGTTTCGTTTAATCATGTCCAAACGTCAGGTTTTGGTGCACATGTTCACTGCTGTAGTTTTATGGTGATTTCCCCTATTTGATGTTAGTGATTATCCAACTGTGGGTTTCGTTTAATCAAGGTCTTGATGTTAGTGTTTTCAAGTGTATTATGATTGTTGTATACTTCTAGTATACCTAGAAAGTCACGTGATTTACCTCCCTCATGTTGACCGTGAGACCGGTCGTTGAGGGGCGCATAATGGTGACGTTCACAGGGGCGGAGGTACCTTATAAATATCGATGTCACCGGACAGCATCGATTATTCTGCGTATATGAACATTTATGAACGGTGCTTTTAAGTGACAACATCGGTTTTTGGACTAGCGACAGCATCGATTGCAACGGCTAATGTTGAAAGCATTTTTTTCTTAAATGAAACATGTGAAAAAGAAAATGTGTGAGGTGATAGGAGATGAGTATCTGACTGATTCTTGCATTTGTTATACTAAAAATGGTTATTCCAACAAGTTTTGGGTCGTATATGTAACGCAACGTTTATAAAAAATGAAAACTCATAAGAAAAAACTTTAAATACATATATTTTTTAATTTGTAAAGACTATCGAATTTTTATTATGTGTTTTTTAATTTCTATTCACGATTTTTATTTGATCGTTTTTTAATATGTGATGTGCATTATCCGACCCGAACGGTAAAACCAACCCGAAAAATTTAAGTCTGGTATTATAAAACTAAAACATACAAACACAGTGACATCATTGAAAAAAAATCCTGGATCCGTCACTGGGCGTTCGCCATTTTTTTAGTTTACCTAGAGAAGACTTTGTTTAGCTATGATTTTTATGATAGTTGGTTTGAAGCGGCTTTAGTAATCATGCAATCCTTACTCTGATTTTGAGAGTTTCCATGCGAAAGTTTGATGTTCTTTTATTGTTTTAGAATTATTTATTTGTTTGCATTCTTAAGGTATATTTGGGTTGAGAAAGTTTGGTCAACCGAAGATAAATTCTGCATTTGTTGTTTGTTTTTGTTGGTGATGGGATCATGTATTCCCTATCAATAACTTGGAGATAAACATTTTATACTACGTTGTATTCCTAACAATAATATATTTTTATTTTATTTATTTAGTAGTAATATCTAAGATTTAGCTACGTTGTTTTAACAGAAACAAGATGTATCATGGTTTAGTTGTGGAAATGTGGCTGCTAGCCTGATATGTAAAGAACCCCTTTAACCTTCATGCTCAATTGGTCCCCGCGATGATGGCACAGTAGTAATGGGGTGGGAAGGTCTAGGGTTCAAAGCCCGGTACTACCAAATTTTTCCTAAGTCACGTGACCGTGAGACCGATCGGTGAGGCTGCCTAATGGTGGCGTTCACCATTTTTTTTCATGCTCAATTGTGTTCTTTTGTTATCTTTTTACCATTTATATATACGAAAAAGTGATTTGTTTTAAAAGTTTGTGAACTCATATGTAATTTTATTATATGTTTCGTATTTAGATGATTAAATTTCATGTTTCGATAAGTTATACGGTTTAGTACATGTATATTTTTGAGTTTTTTTCTATGAGATTGCATATTGAAAATTTATTTAACATTCTGTAATTTAAAAAATATTTAGCAAATTAGTGATTTTTAAAATTTTATTGTTTATCACTCTTATTCTTAATTTTCATTGTACATTTTATGAAAGAGTTTTTAAATATTTTTTAATTCTTGTAGAGATAATTTATTTAATTTTTTTAGAAATATTTTTTAAATATATTTTTTAGCTTTTCAACGATATTTTATAACTTCTTTCATAATATTTTATAAAACAATTTTATAAAATGTTGAATCATGATAGTAAAATATAAATGGTATTGATTTCTTCTAACTTTTTAAAATTGAAATGTTTAATTATATTTCTTTAAAATATTTACATAAAAATGTTCTTTGTTTATTTAAAGTGTTACTTAAACGTGATAAAAATGTTCTATTGTGATATTTATATTTTTATTTGAACTTGATGGTTTAATTTACTGTCAGCATTTTGAACAAAAAAAAAAAAAAATGGTTTGATTTGGTTTATGGTTTGTTTTGGACATAATAAAACCATAATTGTAAAAGTCGCTAGGCGCTAGTCGGGCGGCTAGGTACCGCCTAGGGATTATTCGGGATTAATTGGCGCTAGGCGGATTGGAATTTTTATATGTAATTTTACAAATATATATATTATACACACGCACACATAAATATCAATAATTTCATATAACACTTTAAATAATTTTAAAAAATATACTTAAAAATACTAAGTCAAGTATTTCAAAGTTCAAACTTAAACACCGAGTTCAAAGTTTAGAGACGAATTTCAATGTTAAGTTGCTGGATTCGATGTTTTAGAAACATATTAACGATTTTGGGTTAAGAAATGTCTAAATAATCATGAAATTAGTCCCTTTTTACTAAAAAAAGTCAAAAAAATAAAAAATCTAACTAAGCCGCCTAGCCTCGCCTAGCGCCTAGGCACCGCCTTGGCCAAAATCGACACAGTAATTGGCTACCTAGCCCCTAGGCGGCCGTCTAGGCCGATTTTTACAACACTGAACAAAACCAACAAAACATATAAATTGGACCGAGGGTATGCCTTTGTGTTAGGGGTGAGCATAATATAATTATAACCGAAAAATAACCGATAACCGCACTGAACCATAACCGATTTAACCGAAACCGACTTTAACCGACGGTTATGGTTAAGCGAAGCCATTAACCCACTACTAGAAAACTATAAGTTTTCCTACAAACATTTCCGACAAAATACCGACAAACTACATTTCCCACAAAATAGCTACAACTTTCTGACAAGAAAAAACAAAAAAAGTAAGACCAAAATTTTCCAACAAATTTCCGACGAAAGAGCCACAAAAAGTTTTCTCGTCGCTATTTTGTCGCTAAGAATATAATGTTTCCGACAAACTACCGACAATTTGTTTTTTTATAAATTATTAGATAAAATATAATATTTTTATAATGACAAAAAATAATTCTTTCAATTGTTAGTCGGAAAGTTGTCGGAAATATTTATAATTTCCGACAAACTTCCGACAAAAAGTGTAAATATTATTATTTTTCGGTTAAATTCTTTTTAATATTGTATTTTTAAAATTTCGTTGCTAAATTGTCGGAAAATTTTTAACAATTTCCGACTATCTTCCGACCAAATGCAAAAATATTTATTTATTTTTGGTAAATTCTATGTAGTAAATATCATTAAATGACAGTTTTAAACATTTGTCGGAAAATTGTCGGAAAATTACGTAAAATTTCCGACGATATTCCTACAAAATGTGAACATTCTATTATTTATTTCGTTAATTCTTTTCCATAAGGTATTTTTTAAATTTTCGTCGGAACGTTGTCGGAAGTTTTTTAAATATTTCAGACGATATTCCAACAAAATGTTAATTTTTTATAATCTTTTTGGTGATTTCTTCATATAAAGTATTTGTAAAATTTAGTCGGAAAATTGTCGGAAAATTTTTAGTAATTTCCGACAATTTTCCAACAAAATATGAAAACATTGTTATTTTTATGTTAAATTCTTTTTGATAAATAGCATAAATGATAGTTTTCAACGTTTGTCAGAAAATTGTCGGAAATTTCATTAAAGTTTCATTAAATATTTCCGACGATATTCCAACAAAATGTAAAAATGTTATTATTTTTGGTTATATTCTTTTTAAGAAATATCATAAATGGTGCTTTTAAATATTTGTCGGAAAATCGTCGGAAGTTTCAGCAAATTTCCGACAATATTCCTACAAAATGTTAATTTTTTATAATCTTTTTGGTGATTTTTTTTATAAAGGTATTTGTAAAATTTAGTCGGAAATTTGTCGGAAAATTTTTAGTAATTTCCGACAATTTTCCAACAAAATGTAAAACATTGTTATTTTTATGTTAAATTCTTTTTGATAAATAGCATAAATGGTAGTTTTCAACGTTTGTCGGAAAATTGTCGGAAATTTCATTAAAGTTTATACAATATTCCTACTAAATATTAAAATATTATTAATTTTTTTTAAATTTATTTTAATAAATTTCATAAATTGTATTTTTAAGAATTTATTGGATACTTTTGAATTTTTTTTGACATTTTTCAGTTAATATGCAAAATATTATATTTTTTGCTTGTTTCGTTTTAATAATTCTTTTTTCATTTATTGATTTAATTATCCTAAACATCATAAGTAATCTTTTTTTTACCGTTTGTTGTAAATTTTTAAATTTTTTTGACAATGTTTTTACAGAATTTAAAAGCATTTTTTTTTCTTTGTTAAAGTAATATGTTTTTCTATTTATTAAAATTATTAGGGAATGTAGTTTATGTATGTGTATGTGTATGTGTGTTGGTGTGTATGTATGGATGTATATGTGTATATGTTAGTATATTTTTGCAAGTGTGTATGTGTGTTATGTACTGTAACACCCCGACCGATGGCGAAAACGTTGAGATGTCACGAGTGATGTGTATATTTTTAACAAGCTCATGGGCATATAAATTATTTGTCGGAAATGTGTCGCTAAATTTGTTGAAAATGTAAAAAGTAATTTTTAAAATATAATATGTTTTGTCGGAAATTTGTCACAAAAGTAATTTAAAAATATAAATTATTTGTCGGAAATGTGTCGCTAAATTTGTTGAAAATGTAAAAAGTAATTTTTAAAATATAATATGTTTTGTCGGAAATTTGTCGGAATTTTAAAAATATATAATTGTTTTATAATTAAATAAGTGAAAAAAATAATTTTTATTAGAAAATTGTCACAAAGTATATGGAAAAGAAAAAAATAAATTTTGTCGGAAAATTGTCGGAAATTATCGACGCATAATTTTGTCGCTATTTTGTCGGAAATTTTGTTGGAAGGTTGTCGGGAAACTTTTTCCTACGAGGTTTTTTCCCACAAAATTTTTTTGTCGGAAATTCGTCGCTAATTGTTGTTTCCTACAACTTTCCTACAAGTTTTGTTGTTGGAAATTATCCTGTTTTTTGGTAGTGACCGAACCATTCGATTATGGTTATGGTTAAGGCTAGTCATTAACCGACTTTAACCGAACCGAACCAAATAATGTGTATTTGTTTTTTTAATATTTATATGCTTGTATGTTTTTTTTTAAAAGTTATGGTGCAAGTCAAATATAGAAGATGAATATTTACTTTTTACTATATGAAAATATTATAGATTATATGTGAGACTAAATATAATAGAAATTGAATCAAAGCTCATATGGTTTTACTTTTTTTCACACATTTTCAGCAACTAGAAAGTTTTACAAGCTTTACTAAGATTTTCATCATTAACATATCTATAATTCACAAGTATATTTACAAGTTTTTCTTAGTTTTTCAACAATTTCATTATTAACCGAATTTAACCGAAACCGAGCCGTAACCGGTGGTTAACCGATCAATTGGTTATGGTTATGGTTAAGGATTTAGAATTAACCGAAGTTGAGGTTTTAGTTATGGAAACGGTCATAACCGCACCGAACCAAACCACGCACACCCTACTTTGTGTGTATGTAGATATACACGGTCGGGTAATTTATAATTATGTCGTACAAGTAAGACCATTTTTTGTCAAGGTAAATATAAATATGCAACCTTTTTGAAAGGAAAATTCATTTTAGATACTTTTTTTCAATTTCACGATTAAACAAATTTAAAAAGTGTTGAAAACACGCTTAAGAAATAAAAAAACAGTTCCATTTAAAAGTTAAACAACATGAAAATATTTCTTGACGTCCAATGTGGTGGAACAAGTGTTGAGACAAGCTTAGTTTTCAGCGTTCAAATTTTAAATCAGACTTAAAAATTTGAAATTTGATTCGATTTTGATTTACTAATCACCAATTTGAATTTGGATTGAGTTAACTTTAAATATGAATTTTGATATTAAATTTCGAATCGAATTTATGATTTTCTATACTATTTGATTTGAAATTTCTGAATTAGAAATATAAATATATATATATATATATATATATATATATATATATATATATATATATATATAGGATTGGGTTCAAATGCTAACCCTCATTTATGGCACTAACCCATTAACCCTCATAAACCAATCAGAATTGAACACATGGCTTTTTCTTTTATTATTTAATAAGGGTAAAGTAGTAATTTGCTATATTAAATACTTTACCCCCTCTTTTTTTATACATCCATAACTTTTTTATGCTATAATATTTTTTTATAAAAATTGCACCATTTTACTCGTCTTATTTTTCTCTTTAATTCCGTTATAGTCTTGACTAGGTTTTTTTATTTTTTTTCGTATGTTCGTATTTACACCAATGTAACAAGTATAAAAATAACAAATTATTTGTAACGAGTTGTAACGAATTTCGGTTTACATTGTTGTAGAATAAATACGGTTTACGTTTAAGAGTGTAAACGACCCAAGCCGATCCCGAGATAGTTAATTACGTTATATTCTTGACTAGGTTTTTTTATTTTTTCCGGATGCTCAAAAGTTCGTTATATCTACTAGATTGTAAATACGTTTTAATACTTTAAAAAATTATATCTACAAGATTGTAAAGACATTTTAATACTTTAAAAAAAATAATACAACATTTTGTTGATAAAAACCAAAATTCGTTATATATACAAGATTGTAAATACGTTTTAATACTTTAAAAAAATTATATCTACAAGATTGTAAAGACATTTTAATACTTTAAAAAAAATAATATAACATTTTGTTGATAAAAACCAAAATTCGTTATATATATAAGATTGTAAATACGTTTTAATACTTTAAAAAAATTATATCTACAAGATTGTAAATATATTTTAATACTTAAAAAAATAATATAACATTTTGTTGATAAAAACCAAAATTCGTTATATCTACAAGATTGTAAATATATTTTAATACTTTAAAAATATACTATAACATTTTGTTGATAAAAACTAAAATTCGTTATATATATACTAGATTGTAATATGTTTTAATACTTTAAAAAAAATAATATAACATTTTGTTGATAAAAACCAAAATTCGTTATATCTACAAGATTGTAAATACATTTTCATAATTTAAAAATTATATTTACAAGATTGTAAATACGTTTTCATACTTTAAAAAAATTATATCTACAAGATTGTAAAGACATTTTAATACTTTAAAAAAAATAATACAACATTTTGTTGATAAAACCAAAATTCGTTATATATACAAGATTGTAAATACGTTTTAATACTTTAAAAAAATTATATTTACAAGATTGTAAAGACATTTTAATACTTTAAAAAAAATAATATAACATTTTGTTGATAAAAACCAAAATTCGTTATATATACAAGATTGTAAATACGTTTAACCCTTATTTATTATACAACAATGTAAACCCAAATTCGTTACAACTTGTTACAAATAATTTGTTAGTTTTATACTTGTTACATTGGTGTAAATACGAATATCCGAAAAAAAATAAAATAACCTAGTCAAGACTATAACGGAATTAAAGAGAAAAAAAAGACGAGTAAAATGGTGCAATTTTTATAAAAAAATATTATAGGATAAAAAAGTTATGGATGTATAAAAAAGATGGGGTAAAGTATTTAATATATCAAATTACATTAATACTCTTATTCCCTTTTCTTTCACATCAATTACATTATTATATTATAGTTTAATATCAACCATTAGATTAGCATCTTGTAATTTGATCATTCAATATGGTTGGGTTAATGGGTTAGTGCCATAAATGAGGGTTAGCATTAGATCCATTCCCTATATATATAATACATATAAGTAGTATATTATATACAAAAAATGAACTTTATAATTGGGATACTTAATTTAAGGTTATGATTATTGATGTGTTGGGGATTCTTACTCTTAAATCCATTATTCAGATAACTAGAATTCCGATAAAAAGAATGTTCTAAATGTTTAAAGTTAAACTTATTATTAATTTTGTAAATAAAGTTTAAACTAATTTTGAATTTAATATTGAATCCGAATTCGAATTAGTTTATTTGAATTTATTTTTCCATTTTAATATATTCTAAAATTATTTTTGGTTTAAACTGTTTAGAAATTTTGGTTTTCAATATGTTTAAAAAGCGAAATAAATACAAAAATATTTCTTTAACTTGTACATTCCTAACATACTAGCATAACTAAGAGGGCGGTCCAAAAAACTCGAATATCGTATTCGGCTCTTATCTCGTTTGGAAAAAGCTCGGATAAAGCTCGTTTGTAACCGAACCAAACCTAGCCAGCTCGTTTTGTAACCGAGCTGAGTTCGAGCCAAGGCTGGCTCGTTGCTCGGCTCGTTTGTACAACATGTTATACTAAAATACAAAAGTATATGGTTACTTTCAATAATAAGTACACTTTGGTATTATTTTGTAATTGTGTTAAAAAAATAAAAATAAAAATAATAAAAGAAAAAAGGATGAAAATACGTAATGGATCTCAATTTTCACGTGCTCTACCAATTCCTAATTCCTAATCATATTCTTAATTCTCAATCCCACATATTCACTCCTCTTCGCTTATGTAAAAAGCGAGACAAAAACAAACCGAGCCGAGTTGAGGTGAATGCAATCCAAATATTAAATTTTCTTATGTACAACTGAGCCAAAACCGAGTCCGAGCCAAGATTTCAAGCTCAATTTACAATCCGAGCCGAGCCATGATCGGTTTAAATCTAAGGCAAGTCCGAGCTAACCCCTGGCTCGGTTCGGTTTAGCTCATGATCACCCCTACATACTATACATAAAGAAATATTTTTGTATTTGTTAACTTTCTTAATTAAAATGTTTTAATTTGTTTTCAACGCTTGACTTAAATGTGTAATTATTATAGCGGAAAAAATTCCTATGTATATCTCTTTAAAATGGTTTTTTATGTTATTTAATTTATTTATTTTCATAAAGAAAACTTATTGTCCTATTTACACACACATTTAAGTAAACGCATGGTTGGTCCATCCACATGTATATCGAAGTTAATGAACCGGTTTATCAAAATGCAAACAGTAAATCGAAACACAAAGCTTTAAAGCGGCTAAACCAACTAAAATTTTCAGTACACTCCGGTTTAAGCAGTTTTTGATGCATTTCAAAAACATTTTAAAACATATATATTTTTTCGAAAATGTATTGTTTAAGAAAATTATTAATTTCACATATAACATTTTGCGAAGAAATAAAGAACATTAAAATGTAAATCTTTTAAAAGAAATAACGAAGATTTTCTATATTTTGAGTTTTGGTTTGTAAATTTTAAAGTACACTATTTTGTTAAATAAGTTTTTATTCTACACTTCTTTTAAAACCCTTAAGAATTGAATGAGTTGTTAACTCTCATTAACTAAATTACTCTCCCAAATGTTACTGTTTTTTTATCAATAGAATCTTTATATTTCTTTTCACAGTTGCAATATTCATATTGGATGAATATATATATCGACCCATTCTCAAAGTTTAGAGAAAGATATACACAACTAGTCTTTTGATAAGATATCACTCTTAACTTTAGAAAAATTAAGAAAACTCATACTAACCAATAAATTTTTTTTAAAAAAAAATTCATGATTTTTTATTATTAGCTTAGAAATGTTATAAACAAAAATTTTTTTTGATAAAAATGTGTACATCACGAAGTAACGTATATGTAACCTATAAAGTTACATATATACTGATGGGAGTACTCGTAAAAAACCAATCACCTAGGTAACCAAGGAACGAAACATGCCGCGGCTAGGAGGAAAGTCTAGTGCCGCGGCTAGAAAGAAAAGCGGGTACCGCGGCTAAGATAAAAGGGCCAGTGCCGCGGCTAGAAGGAAAGGAGGGTACCGCGGCTTGGAGATAAGGCAAGTGCAACAACTAGAAGAAAAGGAACCACGGCTGAAAAGGAGCACGACCCGCGGCTGGGAGGCTTCAACACATGCCGCGGCTGAAAAGGAGGAACCACGGCTGAGATAGAGCGCGGATCGCGGCTGGGGAGCCAAGGTGCATGCCGCGGCTGAGGAGTGATATTACAAAGGGAGTTCGCAAAAACATCAGGACTAGAGGATTTAACCAAAACTCATAACGAAACCTTGCACATACTTAGCCAATTCTTCGTGTAAGCTCAAACTATAAAAGACAAAAGGATTGCTTACCTCATTACCTGGAGAAAGAAGACAAATACAAATGTCAGAGACAAAGGTCAACTAAAAAGACAAACCTTTACACACAAGAAGGAAAGAAGCCAAAACAATCAGAAAAGCACCTAGACCTGTTGTAACAAACTACCTAAAGGAGAATGTCTAAAGTCAGATGTTTCAGGGAAAGCCCACTATAAATACCACACTATCAGCAGAAGGCAGGGGGCAACAAAAAAAGAACAACTCAAGATTACAAGTCACATTCAACACACACTAGTTTTGTTTAGTTCTGGCTGTAATCACTTTTTGCACTGCTATTAGAATTCGACATACACTTGTGTTCAAAATCTTGTAGCAACATTTGGCGCCATCCGTGGGACCCCGTCCCGAACAAGCCACACAGCCATGAGTCTGAACGAAACCCCTATTGAAAATCACAATCACACCACCTCCTCACCGGGAGGTACGACTGTAATCCAAGGGGAGGGTATTAACCCTTCCGAAAGAAGAAGCAGAAAAGACAGCTGTCCGGAGATCACTCCGGAGTTTATAGCCCGCAACCGCGAACAAATCCTTCTCTTATTACAAAAAGAAGAGAAGGAACGCCAGCTGAAAGAAGTCCGTACACAGCTCGAGTTCGAAGATTGCTCAACGGGAGAAGAGGACGAGGAGTATGTTGAGACAGAACCAAAGCCCACCAATGAAGAAGTACTAAAGACACAAACGGACCTGGGAGGAGCAAAGAAGAAAGAAGAGGAGAAGAAAGTTTCCAAAAAATTAGAACCTGAGGACGACTATAGCAAGCCCTATCGTCCATCTACAGCAAGAGCGAGGTCAAAGTTCACTAAGAAGATTGCCGAATTTACCTTCCCCCCAAAACTGAAAATGCCTACCAATGTCGGGAAGTATGATGGTCTTGGAGACCCTGACGACCACCTCGCAATATTTGTAGGCGCAGCCGAGGTGGAACAATGGTCAGTACCCGTATGGTGTCACATGTTTATTCAAACCCTCGTAGGGGCGGCAAGGGTCTGATTCGATAATCTGCCAACTGGTGAGATACACGGTTTCGAAGAACTGGAGGAGAAGTTTTTAAAACATTTCAGTCAACAGCGAAAATCTATGAAAGACCCCACAGAGTTGCATAACATCAAGAGGGGAGAGTCAGAGTCCCTAGGGGACTTCATCACGCGATTCTCCAAAGAAAGTATGCAGGTTAAAGGAGCGGGAGGGACCCTCAGAATCTCAGCTTTTATTCACGGCGTTAAGAACGATCAGTTGGTGGAAAGGTTCCACGAAAACCTCCCTGGAACAGTAGAAGAAATGCTAGAAAGAGCGAAAGCTTTTGTACGGGGCAAGAAAGCATGCGAGCAGCTCAGAGATCGCACCCCAAAGAAACACGCACAATCCGGGTGGAACCCTTCTAAGGGCCAGGGAGAAAGGAGATGGCCGAAACCCCACTTCCAATCCCGTTTTGTACCCAGAGAACCATTCCAACCCCGGTTTGGAACTCCACGGAAACCTGCCATAGACACCGAGGTGAAGCTGCCATTGCTTACTAAAACCCCAAGCGAAATACTGGCAACAGAGAACGTTAAGTTCACTAAACCAACACCCTTGAGGCCCGGACCGCGTAAAAACATGGATAAGTACTGTGAATTTCACAAGGAGAATGGGCATGCAACGGACGACTGTTTCTCCCTACGAAGGCAGATAGAATCAGCCATCAAGACGGGAAAACTCTCCCATTTGATAAAAGAACTACAGAAGGTGCCGCAAGTTGGTGAAAAGAGAAAGGAGATTTTCATGCTGCGTCCGCTACGACCAACTGTTGCTCTCAAGAGGCCACTCGGCGTGTGTAGCATCAAACGCAATTCTGATCATTTGGAGCCATGGATGGAACAGGAAATGTCATTCCCACCCATTAAGGGGGGAAACTTTGCAAGTAATCCACTAACCATATCCGCTATTATTGCAGGGCATCATGTGCACCGGGTATACGTCGACACGGGTAGCGCGTCGGAAATCATGTATGAGCATTGCTTTTTGCAATTGGACGAAGCCATCCAAAGGTCACTTGTAAGGTGCACTCACGGCTTAACGGGATTTTCTGGCGAGGTGGTGCAGCCCATTGGGCAAATACAGCTCCCGGTGGTGGTAGGGAATGACGAAGGACAGAGAGAGATCACGATGACCTTCATAGTCATCAGAGCACAGTCATCTTACAATGTCATTCTGGGAAGGCCCGGACTGTGTTTATTAGGCGCCGTAGTATCAACGGTACACTCTGCAATTAAATTCCCAACGCCCGGTGGGGTGGTTACCCTGAAGTCGAATAAGGAATGCAGGACGGTGGAGGCGATAACCAACATCAGGAACGAAGGAAGAGAGTCCATCCGAATGACCCAAGAAAAATGGGTACTGCATCCTTCATTCCCGGACCAAAAGATAACAGTGGGTGGCCAGCTTGATGAAGAAACGAAGAACAAGTTAAGGGATTTGTTGATGAATAACCTTGATATGTTCGCTTGGCAACCAGCAGACATGACAGGCGTGCCCCGAAGCCAGACCGAACACCAACTCAAGACGTACAGTTCAAGGGAACCTGTGGCTCAGAAGAAGCGTTATATGGGGCAAGAAAGAAGCCGGGCAGTCGTAGACGAGGTCCAAAAGTTATTAGAAGCAGGAATAGTGAGGGAGGTGAGATATCAAACATGGGTGGCCAACCCGGTGATGGTCAAAAAGGGGGACGGATCCTGGAGAATGTGTATAGACTACAAGGATTTAAATAAAGCGTGTCCAAAAGATTGTTATCCCCTCCCAGAGATTGACCTCAAAATAGATTCATTGGCCAGCTTTCCGTTGAAATGTTTTCTAGACGCATACAAGGGTTACCACCAGGTGCAGATGGCGCCTGAGGATGAAGACAAGACAGCGTTCTATACAGACGCAGGAATTTTCTGTTTCACTAAAATGCCGTTCGGACTAAAGAATGCGGGCGCTACCTATCAACGTCTTATGGATCGCACTTTCCGCGACCAAATTGGAAGAAACCTGGAGGTTTATGTCGACGATATAGTCATCAAAAGCAGAAACGAGGAGGTTTTGTTACAAGACATAAAGGAAACATTTGCCACTTTAAGAAGCATTAACATGAAGTTAAACCCCAAAAAGTGCTCGTTCGGGGTCGATGAGGAAAGGTTTCTAGGGGTGATGGTCACGAAAGATGGGTTACGAGCTAACCCTGAAAAAGTCGAGGCAGTAATGAAGATGCCTTCGCCAAAGTCATTAAAAGAGGTACAAACCTTAAATGGGAGGCTGGTGGCCCTGAACAGGTTCTTGTCGAAGCATGCCGAACGTGCGCTTCCTTTCATTTCCACATTAAAGAATTGTCTCGGGAAAAAGAATTTCAATTGGACGGCAGAAGCAGAAGGCGCCTTCCAAGAGATGAAGAAATATCTAGTTAACCTACCCACACTGGTGGCCCCTAGCACAGGAGAGAAGCTGACCATGTACCTCTCAGCCGGCGACAAGGCAATCAGCGCAGTACTAATGACAGACCGTGAGGGAACTCAGACACCTATCTACTTCGTCAGCCGGGCCCTCAAGGATCCAGAAACTCGATACTCACCAATGGAAAAGTTGGCTTTATCACTTGTCCATGCTTCTAGACGCCTTAGAAGATACTTTCAAGCTCACGAGATAGAGGTACAGACGGAGCACCCGATACAACAGGTACTCAGGCGTCCAGAAATTTCAGGAAGATTAGCAAAATGGGCCATCGAACTGGGAGCTTTCGATATACGGTATAAGCCAAGATCCGCCATAAAAGGACAGGTAATCGCTGATTTTATCACCGAGATTCCTTGTGAAACAGGTGTACCAGAAGAAGAGAGAAAAGATGAAATCTGGAACTTGCACACTGATGGGGCGTCGAATGACGAAGGTTCAGGAGCGGGTCTGATCCTTGTAGGACCCGATCAGCTGGAGATTACTTACGCTTTAAAACTTGACTTTAAAAGTTCTAACAATGAAGCGGAATATGAAGCCCTACTTGCAGGATTGAGGCTGGCGTGCAGAATGAAGGTCCGTAAACTCAAGGCACATGTCGACTCAATGTTGGTAGCTAACCAGGTCAATGGCACCTATGATGCTAAGGAGCCAGCCATGAGATTGTACTTGGAGGCAGCCAAAAACCTAATTTCAAAGTTTGAAGAATGTGAAGTGCTCCATGTTCCACGAAGCAAAAACAAGAAAGCGGATGCTCTGAGCAAACTTGCGTCTACCACCTTTGGGCACTTGGCAAATCAAGTGAGAGTGGAGATACTAGGAGCACCATCCATATCTCAAAAGGAGGTAAATGTCACTGAAGCCATGCCAGAGCCCAATTGGATGACGCACATAGTCCGATTCCTTACAGATGGGTCCTTGCCAAATGACAAAGCAGAAGCACGGAAAACACAGTCACAAGCACTACACTATGAGCTGATAGAAGGTGTTCTATACCGCAGGTCATACTTGGGGCCTTTGCTAAGATGCCTTGCACCAGAAGAAGCCAACTACGTGATTCGCGAGATACACATGGGCATCTGTGGAATCCATGCAGGGCCGCGAATGGTTGTGGGAAAAGCTAAAGGGGCAGGCTACTACTGGCCGGGAATGCACCAAGATGCCACGGAAGAAATACGAAGATGTGATAGTTGTCAGAAGCATGCGCCTTTGGCGCATAGAGCGAAAAATGATATGATACCCGTAACTTCTGCATGGCCATTCCAAAAATAGGGAATGGATATTGTTGGACCCTTTCCTGAGGGACCTGGAAAAGTCAAATTTATACTGGTGGCGGTTGATTACTTCACGAAATGGGTAGAGGCCAAGCCACTGGCATCAATCACGGGGCAGCAGGTTAAAAAGTTTGTGTGGGAAAACATTATCTGTCGATTCGGACTGCCATTATTCGTTGTAACGGATAACGGAAAGCAGTTCACTGATGGCGCGTTGAGCCAGTGGTACAAAGAATTACAGATCGAGCAAATATTCACATCAGTGGCACATCCACAAGGAAATGGTCAGGTGGAGAGAGTAAACCGTAGCATTGTGGAAGGGATCAAGACACGCCTAACCCTAGAAGGTGGAAGCTGGATCGAAGCATTGCCACACGTCTTATGGGCTCACAGGACGATGCCCAAAACCAGCACTGGTGAAACCCCATTCAGTCTCACATACGGGACTGAAGCGCTAATACCAGCCGAAGTGGGAATCCCAACAAGAAGGGTGTTGAAGGCAAAAGAAATTGACAACGATGCTGAGCTAAGGCTCAACCTAGACCTCTTAGAAGAACGGAGGATGGTAGCAGCTATTCGAGAAGCAAAGCATAAAAAAGAAGTCGAACGGTACTACAACTCTCGGGTCAAAAAACAGGTTTTCAAAGAAGGGGAGTACGTCCTAAGGGACAATGAAGCCAGCAGAGTAGAGAACCAGGGAAAACTAGGCCCACGATGGGAAGGGCCGTATCAAGTAATCGAAGCGGGAAGGAACGGAGCATACAGGCTGGCTCACTTAGATGGGACCTGTGTCCCTCGTACTTGGAACGGAGCTCAGCTCCGCAGATGTTACATGTAGACTAAATTCAATCTTGTAATCAAATTTTGCTAAAGAAGGTGCAATCGAGCACCATATGATTACATGCTAATCAAGAAACGTAATATATTCTTGTGGAAATGCAATACAAAGCTCGGGCTGCCAACATCTAAATTAAATATATATGCAACCGCGGTTGCGGGAACAACCCAAAGATCCTGCTAAGCCTGAATCAAAAACAAAGAAAAGCCGGATTACACCCAGCCGCGACTGGGTAAACAAAACTATACAATCCGGCGAAACCCGAATCTAAAACCAATGACCAAATCAAAATGCACCCAGCCATGACTGGGAAAAATCTAAGGATTCAGCTAAGCTCGGATTTAAAACGGTTGGAAACCGGAAGGACCGCCCGGCCGCGACTGGAGTCCAAAATTAGACGACCTGACCAACTTCAGGTCTCTAGCGGTTAAAAAATCCAAAACAGTCATGCCTGGACAAACTATACGATCTAACCTAGTTCGGATCTCAAACGGTCAAAAAACTGGAGGGATCGCCCGGCCGCGACTGGGGTTCGAAATTATGAGATCTAGTCAATTTCAGATCTCTAACAATCAAAAAACTCCAGATATCACCCAGCCACGACTGGGAAAGCACGATCCGAAGTGATAATAATAATAATCAGAAATGCCGATGACAAGGCCTTATTGGCAGTTTTCTAACACGCTTGACAATGTTTCAAGTGTACGTCCAGCATGAGAAATTACCCTACAGCCTGACGTAAATAACACATGGGAAACAACCATTCTCATTCAACAATAATACTTAAGGGGAAACAATCGCAATACCTACGGATTTAAAAATCCGTCTCTCGACCAAGTCACCAATATTAAATGACATACATAACGACGATCGAACCTTTTTGTCAAATTGATGAAAAATACTATAAGCACAAACATCCATATGTCCAATGATCACTAACCATTACTCATCCACATGGCAAATCAAACCAAGCCCGAAACACGGTTAGGGTTAGACTACAAAAGTATACTCAAGTAGGCGTAATAATAATAATAAAAGTCGATACAATACATCAAAAAAAAAAAAAAAAAAAAGAGCTACTGATCAATAATGTTGCAGGTGGGTTCATCAAATATCCATACCCGTACAAGCAAACAATATAAAGACAAGACAAATAAGTAACAAGATCAAGGATCAGAACGGGTCGGGTCTTTCAGAAAATCCTGGATCTCTGACAAAGTAGCACCATGCATAGAGGACATTGTGGCAATCACAGGAAAGGTTGCGTCATCAAATTCGTCCGATAGCTCCTTAAGTTTGGATAAGGCAGAGGGATCATATTTCGGGTCATCCCCGGGACCTTTCCCTATCTTGCCCAAGCGCACACCTTCCTTCAAACCGGCATTGAACCCAACAGCATCAGCCAGAGAATTGATACCTGCAAACAAAAGGACATGTGAAGCATATATGTACAATGGGTATAGGAAGAAAAATTAGTAACATACCTGCAAGCATGTCAAGAAACTCATCACTGTTGCGAACTTTCTCAAAAGAATTTCGCATCCCGGTCTCAATAAGCCAACGCCTCTCATCTCGAAGGCGGGCCACAGTGCTCTCCAAACTCGATATTCGCACTTGATCGGACTCACGATCCCTAGTCATACTCTCGATTATTCTTGCCTTTTTGTCCAGATCATCTTTCATAACGGTATGAGTCTGAAGATTCTTAATCTCCATATCTTTGATGAGATTAGCCGATTGTTCCTTGTCAGATTGAAGGGTTGCCACATTAGACTCCAATGTCGTACATTTCTCTTGTAACTCAGCCAGTCGCTTCTTCATATCACGGTTTTCCAAAACACCTTCCGTGTATCTCTGATGAATCTCAATGAACGAAAAGAAGGCATTTATAGCAGCCGAACACCCCTCATTTGACAAGCGACGATGAGAAAGAGACATATCGCGTGACTCTTCAGCTGGAGGTCGAACACTCATCATAAATTCCTTACATAAACTTGGTGTGTCAAGAAATGTGCCGTTGGTCAACTTCCAGTCGGGAACAAACGGGTCAGAGGCATTGACCTCAACGTCCCGGGAGGCCTCAGGAGACGAGCCGCGGCTGGGAACCTTCGACACACCGCAACCCGCTCCCGATCCACCCTCTGTCTGGTCGGGAGAAAAAGAAGAGTCACTCGAGTCAGAACTGGATGAATCACTATCGGTTGAGGTAAAAACCCTCCCAACTGCAGCTTGAGGAGGCGTCCCACTAGTCTTAGGCTTCAAACCAGGACCACCTAACGGAGGCTTACGTGCAACAATTTTTTGTCGACGAGACGAACCGGCCACATCACCAGATGTTACTTCACTCTTCCGCTTCCCCAGGGTAACCGGCACCGTGTCACCAGGAGTCGCGATATAGCCAACAGTTTCCTCTAATATTGACGGCTTATCCCCAGAAACAGCCTCTGTGGTCTCAATTACACCATCTCCCGTGGACAGTTTCATCCGGTCAAAGAGACCCATAGCTGCGTAAAAACAAAAATCGATTAAGTAAGAGGCATAAACAAAAAATAAGGGTATACGAATGATGTTCACACTTACGCTTCCCATGATAGACCATGACAGGCCTTTTACTAGAATCAACCCAACTGCGACTAATACCTGCCATTACTAAGAAGTGCTCGGAAAACGAGCGGGGAGCAGTGGGCACAGCCTTAAGAGCATCAAAAGAAGAAGCACTAAACTGCCCTTTCTTTGGCAAAGGATCTTTCAGTTTTTCCTCAGGACCTAGCCAATGCATCTCAAAAGGAACAATACGAGAAGAAATGTAAAAAAAATTATCCTTCCAATGTTTCAAACTAGTCGCGGTTCGGGAGATATGACTAGGATGGGGGGACTTCCTTTTCTCAAAAGTCAACCAATCACCTACGCGCGAAAGTTTATAAAAGCACCTAAAAAGGTTCACCTCAAGTTCTAGGGATAAAGCACGACATGATATCTCAAAATGATAAACTTTTATCAAACCTAGAGGGACAATCTGAGTCAAATGAACATTATAATAGCGAAGGATGCCACACAAGAACCGACTCACCGGAACCCGGAAGTTAGAGAAACTAAAAAAAGCGGTGTAAAGGGCCACCATACCCGCAGGGGCATCCCGAACGGAAGCCGAAGGAGGAGGAACGACGGGGCCCAGTTCCGAAGGAACTCTGAACCGTACGACAAAAGAGTCCAAGAGCGCTTGAGTCACGGCCGATCGTTGACTACCCATGTCATTCCGACACTCCATAACGAAAGATAAAGAAAACAGCAGAGAAATGAGAACTAACCGATTGAGAAGAGACACAAAGGGGGCGGAGGCTAGGAAGTGTTCAAAACCCTAGAAATGAGAAACAAAGAAAAAAGTGGGAAATAAGGGTATTTATAAGGGGAAGGAAGCACTAGAAGACGAAATAACGAAAAAACCAAGGAGCCGACCTACCCCTATCACCTATGACAGTTCGGCGCCATGACAGTGTCATAGCCCCAAACTAGGGGGGCTTGATGGGAGTACTCGTAAAAAACCAATCACCTAGGTAACCAAGGAACGAAACATGCCGCGGCTAGGAGGAAAGTCTAGTGCCGCGGCTAGAAAGAAAAGCGGGTACCGCGGCTAAGATAAAAGGGCCAGTGCCGCGGCTAGAAGGAAAGGAGGGTACCGCGGCTTGGAGATAAGGCAAGTGCAACAACTAGAAGAAAAGGAACCACGGCTGAAAAGGAGCACGACCCGCGGCTGGGAGGCTTCAACACATGCCGCGGCTGAAAAGGAGGAACCACGGCTGAGATAGAGCGCGGATCGCGGCTGGGGAGCCAAGGTGCATGCCGCGGCTGAGGAGTGATATTACAAAGGGAGTTCGCAAAAACATCAGGACTAGAGGATTTAACCAAAACTCATAACGAAACCTTGCACATACTTAGCCAATTCTTCGTGTAAGCTCAAACTATAAAAGACAAAAGGATTGCTTACCTCATTACCTGGAGAAAGAAGACAAATACAAATGTCAGAGACAAAGGTCAACTAAAAAGACAAACCTTTACACACAAGAAGGAAAGAAGCCAAAACAATCAGAAAAACACCTAGACCTGTTGTAACAAACTACCTAAAGGAGAATGTCTAAAGTCAGATGTTTCAGGGAAAGCCCACTATAAATACCACACTATCAGCAGAAGGCAGGGGGCAACAAAAAAAGAACAACTCAAGATTACAAGTCACATTCAACACACACTAGTTTTGTTTAGTTCTGGCTGTAATCACTTTTTGCACTGCTATTAGAATTCGACATACACTTGTGTTCAAAATCTTGTAGCAACATATACGTAACTCATTTATGTAGTGTAAAAGTTACATATATGTAATCAATGAGTTACATATATGTAATAAATGAGTTACATATATGTAATAACATGAGTTGCATGCATTTTTTTTGTCTAACCTTATTATAAAACAAAATGTAAAACGAAAAAACGAAAAATGGTTGTTTTATTTAATACAATTTTTAATTCCGATACTAGATTTTGCACACGCATGTTGCCACTAGTTTTAATAATCTTGTTTCATGTCAAGGATGAATCAAAATTTAAAAACTTACGTGAAAACTCAAATGAACATGAATACACACATACAACAATAAAAGTAAATAAAAATACACACAATTATTGCATGATGAGGGATGGGTTAAAAAACATAAAAGAGTGTCAAATTCTTAAAAACATAAAAAAAATTCGAATGTAAACATAGCTGCACCAAACGTTAAAAATATCATTAAAACAAACAATAATAAACATAACGTCATCAAAAAGATAAACCAATGGGCCGTTTGCTTGTGTCTGAATGATTACGTTTTGAATGGTTAAAACGTCTGAATGATTAAGAGTGTACGAATGATTAAGTGCTGAATCAACTAAGGGGCTGTTTGGTAGAATCTGTATCAATAAGTGCTGAACCAGTAAGAGGTCTGAACGAATAAAAGGCTCTGAACCAGTTAAGTGCTGAATCAATAATGCTGTTTGGTTGGACCTCTGAATGAATATGAAGAATGACTATTTTACCCTTAAATCAGCAGTTTGAGCAGATATTTGAATAACATTGCTAAATCGTTTTTGCCTCCAATTAATCCTAAATCGTTTTTGTGCCATTTCTATAAATCAAGGAACAAGAACAAAGAACTCATCACAAATAAAAACAATGAACAAGAACAAGAACAAGAACAATAACATATGAACTAATCAATGAACACTAACAAATAATTTATCACAAATTCATAAACAATAACATATAATTTATGACAAATCAATGAACAAGAACAAGAACAATGAACAATAACATACAATTTATCTCAAATGAGAACACTTTCCTGGTAAACAACCATGTATTCATACACAAACAGAAGTTATTAGAAATCCATGAAAAAGAACCAGCAAATTAAACACAAATAAGAACAAGACCAACAAATTTATCACAAATAAGAACAAAACCAACAAATTTATCACAAGTTGCGACAGTACTGTAGCGACGGTACTGTAGCGGCGGTCGGAGAGGATAGTGTGAGAGAAGAAGAATGTACCGGAGTGTGAGAGTGCGAAGGGACTGTAGCGGCGGTCGGTGGTTTGAGTCGGCCGGAGGTTGAAGCGGAGGTTGTAGAGAGGCGGCCGGAGGTTGAAGCGGCGGCGGCGGCAGGAGCTCGAAGCAGCGACGGTGGCTCTGGAGCTTGAAGCAGCGGCGGCTGCTGGTGGCTTCAGTGAGCGTGAAAGAAGACGGGAAGAAGAAAAATGGGGAGAAATTTTGTACCCCTGGGCTTTATTTTTCCATTCAGACTCTTTTTTTTGCTTAATCATTCAGAGGTTGGATGAACCATTCAGATGTGAAAAAAACTGAAACAAACACCCTTGTCTGACCGGTTCAGACCTTACCTCTTAATGTAATCATTAAGAGGTAAACAAACAGCCCCTAAGTGTGTTTGGTTCTAACATCTGAATAAAAAATTAAAATTCCAAATTCCTCTAAAAAAACCCAACCCTACCCATCCCATCTCCCATCGTCATCCAGAGGTGAAGCACCACCGGTCGCACAGCCGTGAAGCACCGCTGTGAAGCCATTGACCTTCGATCGCACCACCATCGGTCGTCATCTACCTTCGGTCGTTGTCTACCTTCGGTCGCACCCCCATCTTCGTCGTCTACCTTCAATCGGTGTCCAGGGCCGATCGATCGATGTGAAGCGGAGATGGTTGTGGAGCAGCTGTGGGGAGGCGACGGAAACGATGGCGAGGCCACTGTAGCAAGGGAGACGATGGGAGCAGATGACAGGAGCAATGAGGAGACCATCTTCTCTTTATTTTTTCCATTCAGACATGTTGTGAAGTCTGAATCATTCAGACCTTCATTCAGATGTTGCATTCCATTCAGATATTCATTCAGACGTTGAAACAAACGGTCTGAATCTAAACCATTCAGATTCAGACCCATTCAAACCTATTTAAACCCAAACAAACAGCCCCTAAGAGTTTAACATAAAAAAAACTGAAATAATAATAAAAGAAATAGCTAAAACTGGAGTATTAAAAAAATGTAACTACCAAATTTATGATAAAAACCACATCATTATTAAGGTTGAGTTTTATTTATATAGTAATAAGTGATAAATAAATGACCAAAATTTACTAAATTTTTGAACGATAAATATATTTTACTCTGATTTCTATATTATTTTCAAACTAATATATTCTTTGGCTAGATTTAAAATCAAAATTAATTCTTCTAAAAAAACAAAACTTCTATGAATGACCTAGTCTTATATCAGCCGCCCAATATTACTATCTTTAATGATAAAAAAAAGTGAACATGTTAATTAAATGCCCCTTAAAATTGTATTTCTTTTTTTTTTTGAACGACGAAGATATCAATCGTTTGAGTCCACTGTTTTTAAACCATGTCACCAAGGTCTAGTTACCTGGACCTCGTACAAACCTCCAAAGCCACCCCAGGAGGAAACCTCACAAGAAAACCCCTGACCCCCACAGACCCCTTTTTCGCTACGGAAGGGCTTCGAACCCGAGACCTCTCCTTTGGAAAGAATCTCGGGGTACCGCTGAGGCACTGCCTCGTTGGTCCTTAAAATTGTATTTCTAAGGCTACCCACAATGGGGGTGCATGTGAGGAGGCACTTGATGACGTGAAGGAGACACTTGATGACATGAAGAATGCATGTAGGAAGTGCTCAATGGAGAGAGAGAGAGGAGGAGAGGGTGCATTTGGCTCTTGCACTTGAGGAAGTGCATCAACATGCAACCTAAATGTGGGACCCAAACAATAAAAATCAGTTTTTTAAAAAAAACTAGGCTCTTTTGCAAAAAATAAAATGTTTTTTTTAATAAATTTTTTTTTTCACACCATGTATTTAAAAAAATTATATTTGTTTAAAAGAAAAATAGAAAAAGAAATGGTTATGTAAAACAGAGATGATGCATGTTGGAAGGATGTGTTGGCCGTTAGGGTTAAAAAGAGGAGAGAGAATGCATGTGAGAAGAATGGTTAAAAAGCTGATGTGACAATGATGATCAGGATGTATGTGTTAAATGCATCTGCTTGCATTGCAGATGGTCTAACTAGACCTGGAAAAAAAAAATCAAACACCAGCGTCATGATTGGGCATAGTTTAATAAAAGATGTTTAGTCAAAAACTCACTTAATAATTGAAAGGTACCTATATCTATAAATCAATATTACTTTTAGAGCCTATTTCGTTATTCTTTATATGAGTTGTATTATGTTCTATCATTTGTGTGGATGAGTCAATTTGACACTAGCTAGCTAACATGTTAGGCCAAGAAAAATTTAATGGGTCGTGTACGGTTATATGGCCTCTGTAATTTTACAACCAAGCAGGTCGTATATTCTTATGTGGCTCTTATAAATGCTTTGAATTATTTGATATGACGTAAGATTTCTCTATATACAAACACACAAATAATTATTTGATACAACTCAAGACTACTTGTAGGGGTGTGCAAATGGGTAAGACCAAACCCGACCCGAACCGCCCCGACGAATCACAATATTAATACCCGAGAACCGAAATTTTAATAAAGTATCGGGTCTGGTTTTGAACGGGTCTGAACGGGTCGGTTCTCGGTTCTAAAACTCAAGACCCTTGTTACCTAATTGCTTCAAAATTCTAGTCCATTAGAGAAACGTGATTACGCGGGTGAAGGTCATCATGAGACCCTACTTGCTTTGGTAAACCAAAAAAAATTGTAATGGAAGGCAATGGTGACAAAACAATGGACACAAACTTAATCATTTGTTTAAAATTCAACCACACAATGGAATGTCTAAAATTCAAACTCTAAAATCAAAGTCTAATACTCTAAAGCAATAAAAACTTAAAAAAAAAATAATGATTTATTCCACTAGCAAGCATATCTCTTCATACTTCATCATTCCTGAGTGACCCGGTCTTATCAAAGACATCTTAAAAAAAGTAAAAAACAATGGTTAGTAATAAAAAAACTCAAGAAATTTGATTTATAAAACAATCATAAATACCTTTTGCAAACTCGTCGTATTTAACCAAATCTTCTTCCTCGTTAATATGTTTTCTTCCTTTATGAATCCAGTCTTGAGTACATATTAAAGCTTCAACAATACTTGGGGATAAGGAGTTTCTATGTGGCTCCACTATTCATAAGCCACGGTTGAAATAGGTATAGCCAAAATATCTATAAAATTTCAAACAAGTTTTTCAACAATCAAGAATCAAATTAAAAAATGATTATTTATGAATAAAAACTACCTTTCGCCATTTATGAAAGTATTAGATATCTACCCTAGTTGACTTTCCACCATAGAAGAACATCAAACTTGCTTTCGCTTGATATTTTTTCCACACCATCTGCAATGTGTTTTTCAAGCTCAGTTATTTGAGTAAATGGAATAGCACCGCCACTTCGAGATCTTTCTAACTTATCCATCCATAAGATTTCTTAATATATGCATCAATTTGGCTTGACACAAGATTCTTTTGTATACATGCAAGAAAACTATTTGTAAATGATCGTATATTATTAATTTGTTCACAACTTAGTAACTTCACTTATAACATATGTATTTGTTTCAATCATAACATAATTTGTAATATATGTCAGGTTTTGAAGAATCAATATTTGACGACGAATCTTCTATCAACAAATATGTGTTTAGTACCGATCAAGTATAACATCCATCATTACGTTTGTATAATATAAACTTTGTAGGTGCTAACAAAGTATGGTTTCTGTTTCAGTTGTTAATGACTTTCAAGGATTTGTTGACCTAGGAGTAGAATAATATATGTAACAATGTGTTATCATTGTGAAACGACGATTCAAGAAAAACGTAAATGGTTTTGTGACAAAAGGTTTTTTTATTTTTGAATTGTGATCGTAGTATTGAGTATAAAGGAAAATCACTGAGAAGTTTTGGAACAAAAAGACTAATTGCCAATATCAATTGACCATAAAATACTTTAGAGAGTATGATGGTTGGATGTTACAGGTTACATATGCTGAACTTAACCATAAACTTGCTAAATAGCTGGTTGGGCTTCCATTTGTGATGAGTTTAACCATCAACGAAATATATATCGTGGAGGACCTGTCAAGCTAGAACATAAACCTCGTGACATAATACGATCAATTTGAGAACAAAACCCTCAATCGTCTTTACACTCGGAATCATATACAACGCTTATGACTATCTATCTGAAATAATTATCCGTAAAGACTATCGATCTGAAATAATTACGTTCATGAGTATTGAGGATACAAGGTTACCAATGATCATATACAACGAAGATTTATTTTTAATTCATCTAAAATTATTTTTCATGCAAAATGCATTACTACATGTGTTGTTAATAGACACGACATACAAAAAACAAACTTGTACACTATGTCATTTGTTGAAATTGTTGATATGACTTCTAAGAGTAATACTTTTGTGTAACTTTCATTTTCAGTTAGTCGAGAGAAAAACGAAAACTTTCGAGCTAAGGATGACACTAGAATCAATGTTGTAGAAATCACTAGTCGCTAGTGATTTCGGTGGGGTGGGACTAGGTATTAGTCGGGATTAATCGGCCAGCTAATCGGCTAGTCAGGCCTTATGAGACTAACGATTAATCGGCCTAGTCGGGGATTTTTATAACCATGACTAGAATGCATGCACTCTCGAGTCATCCTAACGAATAGAGACTCTGTCATAAAAAATACTTGTAAAACAATTTATTCTCATATGTTGCTCGTTTATTATGTATAAGGGGACTAGGAGTCGTCTCATTTATCCCTACTTTTCCCCGTTGCCACATCAGTGCCACATCAACACCACATCAGCTTTCCTCACTTTTCCCCATTTTTCCCCACTTTTCCCCATTTTGCACGGTGTCGTCCCACTTTTCCCCATTTTCAAATCTTATTTTTAATTAATTATTTTAACAATAAATAATAATAATAATTAAATAGATTCATTAAAAATAAAATATAAAATTACATTAAAATTTAAAAAGATATTACATTAAATTAAAAAGATATTACATTAAATGAAAATACTAATTATTCGGGTTATTGGCGTGATATTGTTGCGATAAATGCTCCAAATGCTCAATAAGGTCGGCTCGAAGATTTTCGTGCGTTGTTCTTGATCTTAGCTGATAAAGAATGTCTTCTTCAGGCTGTTCATCGCTAGGAGGGTCATCTATGTACTCTGGTGATATTGCTGACTCATTCCATTTTAAAATCATATTGTGTAGAATGATACAAGCATACATAATTTTTCGTAAACTTCGTGGATGCATTTGCTTTGCGGGACGATGCAATATATTCCACTTTCCCTTCAAAATACCAAAAGCTCTTTCAACATCCTTTCGTGCAGCTTCTTGTGCTCTCTTGAATCGACAACGTTTTAAATCATTTTCGGGAGGATGCTGCAACGATTTCACTATAGTTGCCCAACTAGGATAAATCCCATCACCAAGATAATATCCAAGCTTGTATTCGACGCCGTTAACCAAAAACGGACACTTTGGGGCTGATCCATCAAGTATGTTGCTGAAAACATACGAACGATCAAGAACGTTGAGGTCATTGTTGGAGTCGGGAGGTCCAAAGAAAGCATGCCAAAACCAAGTGTCTTGTGATGCCACCGCTTCAAGCATCACCGTCGGAACCTTGTAATCACCCCGTGTGTATTGTCCGCGCCATTCAATCGGACAATTCTTCCAAACCCAATGCGTACAATCTATACTTCCCAACATCCCCGGGAATTTGTGTCTTTCAGAATGCGCTTGGTATAGCAACTGAACATCATTGTAAGTGAGTTTTCGAAGAAATTCTTTTGCATACAAACAAATAACACCGTCACAAAAATGGTCGAGGCTTTCACGCGACGTTCTTTCAGACATTTGTAAATACTCATCAAGAGCATCTGGAGCGTCACCGTAAGCTAATTGTCGTATCGCGGACGTGCACTTTTAAAGTGCAGTAAAACTTTGATGACCTCTTGCATAGTTTGAAAGTATTGATAATTCATTTCAATATCGTCTACGATACGCAAAAATAAATCTCTAGGCATACGAAATCTTCTTTCAAATAATTCGTTGGTGAATGTTGGGTTGGTTTCGGTGTTAAAATAATGATCAACAAGCCTCTTGTGTGATTCGGCACGATCGTCCCGACATATATACCTTTTAAACAAATTGTAACATATATATTGTAAAACACATAATAAAAAAAATATAAAAAAACAACTATACTAAAAAAATTGTGTATACCTTATCGAAGAGGATGCGGTGGATGCAGACTCGTTTAAACTCGTGGCCACGATGGTTGACAAAAACTGAAAGTTTCGTTGTTTGATATTGATCTCGTCTTCTTCTGAACTTGACGATTTACTTTCAAATGGGGGAAGCTCAAACGTAAACGGATCCATTGTTTTAAACTTTATAAAATTTGAGTGTAGAATGAAAGAATAAAATGATAAAGAGTGTGAGTTGTGATTGTTTTGGAGTTGTTTAAATAGAAAAAATATAGATTTTTTTTTTAAAACATCCCAACGGTCCAAATTCACCCCCAACGGTCGACACCCTCTTCTACCCATTCGGCTTGATTCGGTGAGGGGCTCCCTATTCACCCCACCCCACTTCCGGGGGGGGGGGGGGGGTGTTCCCACTTTTCCCCGGACCGGTGAACGGCTCCCCGGGTTCTTCCCGAGCTCCACTCCGTCTCCCCTAAAAGGCACATTCTCACAAATATTACTAAATTGCTAGAATAGGTTTCCTAGGCAATAAGAGTGGAGCAAACTAAAATATACGTGAAAGACACTATACATATATTTGACCGGTAGAATTCAAAGATACCCATATTTCTTGTAATTATTTTATATGATTTTTTTTAATTGTCACATTCTCACAATTTTGTATATGCTTTACAAGTGTTCATTATTACTTAAACAAAACCTTGTTAGATAAATATAAAAGAAATGTTTGTGTTATAGATTGATCAACATCATAAATACCTAAACATATTAAATAAAAATTATATAATTATGAAATTATTTAAACAAACATAATTAATGTTTAAACAAATTTAATCATACTTTAAAAATATAAGGTTTTGTTTCAATATTATATACTTTTGGATTTTAGAGAGAGAAAAATTTCCGGACTAACCACCATCTGGTTCGCCATTTCATCCAGTTCAATCGATAATCAGCTGATTCAACTAAGAGCGATACAAACTCTTTAATTAGTTTGGACATGTTACCCCACCGATTCCCTGTGTAACATGGGTGATTTGAATTATTGTTCGGTAAAGAAGGATGTTAATAACGAAAGGAGGTGATAATTGATGGAGAATATTTGTTGTTTTCAAGAGTTTGTGTCAATTTTTATGTGGGTGATATTCAACATGGAGATGCATTTGCAACAAATGGTATGGATATTGATAGAGATAATTATATAACTTGTGTACCACTAAATTTTTATCACAATTTTGGGTTTGTGAGGAGTAATTAATATGAAGTTCTTAATTTTAATTTTAATGAAAATGAAAATGATGGGAAATTAAAACAAAAGTTAGATGTTGAGTCGATGGATAAATTTAAGCAATCAAGGATTTTTACTCTTTAAAACAACAACACAACAACACGTAATCAGTACAATCTCACTATGTGGGGTCTGGGGGGAGAGATGAAGACATATTTTACCCCTACCTCAATGTGCTAGATTTTTGCTCTTTAAAAGAATATTAAAATTTTCAAAAGAAGTTTCTCTGTTGAAGATGTGCCTTCTTTGTTAATAATTGTCACATACCAGAAGAAGAGAAAAAAACAAAACTCAAGATGGTTCATATCAGTCAAGGTCTTTTTATTTTTCTAAGTTTATCAAAAAGGGCCAAGTATAGGAGAATAGACATAAACCAAAGGAACTGATGGTCCGATCAAAGTTCTCAAGAGGCTCCATGTAGCCTTTTCTAAAGACGAAGAGAATCTTGCGAGGAGACCCACTAACCCAACTGACCTTAGACCTAACAATCAGTGATGCACCCACTTGAAGCCGTGAGGACAGCTGCTCACATTGAAATTCTTTTAATAATATATATATGTTAAAATTACGAGCATCGTCGTAGAATTTTGCAATCACATCTTCCCCTTTTAATTTTTAAGTGTTAAATAATAAAGCTAAGTTGAAGAAGATCCAACTAATAATTTAAACTCCAATTTAAAACCAAGACATTGTAAAGAAAGAGCTACTTAGAAAATTCTCACTAAGTGTCTAAGTGTATTGTACTTTTATTTACTTTTATATAAGAAATTTAGTTTGATGTCTTTTTTTTAAATGACTTGCCTCGATCTAATCGAACATTGCATGATCAAAAAGATACAAAATTATTATATAAAAATATTCAAATGATTCTAAAAAAATTATGTCCCTCAATAAAAAGATTAATGAGATTCTCAAGTCTGCTACTGCTGACAATCCATAATATAAACCAGTTCTAAAATAGGATTTAGGTTGAAGATTATGCGAAATATATAAATTTACATAATTATTTAAGTATTATTTTATCATTTATATGTTTGAATTATTAGTTTTTGATTTTTGTTTATTTTTATTTAGATTATAATTGCTATTAAATTGTTAGGCTTTATTATAAATTTTATGTTTTGTGATTGAATAATGGCGTTTGTTACAATGATTATTAGTGTTTTTATGAACTTTAGAATTTTAACGTGTTATTGTTCCATTTTTGTTGTGATATGATCTCTTCACCCCAGCCGATCCTACTTCATGCTCCACAGGACCAAAAAAGATTTTTGTTTTTAATATTCTCAAGCTTTTTATATTATTATTGTTGTTGTTATTATTATTATTATTATTATTATTATTATTATTAATAATAAGTACATAGTGTTTAATATTACTTAACTATATATTTTATTATTATTATCTCTTTGATAGCAACCATGTGCTTTCCATCCATGCGTTATGGCTAGTGGTGTTCATCGGGTCGGATAACGAGTTTTTCGGGTTGAAAATTTTTTTTGGTCTATCCGAAACCCGACCCGAAAAACCCGAAACCGTTCATCCGAATAACCCGAATAGGTTTTTCGGATATCCGACCCGAAAAAACCACTTTTTTGCATATCCGAAACCCGACCCGACACGAATCTAAAATATATTATCCGACCCGAAAAACTCGAAAAAGATTTCGGATACGGTTTTTTCGGGTTTTGGATACGATTCGGATTTCGAATTTTTTCGTGTTTCGGATATTTTGAACACCCCTAGTTATGGCAAAGAAGCCTGTGAGTATGTTATTTTTAATAAAACTTGAGATTTATAAGTTGCATATTAAACAACAAACACAATAATAAAAACATAAATATATATAGAAGAAAATGAGAATGGTTGTAAAACATAAAAACTTGGACATTGTAAGTGTAAGTGTCAAGAAACTTGTAATGAAAAGATACCCAAAAAAAAATTCGCCAAATAAACATAATATAAAGAACTACTCTAGTCATTCATCTAGCATACTTTCTTTGTAACATGTTACACTTAGTGTTTAAAATTGTAACTGACAAAGTAACAAATTCATACTTATTAAACGAGTTGGTTTAAAAATATGATTAAATCAACTGAATTTCTAGTATCCAAAAAAGTGCATAAAAACCTTAGATCCTTATGTAAAACTAATTAAACTTTATTGATTGTATTACGTAAAGCGAAGGAAACATTAAAAGTCTAGTAAATGTTCCAAATATCAACTGAATGCAAGATATACATACATAGAGATGAGTAATTTAATTTTACCTAAAACAGAATCTTCAAACTAAATTTATATCTAAAAGAATCGTTCACTCTCCTGCAACGAATAGAGTAAAAATCATCAGAGAAACCTCTCAAATTTTCTGTAAAAACAATGCATACATAATATCAATCTTTATGATATAAGTCCGACACATGCTATCAGTAAAATTTCATATAATTCCACTATAATATCCACGAAGGTATAAATGATGTCGCACGCAACATATATAAGAAACACAAAACACACATTTAATATTGACCATTTTTTCCTTAACAAATTAGTGCATCACAAATTCATCCTATGGAAATAATCATTTTAGAAAGCGATATCTTTGAGGGGTTGGTTGACGTTAAGATTTTTTATGCCTGTAATCTGATTTCTAAAAAAATAAATAAAAGCAAGCATATGGTTCCATCTTTAAGCATATCACTAGTTTTTTATTTTATTTTATTTTTTATTATCTATAGTACTTGATTTATGTTTCATAAATAACCAGCAATCCAATTCGCTCTACCTTATACCTATAACAACAAACTTTGTTTCCAATATGATAAAAAAAAAAACAGGCTAATGGCCTATAAAAAAACATATATGTGTTGTTAGTTTTGTTGTATCTATTCTTATGGCAAGAAGCAAACTTATGATCAATCATAAACCCATAGCAATCCTAGCACTCCCACTTAGTGGGGGTCACCCATTATATGTAGAGAGGTTAAGAAGCCTTAATTGAAGGGGAAAACCTAATCAAAATTTGAAATCATCATCAATTAAACACCCTAGCCTGGCACCACTTTCTTTTGAATTCAAGATCACCATCATCACCAATTACACACCAAAAGTGTTATTATTATTACACATTTTAGTTTAAGGAAAAAATTAAATAAAAAATTAGATTTAATTACATAAAAGGTCCCTGTGGTATAACCCGATTTCATAAAAGGTCCTAACCTTTAAAAAATTACAAAAAAAACTTAATACTCTGGACCTTGGTAACAAAATAGGTCCATACTTATATAAAAGAAGGTCTATACTTTGAACAATTGTAGGGACTTATTTGTGTTAAAGTATGTACCTTTTTTGTTACCAATGTTCAAAGTATTAGGTATTTTTGTAATTTCTCAAAGGTTGAGGCCTTTTGTGAAATAAGGCAACACCATCAAGATCTTTTATGTAATTGACTCAAAAAATTAACATCAATGCTAACTCCTATTTGCAAAACTAACATTGCCTTTGTATATATTTTTTTTTGAAAGAGAGGATCTCAACATATGAATAACCAGTTATCAGATTGTCACACCCCGGGCTCTCGACGGCCCGGGGGCTGCGACCCGATTGGTTTCATGGATAATACCGTCTCGATCAGAGTTTATTATTTATTTTAATATGTTTCAACGGAAGCGTTGTTTCATGACTTCATAATTTTATAAATAATTGACATGCATGGATGTGAAAACCGTTTTTCATAATTACTATTAATTCATACACATAGTCATAGGTATGAAAAACCACATTTTCATCGTTTGTAAATAACTTTTCAGGGTTTTATAAAATTTTGTATGCATAGATATGAACACATCATTTTATTTCATTTTAAACCGAGTTTATTACAAACATATATTTACATATCCCGGTTTACACAGGACTTGGAGGTATACCTCCAATAGCTCATCGGTTTCACCACAAGATCTTTATTTAAGGCGTCATAGGCCCTAAACATCTAATCTTGCTTCTGATTTATCATTCATTATTACCTGAAAAGTTTTTGAAATAAAACGTCAACATAAAGTTGGTGAATACAAATAACAGACTCGATATTGTGACACCCGGCAATTTCAGGTAAATTGCGATTCTTACATCCTTTACATTTTACATTCATACTTGTTGCATTTCATTTAATTATGTTTAATTAGATGAGCCAAACACACACAATTGTGAAACGATAGTTCGAGGAACTATCGAATCGTACATTGCACATTGCTTTTGGAAACCAAGTGTGGCAAACACAAACACAAACGCAAAACAATAATTCGGGGAATTATTGGATTGTGCAATACATGTTGATTATGGTTAATCAAGCATGCAAACGGTTTGTAGTGACGAACGCAAACTATCAAAGATAATTCGAGGAATTATCGAAACACACACACACGACTCTCACGAACGTTGATGATCAAACAACTTATGTGTCATTATGTGATTATGTGTTAAACATGCATTAGATGTTTAGGATAAACGTTGGGAATCGAGTACGAGCGAAATCGAATCATCGAAATCGAAAAACAAGAAAATGGACCCATCGCGGTACGCGAAGGTCCCTTGATAAAGAGTTCGGCGGTACGCGAAGCAAACCAGGAGTCGAGACTCCCGAATTCCTCAGCGGTACGCGAAGAAGTTTCTGATCGCGCGAAGGCCATGCAGATCAAAATTTTCATAAGAACCAACCCCAGCTCATTTGTTTGGTTTCTACCCCAAATCACCGAACTTTTTCTCTGCAAATTGACCAAAACCCTCTGTAATCAACACCCAAACCCCCTGAAATCACTTTGGAAGCTATTCCTTTGTGTTGGAAGCCATTGGAGCTTAAGGAGGAAGTCTTGGAAGCCACCCACAAGCAAGAAGATCTTCATCAGCCACTTGTAGCTGCTGCCTAGACCAAATCCATTCATTTTAGAGCTCCTAAGGTAGTTTATTATGTTTACCTAGTGTTAGATTGAACATGCAATGGGTAAAAACCCACATGCATGAAGATCCACTCACATGCAACTCCATGTGATTAGTTTACATGGATTTGTTGGTGATTTTGTGTGATATTAGTGTAGATATGCTGGTTTTAGAGTATAGGATTGATGGGATTGAGTTTTGGTTGAGTCATTATTGATTTGATGATGATTTTGGTACACTTGCCATAAAAGGAAACTTTTATGTTGCAAGTCATAGGTTTGTGATGATCTAGAAATGTTAGACATGCCTAGATGTTGTCAAATGCATATTGAAGTGTTTAGAAACACATTTGGATGATTGTTTTTGTCAAAAACATGGTTTTGAAGAAACCTTCTATTTATGGAAACTTTTTAAAATCAAAAGAGGGCTTTTGATGTTTTTAAATGTTTTGATGAACTTTGATTACTCAAATATGTTTAGAAATGGTTTTTAACATATTTGGAAAGTTCGATTTGTGAAAACGAGCTTTTAAACGGGTACTTACTATCTTAGGAAACTTTATTTGGGCAAAATGCCATAAACAGTGATTATGTGTAAACGATATGTTTTAAGTGTTTAAAAGTGTTTTTACAAACATATTAAAGGTATTAACTTTATGAAATGGAATTTCATAACTACACTTTCCTAAAACGGAAACATTACGATTTTCGAAACATGACTTATGTGAAAACATCACGGCTAGAGTCATAGGATGCATGTTGATGTCTTAACTGCATTAAGACAAACCAACTAAACAAAACAAACGTGTCACCAACGATTCGTCGAGTCAACACACACACACTCGGTTGAGCATACCGACACTTGGAGTTGTATGGGATACAACACACCACAAAACACATACTCACACCTATATGGTTATAGGTGCTTACTAGCAGGACTGCTAGCATTCGCAGGTAGCGAACACACAAAAACCGGAACTACTCTATCAGGTGATTTCACGGCCCCCTTTTACTTTTCTAACCTTTGGGGGAGAAAACACTGCATTACAACTATTTTTGAACAACAACTCATTTTATTTACATATGGACATGCTTTATCACTATATGTATATGTGTGGACCACATCACAACTAAAAGTCCTCGCGATACTCCACGGACCGTTAGTAGCGCGTAGCGCCTAGCGTGGTAATCTTGAATAGTACTATTTGGGCCTGACAAGCCTCGCCCATCGCGCCTGGGAGGCCAACCCGACTGGAGGTCAGAATGGGTGCAATATTGACCAACACTTTGCCATTGTCTTGTGATGGATATGGCGGGAGGCACAACTGTCAGCTTCGGTACGAACCCGCATATAATATAACTGTATTGACTAACTATCAATCGATATTGCATTGTAATGATATGTAAATCAAAAACTCTTACTCTAAACATTGGATGTTTACTGCTTAAGAAAAACCTGTGCTCTCACCAACCTTTGTGTTGACCCTTTTACTCGCATGTTTTCTCAGGTAACTGAGGCACACACTTAAGGATAGGATGCTAAGCTGGAGTCTCATGCATCTACATAGTGCTTTAGGCTTGAGAACATTATCATTTTGTTTTGTTGTGAATTGTTAAACAATTTAAATCGCTTCCGCACTATAACTCAATGTCGTTTTGAAAACTATTTTAATTAACGCTTACGCAGTTTATGACTTGAATATGTTTTAAACATATACTTCCGCAACTCTGATTCTACTAAACTGTTTTATCCAAGTTCTTGGATGTACGTATGAAATCAGACATGTAGGTCTCGCAACACATTGTAACTGGAGACTGTGATCCTGCCTGATCAGTCGAGTCGCGCCCTTTTGTTCAGGCCGGTGTAACATCAGTGCCGGAAACGTCACCGGAACAGTGATCGTTACAGTAAAATGAACAGTAATCAGGTATGAACTCTATGTAATTCAGTGTATTTCATATTCATATCAAGCATCATTATCATTTTATGTTCTCACAACGAAACTCAGAACAATGGTTCATCTGTCAGATAATTATCTGGCATCACAGAACCATCATGTGATTATGTGTTAGGATTTTATTATGTGTAAACGTATGTGAGGCTTTACAGAACAAAACAACATGGATGTCGTTACGTGAATGCTAAACCGACAGATTGTTCGTATAGGTGACGATCTGTACGAATAACTCTGAAAGTTTAACGTTCTGAATGATGTCCGATAATTAGAAAACCATATTGAAAAGTGTAGTTATCGTCGTATTTGATCGGGTGACGATTCGAACAAATACGCGCGATGACCGCGCGATTCGATATGACCGCGCGATTCGATTTAAACGTTAAATAAATGGTTTTAAAATTTAAAATAAATAGAAGATATTTAGTTAATTTACTAGGAATAACCACCTAAAATAATTTTATAATTTCTATTTAAAACCGTAACGTTTCGTTACGAAAACGGCGAGAAAACCGGCGTCCTTACACGAAACCACTCGAAACCGAACGACAATAATTTAAGACAATAAAACATTTTAATGTTTTACAATTTTGAAACTCATCAAAGATAAATAAATAGGCGATTTTATTTAATACTGTAAAAATACGCGCGTAAAGTTCCGGAAACGCGAAGAAAATACGAACCGAGCAACCGGAACGAACCCGAAACTCACTCGGGGTATAAATACCCTCAATGAGTTCAAATAACTCATTTTCTTATCTCCATCTCTTTCTCAAAACCCTAAATCCGGTTTCTAACTTTCATCCCCATTTTTGAACTTCAAATCCACATAACTCTCTCATTTCTTGATGAAATTGAGTGATTTTTGAACCCAATCGAAGCCCTTAGTCTCCTCTACACGAAAGCACAAAGGATCTACGTTTTTAGCCAGCCAAATCGAGGTAAACATCATGGTTTTGTTGCGAATTTTAGGGTTTTCTAACCTTTGGTTCGATCCACTGTATCAACCGGTTTAGGCCATAAAATCTTAGGGAAACCACTCACTACACTACCAGAACATGTTAGGAACAAGTGCCATACTAATCCCTGGTCGATTTCCTTGAAACCACGGAGGTATTGAGTCGGGAACTTGAGTAGCCGAATGGCTAAGTTTCAGCTCATCGAATGAGCTTAGCCTCATTCGGCCGAATGGCCTAGTGGGGACTGAATCCTCATTCGCTCATTTCTCTTTCGGCCCAAACCCATTCGCCACTTGGTCCAACCGGTTAGGTCCCTTCGCCACTAGCCATTTGATCGGTCAAGGGGTCTTTTCAATCGGCAGCTATCATTCGGCAAGAACATTTCCATTCGGCCACTCTCTTCGGTCTAAACTTCATTCGGCCGAAAGGCCATCACCGAAAGAATCGACATTCGACTGGCCTCATTCGTTGGAACCTATTCGACCTGCAACTATTCGATCACCCCTCCCATTCGGTCGGGATATGTTCATTCGGCAACTTTCCACTCGGCCCAACATCTACGGCCTAAGCCTCATTCGGTGAATCTCCCATTCGCCCGAACAAGGATATAATCGGCCCAATGACATTTCTGTCGGCCCATAAACCCTTTCGGCCCATCAATTATTCGCCGGTTGGAAGGTTTGATTTCGATGACTAGAGTTGAATAGGTTGGATCACATGATTGTAAGCATGGGTGAGGAGTTGCAGGGAACTAAACAAGTGTGTGTGGGTGTGGGTGAGAGTGCATGGGTGTGTGTACACATAGGTAATTAGGGTTTTATGCAACCAACTTTGGGACAATCATTTACCTAAACTTGGAAATTGCCAAGGAAAGGACCATGGGGTTTAATCTAGAGTTATAAATGGGCCATAATATTAAGAATTCTTTTAAGAAAATCTTAAAGGATTAAAGCATTAAATGAGGGTTGAAGTTTTGGTTTAACCACTAACACGTAAGCTCTAGGAAAAGCAATAAAGACATATAACTAATCTAGATAGTGTATTTAAACTATCTAGTCTTAGTTAATACAAATGCAAAGAAAAAACCTTTTGGAAATCAAAGTCTAATAACGGGCCCGAGATTGGCCCAATGGGCTTAACCTAAGCCCATCACATGTTAAATATTCTTATTTAAGTTAATCATGTTTTAATAAAAGAAATTATATTGTAAACTCTTTTCGAATTAAAATAAATGATTTTAACTTAGAAATTAACTTAAAAAATGTTTAAATAAAGACTAGTGATGAATTAAAATAAACCCTAATCATCTAGGGTTTAGTAGTTAATAATATTGGGTCTATTACGGGTAATACAATTAGACTAGTTAGGTGAAATCCTAGAAATACTTTAATAACGTAGGACACTTAGTAGCACATCGAGACCAAACCCTAGTTACGACAATTACCGTATGTACTTATCGTATTCGAATTCTTTTAAAACAACTCAGGAACTGAAGATACCTAGGCAACAATCAAAGAGAGCGCATATCTTTTGTGGTAATTCATTTCAGAGCAGTACAGGTGAGTTCATTGCCCCTTTTCTAACATTTTGTTTTAAAACGCGGGGCTGAGAAGCATGAGTAAACTGTTTTATTTAAACTGTTTATTTAAATGCTTTTATTTATTATATGTTCTTACATATATATGTATGTTGATACTCCTAGACTCCGGTCTTGGAAATTATTAAACAGAGCAAATTATCAAATTAATTAAAGTACTCTTATGAGTAATACCTTAATTCTAAACTCTAAACAAACCCCTAGTCCATTCAGTTCAAATTCAATAATCTAAATTCAAAGCGAAATCATATGAACTAAATCAAAAGATCATAGTCAAAGGAATCTAATTCAGTGTGGAATCTAAGATCAAAGAATCATAATCAAGAATCAAGTATCATTGTAAATCATGGAAATTCTAAAGATCAAGATCAAGAGACTCAAGGAATTCAGAAATCATAAATGTGTGTGAATCATGAAAATAATGAAATCATTATGATCTAATGAAATCATTAATATTCAAGTTAAGGTGGATGTCAGTTGTATAGGGAATCAAGACCACGTGTAACACACATATAAAGTCCCTTTCAGGTATAGAAGACTCTTGTAGTCAGGCTATACGGGCAATAACATGAACGATCAAATGAAATCAATATCATAAATCAAGAGAATCAAGAGATCAAGAATCAAATGATATCCTTAAAGTCCCACTCAGATGCAGAAGACCATTGGGTCAGGCTGTAACTGGCAAAACATTAAAATCCCGCTCAGTTCAGGTGTACTCCTTGTGAGTTATGCCTGACATGGGTCACGTGTGAGAGGTTACAACTTGGACAACCACCAACAACTAAGTCTAAGTGATTGAGTCAGATAAGGCCCAATCATCATGTCTTAGTTGTAATTAAATGTTTTATTTATTTAATTAAATATTTAACATTTATTTCTATTACTGACTTTTGGGAAATCGTATATTTATGATGAACTCAAGAGAATCAAAGGTAAATCAAGTTTTGGGAAAACAAAATCTAAATCAGAGGTGTGTAGGGTAAAAATGCTTAATTATCATTAACAACAGTGTCATATGCATATTAGTATGTGGTGGGATGGCGTCTGGGCGAGTTTGTTGGCTTCACCCAGGGGTATGCCCTATATATAAGCATACCGATATGGATATTACATGTAAAGTTAATGAGGTTAGGGTCTTTACCGAAGGAGGTTTTCAAATCATTATCAAATCATTTCCAAATCATTTTCAAATACTAAACTACATGAACTCACCAACCATGTGTTGACTTGATCTTTTTGCATGACTTCTCAGGTGACGAACAGGTCAACTGAAGAGTTATTACTTTTGGATTAGGTTACAGATAGAGGACCTAGCTTTTTGGACTGCATACTCTTGGACATCATACCAAGTTATTTTGTATATCTTGTGCACACACAAGATTGAAGACTTATGATGTGATTGTAGATTTACATTGTTAAATTATAAACTTATCAGATGTAATTTAACCTTGTAATTCTATTTTTCTTAGCAAGTTTCTCATTTAGATATATCATGTGCAACGTAAACAATCTAATCATTTCGATTATCACTTACGATATCGCGCTCCGGGAACCTTCCGCCTGACGGGGACTTCGATCCAACCCCGCCGGCCTGGGGTGTGACAGATTGGTATCAGAGCCATGGTTATAGAGAAATATATGTCACTTAATTAAAACAGTTTGGCCTAGACTATAACCTAGGGACCCTGCATGTAGAGAACATAGGATTTAAGACTTATTGCATATTGTCTTCTGTATTCGATCATTGCACTAACCAATATTCATTTGGTTATGATTAGATGTCACCAAGAAGACAACCATCACCGCCTCTCCCTTCGCAGGAGACGGACCCAGCAGTTGAAGCACTTGCAACCCTGATCACTAAACAGTTGATGGCGGTTCTCCCTGGAATCATCACTCGGATCAGGAACAGTGAGGAGTTTTCTAGGAACTTCCCACTACTTGCTGCAGAGAAGAAGGACCCGGAAGGAGGAGAAACAAGCAGGAAGCGAAAGCGGTGTTGTTCTAAGAAATCAAGAGAACTTGTAATCTACACTGAGGCTATTCCCCTACGCCAGATGGCCGTTGCTCCAGAGCCGGAGAGTCGTAAGTGTTATGCTGGCGAATTTCCTTTATGTGCCACGTGCGGTCTTCACCATTCTAAGGATAAACTGTGCAAACATTGTCTGAACTGCGGGGGAAAGGGACACTGGAGTCGTGATTGTAATAATCCCCCGACTCATAACCAAAATCCTGGAAACACTACATATCCTCTCCCTCGTTACAGAAAGGATTGCTATGTGTGCGGAATATCCGAACACATTTCACGAGACTGCCCCGTGAGGATATCTTCTACAAGTCCTGCACATTCTAAGGGAAAAGCCCCCCTCTGTACGGTTTGTCACCACCATCATCGAGCTGAACTCTCATGTTTACAATGCACACACTGTGGAGAGACGGGACACTGGATGCAGCAGTGTAGGTCATCAACAACCTCTACTCGCCGTCAATATGTTGGTGCATATCCTAAATGTGTCAGATGTGGTTTTCATCAAGGTGAGGAGAAACCTTGTAGACACTGTCTGAATTGTAGAAGATACGGACACTGGATCCAACAGTGTCGGTTTATTTCCACCAGGAAACAGGAACGAAAAGCGAGCACCTCTACTTCCTCTCAACATAATAACAACTGCTACACGTGCGGAATGTACGGACATTTCGCAAGGGACTGCCCTAGGAAAATGCCTCCAGCAGACCCAGCAGCCACCGAGGAACTACTTGCTTTACCAGCTCCTGGGGAACACTCGGAGTCCGATGACCCCATAGGTATGCAAATTTCAGCTTGATACATTAAATTATTTATTAGTGTATTAATCAGAACTGCATAGTCTGTTGTAATTCTAGAAACAATAAATTTAAGATAGCTGTAGACAAATTCAGTGTCAGAAAGATAATCGAAATCATGACTTAAGAAATCTCTAGGTCAAGTAAACGTTAAATGATTAAATAAAGTTAGGGTAAATTTTAATTACCGTCTAAATAATGTAGTTAGAAAGAGAACCTTAACTGAATTGAGCACTAGAAGTTTATAGAAATTTAAGATGCTCAAAACTGGTGTGTAAATTTTCATTTTCTACTCAGACCTCCTAGAATTTGAATTACTTAAGTTTGAGAACTCCGGTTCTAGGAAGTTAGGAAAGGTAGATGTGAAAACTGTGCTAGGTTCTTATCTAGATCAAATAAGTAGATCAAAGGAGATCATTTGTGAATGCAAGATGAAGATACGCCAGAGAAAATATTCTGAATGAAAGATGGCCGTTCCAAGTTACGGTAATGCCTTTCGGATAGAAGAGTGCATCTATGGTTTTTGTGGACCTCATGAACCGAGTGTGCAAACCCTATCTAGATTAGTTTGTCATTACCATTAGGGATGACATATTGATTTATTCTAATAGCAAGACAGAATGTGAACGACATCTCAGGGATATTCTGGAGTTGTTAAAGGAAGAACAACTCTATCTTAATTTCTTTCATTTTGAAATTAGGATGAGAATAAGTCACAGTTGGAGCAACAGTTACAATGAGTTTCGTACGTCACATGACTTTCGGGTAGAAGTAAGATAAATATACATAATCTCGTAGATGGGTATAGGATTACTTAGAAGGTAAATCATTACCGTTATCCTAATAGTACTACCATATCTTAGGTAGACCTTTCCGATGTATAATGTACACTTTCAAGCTGAGAATAGATTAAACAAATGGTGAAGTATGTATACGGGTATATCAAATAACCTAAGGATTCACCATGTGCGACTTAAGGATCTCGACCCGACAATCAACACCTATAGTTGTGAGAGACACCTACGAAAGCTTTAAGGAGTGTGTCAAATTGTAGAGCTGAAAGACAGTTTGAGATAAATCGGATGAAATACCTACTACTAAAATGGTGGGTGGATTCCGGTGATAGGTCAATCCAGAAGACTTACTCTTGAGAAGACACACGTGCCAGATAATCAGTGCATCCGAGCGCCGATAAAATGTATTGAGACTTACAGAGATTTTATTGATGACCGGGAATGAAGAAGGACATAGCCGAATATGTCGGCAGATGTCTTACGTGTGCAAGAGTAAAAGCGGAACACCAGAAACCATCAGGGTTACTGGAACAGTCTGAAATTCCGCTCTGGAAGTGAGAACAAACAGCTATGGATATCGAAACCAAGCTACCTCGCGCTTCCATGGGTCATAGTGCTCTCTGAGTCATCAATGACCGATTGACAGAAATCTATCCATTTCTTGCTAACGCAGGAAAACTTCGCGATAGGTAAACTGACGTATTTTACAACAACGAGATAGTGGGACGTCATGGGGTATCATTGTTTAACATTTTAGATAGAGACAGCTAATTCACATGAAGGTTTTAACCAACATCGCAGAAACCTCTAGGGATGTACTTAAATTCGAGTATAGTTCACCATCCATCAACGGACGGTCGAAGCTAAAGTACGACACAGACCCTAGAGGATATGTTGAGAACCGGTGTGTTAAATTTCGGTAGAAATTGGGACTCTCAATTGCCACTGATCAAATTCTCCTGCAACAACAGTCATAATAGTAGCATTGAATGCACATCATTCAAGGTTCATTAAGACCGGAATATGTCGACTACCGAGCTGTTGAACTGATACAGGAGGTAATCGAACAACTAAACCAGAGCTTAGCCAACAAACTATTGGCAAGATTGTTCAGATTTAACAAAGTCTACAGACAGCAAGGAGCAGACAGAATAGCCAAACTGATGACTAATGTCAGCCGTTGACATTTCAAGTGGGAAATCGTATCAAGTTAAAGGTATCCCCAAGGAAAGGTATAGTCCATTTTGAAATCAAAGGACGAATAAGCACCACGATACATAGGACAGTTCGAGACCATCGAATGTATTGGTCCTGTGGCATATAGATTGAGGTCAACAGATCATCTCGGTAGGATGCGCGACGTGTTTCACGTCTCGAACTTGAAGAGATGCCGTACTGACGAATCGCTCGTCATACCAATTGAAGGAATTCAATTGGACGGACAATTATACTTGTCTAAGAATCTTAGAAGAGTATGTTTCGCTAAGTTAAAAAACTAAGGCGAGGTCGTTCTCCGATTGCTAAGTTTCATTGGGATTCAAAGTGCAGACTTAAGTTTATTTAGGAAATGCAATCATCATATTAAATTCAGGTAATACCCAACTGTTTACAGAGAAAGCTGTAACCGATAATTATATTCAAATTTCGGGACGGAATTTCTCTAACAAGGGTAGACTGTAACATCAGTGCCGGAAACGTCACCGGAACAGTGATCGTTACAGTAAAATGAACAGTAATCAGGTATGAACTCTATGTAATTCAGTGTATTTCATATTCATATCAAGCATCATTATCATTTTATGTTCTCACAACGCAAGTTCAGAATCATTTCAGAGAAACGAAACTCAGAACAATGGTTCATCAGTCAGATAATTATCTGGCATCACAGAACCATCATGTGATTATGTGTTAGGATTTTATTATGTGTAAACGTATGTGAGGCTTTACCGAACAAAACAACATGGATGTCGTTACGTGAATGCTAAACCGACAGATTGTTCGTATAGGTGACGATCTGTACGAATAAATCTGAAAGTTTAACGTTCTGAATGATGTCCGATAATTAGAAAACCATATTGAAAAGTGTAGTTATCGTCGTATTTGATCGGGTGACGATTCGAACAAATACGCGCGATGACCGCGCGATTCGATTTAAACGTTAAATAAATGGTTTTAAAATTTAAAATAAATAGAAGATATTTAGTTAATTTACTAGGAATAACCACCTAAAATAATTTTATAATTTCTATTTAAAACCGTAACGTTTCGTTACGAAAACGGCGAGAAAACCGGCGTCCTTACACGAAACCACTCGAAACCGAACGACAATAATTTAAGACAATAAAACGTTTTAATGTTTTACAATTTTGAAACTCATCAAAGATAAATAAATAGGCGATTTTATTTAATACTGTAAAAATAAGCGCGTAAAGTTCCGGAAACGCGAAGAAAATACGAACCGAGCAACCGGAACGAACCCGAAACTCACTCGGGGTATAAATACCCTCAATGAGTTCAAATAACTCATTTTCTTATCTCCATCTCTTTCTCAAAACCCTAAATCCGGTTTCTAACTTTCATCCCCATTTTTGAACTTCAAATCCACATAACTCTCTCATTTCTTGATGAAATTGAGTGATTTTTGAACCCAATCGAAGCCCTTAGTCTCCTCTACACGAAAGCACAAAGGATCTACGTTTTTAGCCAGCCAAATCGAGGTAAACATCATGGTTTTGTTGCGAATTTTAGGGTTTTCTAACCTTTGGTTCGATCCACTGTATCAACCGGTTTAGGCCATAAAATCTTAGGGAAACCACTCACTACACTACCGGAACATGTTAGGAACAAGTGCCATACTAATCCCTGGTCGATTTCCTTGAAAACCACGGAGGTATTGAGTCGGGAACTTGAGTAGCCGAATGGCTAAGTTTCAGCTCATCGAATGAGCTTAGCCTCATTCGGCCGAATGGCCTAGTGGAGACTGAATCGTCATTCGCTCATTTCTCTTTCGGCCCAAACCCATTCGCCACTTGGTCCAACCGGTTAGGTCCCTTCGCCACTAGCCATTCGATCGGTCAAGGGGTCTTTTCAATCGGCAGCTATCATTCGGCAAGAACATTTCCATTCGGCCACTCTCTTCGGTCTAAACTTCATTCGGCCGAAAGGCCATCACCAAAAGAATCGACATTCGACTGGCCTCATTCGTTGGAACCTATTCGACCTGCAACTATTCGATCACCCCTCCCATTCGGTCGGGATATGTTCATTCGGCAACTTTCCACTCGGCCCAACATCTACGGCCTAAGCCTCATTCGGTGAATCTCCCATTCGCCCGAACAAGGATATAATCGGCCCAATGACATTTCTGTCGGCCCATAAACCCTTTCGGCCCATCAATTATTCGCCGGTTGGAAGGTTTGATTTCGATGACTAGAGTTGAATAGGTTGGATCACATGATTGTAAGCATGGGTGAGGAGTTGCAGGGAACTAAACAAGTGTGTGTGGGTGTGGGTGAGAGTGCATGGGTGTGTGTGTGGGTGAGAGTGCATGGGTGTGTGTACACATAGGTAATTAGGGTTTTATGCAACCAACTTTGGGACAATCATTTACCTAAACTTGGAAATTGCCAAGGAAAGGACCATGGGGTTTAATCTAGAGTTATAAATGGGCCATAATATTAAGAATTCTTTTAAGAAAATCTTAAAGTATTAAAGCATTAAATGAGGGTTGAAGTTTTGGTTTAACCACTAACACGTAAGCTCTAGGAAAAGCAATAAAGACATATAACTAATCTAGATAGTGTATTTAAACTATCTAGTCTTAGTTAATACAAATGCAAAGAAGAAACCTTTTGGAAATCGAAGTCTAATAACGGGCCCGAGATTGGCCCAATGGGCTTAACATAAGCCCATCACATGTTAAATATTCTTATTTAAGTTAATCATGTTTTAATAAAAGAAATTATATTGTAAACTCTTTTCGAATTAAAATAAATGATTTTAACTTAGAAATTAACTTAAAAATGTTTAAATAAAGACTAGTGATGAATTAAAATAAACCCTAATCATCTAGGGTTTAGTAGTTAATAATATTGGGTCTATTACGGGTAATACAATTAGATAGTTAGGTGAAATCCTAGAAATACTTTAATAACGTAGGACACTTAGTTACACATCGAGACCAAACCCTAGTTACGACAATTACCGTATTTACTTATCGTATTCGAATTCTTTTAAAACAACTCAGGAACTGAAGATACCTAGGCAACAATCAAAGAGAGCGCATATCTTTTGTGGTAATTCATTTCAGAGCAGTACAGGTGAGTTCATTGCCCCTTTTCTAACATTTTGTTTTAAAACGCGGGGCTGAGAAGCATGAGTAAACTGTTTTATTTAAACTGTTTATTTAAATGCTTTTATTTATTATATGTTCTTACATATATATGTATGTTGATACTCCTAGACTCCGGTCTTGGAAATTATTAAACAGAGCAAATTATCAAATTAATTAAAGTACTCTTATGAGTAATACCTTAATTCTAAACTCTAAACAAACCCCTAGTCCATTCAGTTCAAATTCAATAATCTAAATTCAAAGCGAAATCATATGAACTAAATCAAAAGATCATAGTCAAAGGAATCTAATTCAGTGTGGAATCTAAGATCAAAGAATCATAATCAAGAATCAAGTATCATTGTAAATCATGGAAATTCTAAAGATCAAGATCAAGAGACTCAAGGAATTCAGAAATCATAAATGTGTGTGAATCATGAAAATAATGAAATCATTATGATCTAATGAAATCATTAATATTCAAGTTAAGGTGGATGTCAGTTGTATAGGGAATCAAGACCACGTGTAACACACATATAAAGTCCCTTTCAGGTATAGAAGACTCTTGTAGTCAGGCTATACGGGCAATAACATGAACGATCAAATGAAATCAATATCATAAATCAAGAGAATCAAGAGATCAAGAATCAAATGATATCCTTAAAGTCCCACTCAGATGCAGAAGACCATTGGGTCAGGCTGTAACGGGCAAAACATTAAAATCCCGCTCAGTTCAGGTGTACTCCTTGTGAGTTATGCCTGACATGGGTCACGTGTGAGAGGTTACAACTTGGACAACCACCAACAACTAAGTCTAAGTGATTGAGTCAGATAAGGCCCAATCAGCATGTCTTAGTTGTAATTAAATGTTTTATTTATTTAATTAAATATTTAACATTTATTTCTATTACTGACTTTTGGGAAATCATATATTTATGATGAACTCAAGAGAATCAAAGGTAAATCAAGTTTTGGGAAAACAAAATCAAAATCAGAGGTGTGTAGGGTAAAAATGCTTAATTATCATTAACAACAGTGTCATATGCATATTAGTATGTGGTGGGATGGCGTCTGGGCGAGTTTGTTGGCTTGACCCAGGGGTATGCCCTATATATAAGCATATCGATATGGATATTACATGTGAAGTTAATGAGGTTAGGGTCTTTACCGAAGGTGGTTTTCAAATCATTATCAAATCGTTTCCAAATCATTTTCAAATACTAAACTACATGAACTCACCAACCATGTGTTGACTTGATCTTTTTGCATTACTTCTCAGGTGACGAACAGGTCAACTGAAGAGTTATTACTTTTGGATTAGGTTACAGATAGAGGACCTAGCTTTTTGGACTGCATACTCTTGGACATCATACCAAGTTATTTTGTATATCTTGTGCACACACAAGATTGAAGACTTATGATGTGATTGTAGATTTACATTGTTAAATTATAAACTTATCTGATGTAATTTAACCTTGTAATTCTATTTTGCTTAGCAAGTTTCTCATTTAGATATATCATGTGCAACGTAAACAATCTGATCATTTCGATTATCACTTACGATATCGCGCCCCGGGAACCTTCCACCTGTCGGGGACTTCGATCCAACCCCGCCGGCCTGGGGTGTGACAGCCGGGAAGGCTAGGGTGCGACAGATATGTAAGCATATCATGTTCGGTCCTTTAACCATAAGTAATATTGACGATTACGATTACGATTATTTTATTATTATTATTATTATTATTATTATTACGATTATTATTATATTATATTATATTTTTATTTTTTTTGAAGTAAACTAAATTTTATTTTATTTATTATTTTTTTTATATACATAGGGTCGGATCTTAACCCTAACCCTATAAGTTAATAACTAAAAATTAAATAATATACCTAAACAAACCGACTTCTTAATCTTGACTTTTTATATTGATCTGCACCTCTTAGCATCCAGAGTTTCTAATTATCTTCCAAATGTGAATATATTTTGAGTATGTTACGATTTCATGTTGCAGTAAAATGAAGTATTTATAGTCCGATTTAAACTTGATCCTCAAGCAAATCGTAGATATAGGTTTTAATTGTGTCTTAGAATCGGCATGATGAGTCATTTTTTTTGACTTAACAAGGTGACACGTACCTTGTACGTATCCTTCACTTTCAATTTTCGAAATGTAAAATTTTATAATATATTATTAATATAATTAATTTAGCTCATATTTCGTTTTTCTTTTATAACTTTAAAAATATAATGTTTTATAAAATTCTAAAAATACTGTCAGGACTGACTCAGTTTTCTCTACGTTTTGACCTACGTTTCGTTAAAAACGAATAAAGTTTAATTATAATATATTTTATTAATTTTGGATGGTCTCCTATAACATTAACTAACCAAATAGGTATGTCAAAAAATTTTATTAATCATTTTACTCGTTACTTATTAATATGTAAGTGTCACATATGTGTATATAATAAATAGATATTTAAAATTATAATATTGAACAATATATTTTATAAAAATAAAAATGCATGTGTTGCACAGATCACTTCACCAATGTCTGTTACCCAACTGTCGTAAAATCATACCCACCAGAACCGGATAAATGCTTTTTGTGGATAAAACCTGAACATTGCATTTTTAATTTTTCTAAATTTATAAACTATGTGTCGCATGCTATTACAATATGGGAGGGGTTATCTACACACCCTAAAATTATAATTCAACACCCCGGCCACCGCCCATACGCCCCGTAGTGGCCATTACGGGGCGTTTTGACCACAGACTGACAATCTTAAATAAGTCAGACATTCTGTTGTCATCTGTCAGACCTATATGCCACATAGTGACCACTACGGGCGTATAATGTTTAAAAAATTAAACTCGGCAGTTTTAGTGGTTTGAGTATGTTTAGGGTGTACTTTGTATCTTCCAATTATCTCACTTCACAACCCTTATCTTAGGTAGGATAATTTTGTGTGAAGTGGTCTCAAGTTCCATTGGACAACTAGGTTCGCCTAATGTCTAAGTTCACCTGACATGTAGGTTCGTGATATATGTTAAATTATACATATTATTCGACTCAATTTCCCCCGGTTTTAACGTTAACAACATGCAAATTCATTCACAAATAGTCCTAATTATTGTTTTTGTGAATTTGTAGGATAAATGGCCTTGCTCGGAAGAAAATCAAGCCTTAGATGGAATTTCAGCATTTTCTGAGAAAATACCCAGATGCGCACTGTCATGCCAAATCTTGAACTGTCAGTGCCGGCCCATGCACGACCGTGCACAACTTTGCACGACCATGCAATTAGGTAGTGATAGGCCATGCATGGTAGTGCTGGCCTACGCACGACCGTGCAAGCTAGCCAGTTCCGGGCCAAAGCAAGGAAGTGCCGGGCCAAATGGAGGTAGTGCCGGCCATGACGACTTGCGCACGACCGTGCCTGACACCTCGAGTCAATTTTCGAGACTTAGCTGAAAATGGCAACTTCGACAACCGTCCCAGACAAAAAGTGAAGCACTGTAGCACCTTGCACGACTGTGCCAAGTTCCAGAATTTCTATAAATTGAGTTTTTCACCTCATTTGAAAAGGTTGGACTTCCTGGAGCAAAAATACCCTCTAATCAGATTTCTTAAGGCTGTCCAAAGGAGATTTTGAAGGTTTTGAAGATCCAAGGAGCATCCAACACCATCTTGTTTTCAATCCTTGCTTGCTAGTGGTTTGCATTTGTTATTTTAATCATGTTTCTTGTTAATTTCACCTACTTTGTTATTGTTCTTGTAAGCCTTATGGGCTAAACACTTCATTGTCTAGATTGTGATGAAATTTATGTTTATGTGATGATGATTTTATGAATTGGTCAAATGGGTTTATGTCAAGATTCAAGATGAAGTTATGATTGTATTCCAATGATGTTGTAAATTTGTGTAGGTTGATTAATGTTCAAGAATGATGAATGTTTGGTCATACTATGTTGGAAAACCATGATCAAACATTTGTTTATAATCTTATAACTTGTTTTTGAGATTATGCCATGAGATTAGGAATGATAATTGGTTTCTTGAATATTATAAAACTTGCATAAGTATACTTTCTTTCACTAAAGTTTGGAAAAACATGGTGATATTATGATTTGTTGAATATGATTAACATGTGAGTTAGGAAATTATGGCCAAATGACCTCATTTTCATGATTGTGTTCATAGATTGTAAGTTGGAAGAAATTGTGACTTTGTTGAATTTATGCAACTTAGGGTGATTAGTGTGTATAAGTCATATTAGTTTTCCTTAAGTTGTAGAATTAAGATTCTTGACGGATGACTAATTCTTGATTAAATCTTGACATAGACCTTGACATTAGGCTTCATAGAATAATCCTAGGTGATTAGAATGTGTTTATCATTTTAATTTTCCAAAAGATTATATGATTAGATATCTTTGACCAGAATCTAGTCAACATTTGGTTTACCAATTCATAATAATCACATCACTAGACTAAGTGGATTCATGATCTAGGCAATTCTCTTAGACTTTAGATTATTTAAAAAAACCCTTCTTTTAGTTATCATTTTAAAATTCACAAAACCCGACATTTTCATGTTGTTGCTAAACATTGACCGAGGTCTAGTATTGGGAGATATCGTGTCCACGGATTGATATTCGGTTCTTACCATAAGCTATATTATTATACGATAGGTACACTTGCCTATTGTGTGTGCTTTAGTTTATAGTGAAAACCATTTTTGAAACTAAAATCTGTGTGAAAAATCCATCATTAAAAATATATAGTTTCACGCACATCAGTTCGCCTATTTCTAAGTTCACCTAATGTCTAAGTTCACCTGACATTAAAGTTTTCCTAGTGTCTAAGTTCACTCAAAGTCCATACTAATTCTCAATATCCATATCATTAATGAGGGTTTATATCATCACTGAGTGCTCTTATTGTCACTAAGTGTTCATATCTTCCCTATAATTCATTCTCATCAAGTGTTCATACCATCACTAAGTGTTAGTATCATCACTATGCGTTCATGTTGTCACTAAGTGTCCATCTCAATACTCAAGTATTCAGTCCATCACTAAGTGTTCCTATTATTCATTTATCCTATTCACCCCACGTGTCCAATAAGTGTGTTCATAAGTGAGCATATATTTATGTCCATCAAATGAGATCACCCAATATATCAATCCAACACAATTTAACCAACATTCCATCATCAACAACTCTCATCAACCATATCCAACAATTCCTAGTAAGTTCCTAGTTCCTGACACTGACAGACCCCCAATATACTACAAATGGTATATGTATAGGGCATATGTAGGGGTCAGTCGCAACTGCCCCAGCCAACGTCCCACCACTTTTGTAGTATACCACGAGTGTGTCCTTATCCGGTGATCAAAGATCAAACAATTAATTTCCTATGCACATGAATTTCTAAACAGTTAACCTAATAAGCAAATAATTTCCCAACGGGTAGTTCCCTTATTCCTCAATACGGACATCCACCCGATGTACTGTAAATGGTATATATATATATATATAGGGCATATGTAGAGGTCAGTCGCAACCACCTCAGCCAACGTCCCACCACCTTTACAATACACCACGAGCATGTCCTTATCGAGTCATTAGGGCACAATCAATCACATATAAATCAGCAAATAATATATGCAATTTAGATATATAGCAGGAGTTCAATTAACATGTAGTAAACACATAAGCATGAAATCCTGAATATAATAACTAGTGTATGAAATAGTTCATACTAGGGTATCTTACGGTTATAGACTAGGTCAACCATTTCTAGTAACCTAATTCCCTATAACCCAGGCTCTGATACCAATCTGTAACACCCCGACCGATGGCGGAAACGCCGGGATGCCACGAGGGATGTGTAGATTGTTCATAAGCTCGTGGGCATCTAATTAAATCATCACATATCAATTTATCAACCAAATTAATTACATCAAAAATCATGTTTCTCATGAAATAGTTACATCAATTACACAAAAGATTTAGCTAAACTAACTAAACTCTAGTCTCCAGAATTTCAGTTATTTTAGTCCAAGACCCTACGTGATGATGTCCAAAAGATGTAGAGCTACCCTTCTCTACTTCTCTTCATTTCCTGAAACATGTAGAAAATCAAGCGTCAACTACGAAGTAGTTGGTGAGTAATCATAAGTTTTTATGTTTCAGAAATGTTTACAAGTGTTTAACAAAGTTTATGGTTTTTCAAGGAAAATACACATGTGCACCTGTAAGATAGTCCAGTTCTGCCAAATCCCAACACAACACAACATTCAAACAATTCAATTAACCACATACGCAATAATCATATAATTCAAATAATCACAAATCCTTATCCACATATAATCAACCAATCACAACTCAATCAATATTCACTATAATCATATCAACATAAGTTACCGCGAAGGACCTCAGTCAACTCAATCAACAGCGCGATGATTCGGAGGACCGCAGTCAACTCAACCAATGATGTTCCTATAAGTGTCTTCATGCACTGCGGAGGACCGTAGTCAACTCAACCAACAGTGGAATCACTGAGGAGGACGTTAGTCAACTCACCAACAGCAACTCACTCATTGCGGAGGACCGAAGTCAACTCAACCAACAATGACTCATGAAATAGTAATAATCAACATCAATCCATCAATAATCAATGATAAGTCAATAATCTGAATATCATTTTGATAATCCAGGTGTCACCCATGTGTTATCAAATTAATATTTTTAAATATTGGTATACATGCTTCACCTCCGAGTTTGAAAACAAAATAGTTTAAAAAGGAGGTTATGAGAACTCACCTGAATTCCTTAGATTCAGTGTTTCGTAGTATGCGTGTTCACGTAAGATAAATCAAAAGCAACTCAATCAACCTGTATTTAATATGTGTTCGTGTTTATAAGCATATGTGTTTCATCACAATTGAGTGCCCATTTTAAATCCTTAAGTTTTTAGTTAACTTAGTTTATTTGTCCTAAGTTAAGTTGTAACACTCCATGCTTTATAAATGATCATCATAAAAAGGTAATCTAAACTTGTTAGTTTTAATTATCAAATGTTGACAAACAAGTCTTGAGGTACTATGTGTATCCTCATCAATATGTATGATATATAAAGTGACGTTCTTGATCACAACATATCTATACATGCATGTATATTTAATTACCTTGATCACCATGAATCTAATTTATTTAAAATTAAACCTTGTGTTTAAGAATCCACACTAAAAATTAATTGTATGAAAATGTTTTTGATGTATATAAATCATTGTTCTAGTCCTTATATCCTAGAGAGAGAAAAGGTGGTGATCCTTGTAATTTAACTTGCATGCATGTATACACATAGTTTCCCGTAATCTTTGATTCCTCCTTAACCCTAGTTCGACACTTAGGTTTTGTTAACATGCTTTCCAGTGAACCCTAGGCTTGGTCACCCTAGGTTCGGTTAATACTAAAGGTTTAACAGTCATGAGGTTTGGCTAACACCCATGGCTCTTTCCCCCCTTAGGTTCGCGGTCAAGGGTTCGTCCCAATGGGTTAGGCTAGCTGCAGGGGTCCGACCAGCTCTCATCTTCCAGGTTCGGCCAATTAGGGTTTTGAAACACGAGGTTCGGTCACCTTTTGGTTCGTGGCATTCGGTTCATGTAGGATGAAGGTTCGGGGTCAAATGGTTCGGCTAACTTTCACCTTAGGCGAACCTTATGGGTTCGTGACTGCTTAGGTTCGCCCCTTATGGTGGTTCGGTGAGGGAAGGTTTGGCCATCACAAGGTTCGGCCGCCTCCTGTTCAGCTCCACAAAGGTTCGGCTGGCCACAAGGAGGTTTGCCCGAACCACTTCCCAGCGAACCAGTACCTCATCATCATCATCTTCGACTTCCAAGCTTTTGCAGGTTCATCCATGGCTTACATTCACTCACACACATGCATTCTTAGTGTTTTCATTATATAAAATTGTTTAAAACATAAAATTATAGCTTGGTTATTGTTTAGAGTGAGAAACCGAAAGAACAATCAAGATCTACCTGAAATTGTCGGCCAAATGATGAATTTCTTCGTGGATTCTTGTTCCCCTTCATTAGATGAACGATTTGGCACCAAGATCACGCAAAACCGTTGAGAGATGAAGGAGAAAACTTAGAGAGAAGGTAGAGAGAGAATGGGGTGGCGGGTTGTGTGTTTAGAGAGAGAAAGAGTGTGTATAAAATGAAAGAAGAAGAAGGATTCTTCTTCATTAATAACCCGCGTATCCCCTTGTGTTCGGTCTCGTTTATTTCGCGATATCTTTTATTAAATGCTCGGTTTTTCTCGTAAGATATATTTAAAATATAAAGCGTTTGAAATAATAGATTATGTTTTAAATAAAATCCTTTTAATTAGATTATTTCGTAAAATGATTTCGTTTAATCTCGTTAAATAATTTATTTAATAAACTGATTTATTCGTATACGTCTTAGGTTGTGATTCCTAATAAACTTTATTAATTTCTTATTCTTATTTTAATATCGTGAAGTATTATTTCGTTATCTCGTCGAAATGCGTTACTCACGTACGTATTCGTAAATATCGTCACCTTTTCTAATCCAACGCTCGTATCGTATTTCGATTCGATTTACGATTTGTGGAATATCATTTCAGGATATTATTCCTAATAATTATATTCGTGGGGGTAACTTTATATAAATGTAACCAACTTTCAGCTTTGTTCCAATTAGGTCACTCATACTTTTTTTTGTTCCGATTAAGTCACTCAAACTTTTTTTTGTTCCGATTAAGGTCACTCATACTTTATTTTTGTTCCGATTAGGTCACTGTACTTTTAATTTTGTTTCAATTAGGTCACTCATAGGAGTGACTTAATCGGAACAAAAAAAAGTATGAGTGACTTAATCCGAACAAAAAAAAGTATGAGTGACTTAATCGGAACAAAAAAAAGTACGAGTGACTTAATTGGAACAAAAAAAAGTATGAGTGACTTAATCGGAACAAAAAAAAGTATGAGTGACCTAAGTGGAACAAAGTTGAAAGTTGGTTACATTTGTATGACGTTTTCCCTATATTAGTGTGAATCGTCACCCACGCGAATACATTATTAAGATAATATTTCTGAAACAACATTCGCGTTTGATTTATAATCGTAACCTCACCATCGCGTAATTATTTCCATTAAAGCTTTCATTATTTTATTATCTTTAATATTGTAAATCCCAATCCTAAACCACTACCATTCCAAATCAGCAATCCATATCATCTGAAATAAACTCTCTGGTTCTGTCTAGTTGTTTTTAACTAAACTTCCCATGGTTTATGCTATAAAATCATATGTTCTCAATATGTATACCAATAGTAATGACATCCAATAATTCATAATAATTATCAATTATCATATCAGGTCTTCACAGTACAAACAGTAATGTAATTTTCTGAAATACAGTGGTGTTACAATTTTTATAAACGCATGTTTTTTGTTTGTAAAAATCTAATAGTTTTTTTGTTTAAAACTTGTTTTTTATGTTTTACAGTCTTTCGGTTCGTTTATTTTTAATTGTTTTTTAAAACTTTTAGTTTTGAAATCTAAAAATGTTTTTAATTATTAGATTTAATAATAATTTAAATATATTAATTAATTGATATATAAATGACGTTATTTGTCTAAACATATTGATGTTACAGAATAATACGATAAATAATGAATCACCAACCAAAACATATTAAAATAATAAACACGCATCATCAACCAAAACAACCAAATATATACACGTATCATCAACCAAAACAACCAAATATATACACGCATCATCAACCAAAACAACCAAATATATACAAAACATAAACATGAATACAAGTGTCTGTTTAACAAATACAACTATAACTGAAAATACTAACTAGCCATCATGAAGTGGAGGAGGAGGAGGGATAGGAGAATAATCTCGTGGCAGCGGAACTGCAGGGAGCTGGACACCCTCAACATGAGCATGCCTAAGCTCGATATGCACCTGCCACGAGATCAAATCCACCAATAGATCCATACATCGCGTCAGCTGCTCGCTGGTATGAGCCTGCTGCTGAATGAGCTGCTGTGTCGCATTAGCAATACCCTGCAGCATAGCCTCGACACGAGCAGGAAGCCGCACGGTTCTGTATACCTACTCAGGATGCTGATGTGGCACATCCTAATGCGACCCCCTCGTCATGTGGTGGGGGCTGCTGTAGGGGCTGCTGTGGCATAGGGTCCTCATCTCTGTAATGGAGATCATTTGGCCCCGGCTGCCAAATGAGCCCCTTCTCGAGCAAAAATTGAAGCCCGAGCTGTGGGAAGTTCTGCACGATACGTATGCCCTGCACCGTCCTGCAATCTAAACGAACAGGATGAAAGGCCTCCATACCGGCAGGCTCCATATCGATAAGCCCGTTAAAACGAGCAATACGGGTCACATAGTAGATCAGCCCCCTCTCCTACCGGTGGTAATATGTACTAAAATATTTCGTCAGACACTGTGCAAGGTTGCACTGTCTCCCACTCAATAAGCAATACAAATAAAATAAATACTGAGAAGTGCACCATTCCTGGCTCATGCCACGTCCTGTAATAGACGAGGCAATGCACCGGCGCACAATACCTAATGAGCGGGTCACGAATACGTGTGACCCGGGAGTTGCGGACAAACGGCTCGTCGCTTATCCGAGGCCACCAAGCACTGGTGACGGCGTCGTCAGCTATATGAATAGCCGTCGTGTAGATCAGCATGTGAGTCTCCTGCTCAGTATACAGACCGAGCACACTCGCAAACTCTGCTAAAGACAAGTGGTACTGGAATCCGTAGAGTCTGAAAGATATCCCCGCCTGCTGCGGCTGACATGGCTGTGGCTGGAAATCAGGACCCTGAGGCATGTAAATAAATGTAGAAAGAAACTCCACCGTGATAAGTCGGTACTGTGGAGCATACATCATGTCAAACAGACGAGACCATGACGTGTCCTCGCCAATGATGGCCATCATCCTCTCCTGCTGGCCAAGCTCAGTCAACAAATCGTAGTCGATCACCCCTGCTACGCGCGATCGTCGTCTGAGGGAACTGCAACCACGGGTGGTCCATAAGCTCGTTGAACTGCTCGACCTCTAGATCATCAACATGGGGCCTCATATCGTCACCACCAATTATGACATAAGACATAATTCAAAACCCCTTACATAAAAAAACAATTATGACATACGGAAACGTAATTTAAACAAAAATACTGATAATGATATTTAATGACACTTACTTTGACGGTTATCTGCGACTAGTTGTTCATACAAACGGTTGTAGTTATAGTCGTAAATTTCTGGCAACGAAGAGTCACACAAATTCCCCCAGCGACCCTTAAACTTTTTCCAATCACAGTCTGAAAAACTTGCCTTGCAGTGTTTTGCGATATTTTCGCTTATGTGCCATCTGCATAAATACCTGGAAGCGTGCGGAAAGACCATACGACATGCATTCATCAGAGCAAGGTCTCTGTCGGTTATTATCATGCGGGGCTCCATACACTTATTTAGCATATCTTTTACTCGTTTTAGAACCCAATGATAATTTTCCTCTTTTTCTTTACTCGTGAACGCGTGTGCAATACAAAACGTATGGTGTGTTGAGGTAACACCAGCTATCTGTACAAAAGTAAGTTTGTACATGTTAGTCTTGTAAGTCGCGTCGATCATAAGAACATGTGGGAACGCACGCCACCAGGTGTATGATTTTTTATGACAAAAGAAAATCTCATCCACGACATTTGTTTCGGAGTTTTCGCGAGTAGAGTATACGTAATTCTTATTATGCAGCAGGTTCTCTAAGACCTGCATTGGGGTTGATCCGACTTTTTGTTTATTTTTAAATTTTTGTTGCACATTGTATACGTCTCTACGGATGGAGACGTTGTCGGGATTCTTCTTCTTTATGCTGGAAAGTATGTTGCGTAGCTCCATGTGTTGCTCAGTCAGATGATGTACCCTGTTTTGTTCCTGCTCGGACAATCTTCTAACAAATAGATGCCCCTCAAGATTTTGAGCAGGTTCATGGTTGCGTTTGTTGTTTCTGACCTGAAGCTTCCAACCATAAGAATCAGTGTCGTATATCTCTATTAATTTAAAAGGACAGCCGATTTTTTTGCTACCGGTACGCCTTAAGATGGCCTTACTATTGTGTTCACCACCACGATCACACACAAGCAAGATTTTGTTGACCTCATCGGTCCCCTTCTTTTTCTTAGATCGTCCGGTAACTACGACGTATCCATCGTCAAGGGCTCTACTTTTCACCCATGCCATCAGCTCCCCCACAGAAATGAATATCTGAAAACAATGTTGTCATTAAACTAATGTCCATCTAACTAAAAACAAGTGAAAAATATATTACCTCATTGGTATTCCAGTCCATATTTTGGTATACAACGTCAGCTTCTTCCTCTTTAACCGCAATTTGGGGTGGGTGTGATTGTTCACCAGCATAACATTCCCTATTAACGTCTTCATCAACGCAAGGTTCCTAGTTCAAATCAAACTGTCAGTACGAAGTTTGACCCGCAACCTCTTTTTTAAGATCTGGCAATACTGGTCTATTTGTGGCCTCAGACAATTGCACACCAGTCTCATCCTTAAAAACATTATGATTAGTTTTTCATTTGATTAACAATAAAAACAACTAAATACAGTTTTATACCTGATAAGTTTCAGCCACACGCAAAACGTCGTAATATTGACCGAAGAAAAAGTCTCCGTCCCACCAAGATATCTTTCAAATCAAAAATATGTGTGCAGAAAGTAAATATTCTAATAAACGAACGAAACACGAGAAACTCGATCAATATGTGTGTGTATATGGACGATGCATATTGTAACGCAATATGTGTGTATATGGACGATGCATTCGTAAGTTACAAAAGATTTGGCACGTTTTAAACATCAAACGCCACGTAGTGGTCACTACGGGGCGTTTGGGTCAACATCAACTGACACTGTCGGAACTTTTTCATAACATCGTACTAATACGCCCCGTAGTGGTCACTACGAGGCGTTTAGGCTTAATCATAGCCCCTGTCGTTTGACCAAGATAGTACAAGCCGTACCAATACGTCTCGTAGTGGCCACTACGGGGCATTTGAAGGGTGTACAGACATGATTTTGGTGTGTAAGTTTAACACCACCCTACAATATATACTTTTACAACAAAAAAGTTAAATTTTATATCTTTATTTTAATAATAATAATTAAGATGGTGCTTTTATTTTTCTGACCGCTCTCACAAGCGATTGGTAAAATCTCTGTTTAAAAACAAAGAGAATAAGTTAAGGTGCAAGGTGAGGCCATACTGTCGAATGCTAATTATTATCATATCTAGCTTCCATCTAACCATCTTTGCTGTCACCTTCATCCAACCACTCAACCACCTGTTTTCGTTCTTCTCCGGCGAGATCCACCGCCCCTCCTCGCCGTCGTGTAGATCCATCACCCAGTCACCCCAAATTCCCGTTCTTGTTTCCTCCTCCAACAAATCTGTGGATGCTACTTTCAAATTCAAGATTTGGGTACAAATTAGTTCGACCCATTTGCTTGATTCCATCTTAATTCCGACATAATCCCAGATGTTATCATTGATGTTAATTCTTGATTAGGTTCATGTTGCCATGAAATCCCCTTTCTGTATCTTCGTTTTATCATATTTTGTAGTATTTTTTCTCACTGCTGATTCGAATCAGCAAGATTTTCAGCCTCCTCCGTCTCCAGTTCCGCCACCACCGCCACCGCCACCGCCGCCACCACTCCCACCACTACCACCATCGCCCTTTCAGCCACCTCCACTTCTGCCACCACCTCCGGCGAGACTTCCTCCGCCTTCACCACCACCACGAAAAGCACCACACCCTCCAGGTTCAAGAAATACCATGGGAACAAAAACCCAACATAGAAAACACCATCCTCCGCCACCGCCACCGCCGGCGCCGGAAAATCTCAACTTTGGAAAGAGACTTGGGTTTATATTTGTGGGTTTAGCTGCGATCTTACAGATTTGTGTTGTGGCCTTTTTAATCATCAAGAGACAGCATTTGATCAAGATCCACAGATGAGATGATTTGCTGATTGGGATGATTAATCGACTGAAAAAGATGCAAATTTGGTAAATTGATTGAACCATTGAGTTGATCTGAGTTGGGTTAATTACAGATTTGAAGGATGAGATTCTTGATTTGGGGGGGCTTCTGTAAATGGTAATTCTAGTATTTCATTATTTTTTCATAAATTATTAATTTGATTGATTTAGTTATGTTATATATCATATTATCATACTTGAATAAGCAATCACTTGTTATCCAAATCTTTATTGTTCATATGGAAATTAGAGGCATGAAATGAAACTAGACATCCTTACTTTTTTAAAAAAGGATGTTACTTTTTACATTCGATCCGGGTATTTTATCGGTCGCAATTGTAGGGTTAGATTCTGGTTGAAATCAAAAATTTATTTTGTTGTAAGAAGACTAAAAAAGATTTGAAAAACTTTAAAACATGTCTAAATGAACTTATATCGAACTCATTCTAACGGTGTTAGTACCGTATATTAGGGGATAAAGCAAGATAATCAATTATTCGTACTGGGTTGTTTGGGATCCTTGCGTATGGAAAACAACGAGTTGAATAAGTGGATGTTGATGTGTTTGTCTTCATCATTTTCTTCAGATCTTATTGAATTGTGAGAATACACTTTGTGTTTGATATAATACAGATCTTACTGAATAGTGAGAATACATTTTGTGTTTGACATAATTTACAATCAAACATACTAGTAGTTTGCAACACCCTATTTGCGGTGCACACATGTAATGTATGTATGTGTAGGCCCTTAAGAAGCCAAAGTAAAGTGCACTAATTTTAACGTTATTTTACGTATTTTGTGAAAATAATGTAAAAAATGTCGGGATTAATTAACTTCAAACGATAACTTTGAGCCGGGGACTCCTTCGAAGCAGCTTCTCTATCCCAATTGGGACATGGTAAGGTTTGTGTCAATCATTTCTCTCCAGACCTACTAAAAAGTACGAATATACTCGGTAATTTTGTTTGTTATACCCATGGTTTGCACCCGACCCGTATGGTTGACAATTAGCATTGATGTTATGCAATAAAGAATAGTTGTTTGCACCTGTGACCTGGCCTGAGCCATATGATCATCCTACCCACATTTTTCCTGTCTCTTAATTTTTCTAACGGTCACATCACTACTTATCATTTTTGTCATCATTTTTATTTTTTCACATATGAAATGGTCATATCTCACTTTTTTAACCTCTTGTTTTTTAGTTTAATCCTTTTTTATTTTAAAATATAAATAATATTTTACTTATTTTTTTGTAAATCAAAACAAAAGAAAACAACCATAATTAATTCTCACAAAAAACATCACATAATGATAAATATAGTTGAAATTAGGATCCAATATAATTTGATTACGTACTCGCTTTTCGTTGCTTGGAATTAGACATCGAACCGTGTCAATATGATCTACCAAATCATGTGAAGCTGATGTTATTCTAAGTTTTTTTTTTTCTTTTTTGAACAAGGATATTCTCACGTGTTCTCTATCTTTTGAGGCGATCGTCTAAGGTCGGATTCCTCCAATCGTCGTGAGAACCCATGCCCCCTGGATGCGCAGGAATCCCGTGGAATGGGTAAACATTCGCCCCCCCATCAAAATCAAACCTATGATAAATCCCAAGTTGATTCTTTACCCGGTGTCCTTTAAACTTGTCCTAGATTTGAACCTCTAACCTTTATAATGAAAGATGAGAGCCCTAATTATTGGGCTGAGTTTTCAGGATATTTGATTCTCAGTTATATATCTTTAGAATGTTAGCTTCTTTTTGTGGTCATCACTCATCAATGTCAAATGTAATCGGTACGCTATTGTCTTCTTCGTATTGACAAATCACTCAACCATTTTATTTATTATGATGTACTCTTTAATTTTGAAGGTTTCCAAACAAGAGTGAGATTACTTATTATGTGCATTTTTATCCTAAAAACACCAAACACTTGTTATATGTCCTCCCTTGTTGCTTCTTGAGCTTGTGTGAACCTTTTCTGTTTGTTATCTTTGGACATGTTAACGATTGCATAGACATTAACGGTGTTCACGGTGCGGTTTTAAACTGTGAAACCACCTTAATAGATCATCGGTTAGGTTTCGTGGTTGGTTTTTTTCAAAACATTTTGTCGGTTGGTTTCAAAAGTTTGAAACCGTAGTAAACGGTTTGGTTAAGAGTTTTCACCAAAAATAGGTCGTTAAAAACCGGACCGGACTGTGATACACACACATACAGACACACATATATTAGATAAATAGATAAATTTGATAATTTAGCCATTTAGGAGTCATTAAACAATATATACATGTGCATACGTACAAACACTGACACACTTGTAGATAGATTTGGGGATTTGGGCTCACAATTTAAGAAGTTAATCTCCAATCGTAAAAGTTTTTTATTTTTAACGGGTCAAAAAACCTAAACTTAAAATTTCCAAACCATAGACCAAACCGTTGATAACGGTTTGTTTTGGTTCGGTTTTATTATTAACGGTTTGGTTTTGGTTTTCATTATACAAAAAACGTTATTAATGGTTTCTTTAATGGTTCCACTAAAAACTGAATAAACATGGATCTTTCGGATATATTCCATATGCAAGATAATAACCGTGCTTCTATTTGACACCGTTAACTTCTAAGCAAACCTTGAGTGCTTGATCAATGTCAAAGTATCAATTGAATATTAGTTAAAACTCAAGTCTAATTACCCGAATTAGTTAGGAAAGTTGAATAGAATTAGTTAGGAAAGTTGAATATCAATCTAAAAAGGGTGATGAAAAATGTTTTCAAACACAACCAAATTAAATTTACTAAATGCAAATTAAATCGCATTATAATTCTCAAAGTATCAAACAAGTTATAGTTCTCAAATAAATGCTCAACGATCAAAACTAAGATATTTTGCAAAAATTAAATCAGAGTTACACACGCCTAATTGGCTACTCAACTAATTTTTTTAATAGCTGTTGATTGGTATTTATATATGTAACATCATTATTTCTTATTTATGAATGATTGAAGGATACTAAAACTAATCTATTAAAAGCATCTTTATTTTGTGCAATTTGACGTATTCCATGCTAGATTACAAAGTACGTCTATTATACGGGTTGAAAAGAATATGTTATATATATTTATTTAGTAACAAAAAAGTTATGTAATTAAAAAAACATCTACATTCCAAAGTTTAACTAAAATCATGTTTTACGTAGGTTGAATAAAATATAATAATTTGTTAATACATAAAATCATCAAACATGTTTAAAGTATTTGATGTAATAATTATAAATTGTGTTTTAATTTTGTTTTTTTCAACTATGTCTTAAAATTTTTGTTTATTGTAATTCATAAATAATTTAAATAAATTATATTTATTCTTCTTTTAATGCACTTAAATTAACTTTAACTGCAATTTATATTAATACATATAACTTGGATATTTAAAAATTACTTACTTTTTATCAGTTCAAGATAGTATATTTTTATATTCACATCATCAAATCATATTAAATGTTTAAAAGTTTTTCAAAGCAATTATAAAAAAATATATATATATCAAGATTGTTTTATTTGTAATATTTTAAGAAATATAATTTGAATTTGATGTATCTCAGACAGTCTCTCACATATGTTTTTGTAGTAAATTAATATATTTTGTGTATTTTTTATAATATTACTAAGTAAATCATTATATTTGCGATTGTATTATAGTTTAATTATTATATTCATGATAAATAATAATATCTTATTTTTTTTATTATTTAATAATGAGTATTTTAATAAAACAAATACGCTCATATCTATATTCTATAAAATTAATAAATATAATCTTATAGTTTCTTAGAAGACAATATTGGTTATGACAATTATAGCATAAACACAAAGCAAATGTAAAAATATTTATATAAGGTTTCGTACTCGTAAGAATCAGGCAAAATAAAAAGCATCAGTATGCATATGGGCGTTCGCTGATCCCTGGTTTCCTCGTTTTTATCAAATTTTTGTAATAAGATGTAAACTCTCTGGTACTCTTCGTACCTGACTAACAAGGAAAACAGATAAAAGCACGCTCACAAACAATCGAGCTATTGGTTTGCAAGAAAATTTGGCCTTAGTAGGTATTAAACTTAAGACATCTAGGTTATCACTCCTTTACTCAAACTATCATTGTATTATTAAAATATATATTTATAGTATGGTGTTTATGACTACTAGCAATGTTTTCAAAACCAGGCCAGACATCGAACGAACGTCTTACTGGTTATTGGTCGGACTGGTTGAACCGGTCAGACCGAATTTAAGAACTAGATGACATAATAAATATATAAAATATTTATGAAAAATTATAAATACATTCAAACAAACATAATTAATGTTTAAACAAACACAATCATGTTAAAAATATATGAGATTAAGTTTTAGTATTTCATTCTTTTGATTTTAGTATAAAAAAATACTAAAAATCAAGTCCAACTAGTGAACCGGGTTCTGGTCCGACTGGTGAACCGACTCAATTGGCCACAAGAACTCAGTTAGATTGCTAGTAAAAGTCATGTCATCGATCAATTTTGCACTTATTGAGTTAACAAATTTCATCTCATTCATCTTATAATAATAATAATAATAATCATCATCATCATCATCATCATTCGTATTGTTTATGATTTAATCTAAGAATCGATCACCATACCATTTCCTTGGAGGTTAAAGAAATCAAGAAGAGCATTTTACTAAATTTGGTGGACGGTGTTTTTCGTTTTCCCTTGAGCAAATTCACCTAATAACCTGCGAATTCTTTCATTTTCTTCTTCAAAGCCTCTTCAAGATGGTTAATATTCCTCAGTTTTCAGCCTCTTCGTCACCTAAAACCTGACGCCTCGTAGAAGGGCACCAAAAAATCAAATTCGAACCGAAATCTGAACTGATTCTTATCCGATCAATAGCAGAACTGGTTCATGTTGGGGTTTACCTAATTGTTTTTCTATTTAAGCTTTGTCATATAATTGTAATCTTTAACACCTAATCAATAAAAGAATCCCTAGTTGCAACCCGTGGACGTAGGTCACATCGACCGAACCACGTTATATCTTGTGTCTGTTTATTTTCTTTGCTTTCGTGTGCGTGTATGAGTTAATCGGTTTCCGCTACGCCTCTTTGATTCCTAACAGTTCATACTCATTTGCAGTCCAACACTTTCTATGTTTTTTCATCCACCGGCTCCTACCCGACTAAAAAACCCAAGTGTAGGATTGGTTTCTATCCGTTGCCTGAGTTCTAGCCGTTGGGTAGTTTGGAAGCTATAAATTACTTATTTTTTATGACTCCTCAAGTACAAATAGATATGATATGAATTGGGTGAGTGCTAGAGCTAAAACACAACCAAACATAAAAAAACGCTCTCGTTACACTTGTTTTGCTCTCTTAATCTTTCTTACACGTCTTATTTTTGCTTTCTATTCTTTTTTAATACCAATGGCTCACTCTAAATTTTCCGTTGATCATGTTTCTAACACCGAGTCAATTGTTGTTAAAACAAGTCTTTACAAAAACGATACGTTTGATGAGTTTTTGACTATATGTTGGAAAATATTTAATATCTAATCGCTTTTCTTGACTTTTTAAATCGCCACTATAAAATTGTCAAGGTTTATTATCTAATTTATTCTTTTAAAATGGTATGTAATAAGAAAAAAAATACAAAAGATTTTGAAAAGAAAAGGCTAATATTTAAACATGGGCTGTCGTGCATTTTTTTAATTTTTTTTTCTTTCGTCAAATGAAAAGAAACTATAAAAGGGAGAACACTTTAACTAGGGCTTGCTTAACTACTTTGGAATACTTAAACGGAATAAAGAAGTGTGTCATTCACTAACGATTATCTTAAAAACACTCATCCTTTTATCTGTCTCTAGTATAAAATTAGAGTAATTTGACAAGATCGTTTTGTACTTTGTTAATATTTCACCTTTGATCTCTGTTACTACAACAAATAAAGTCTTTAGCGATGATATGTAATCGTTAGTCGGTCGTCCCTATTGAATTGTCGATGACTGTGGAAAAAAACGAAAATTACAGGTCCCCTATTGTGACGACCTGTCACCGTTACATTTCAACCCTATAGCATCGTATTCTTATAGTGTATGTTTCATAAATTACCCATTTGCTTCTAAATCTTTAAATATTTGTAACACATGCAGACTTTTGTTTGTGTTACATATGTTTAAAGGTTTTGAACCATATATGTAATTTATGAAACATAACAATCAAAAGTAAAATACTAAAATCATAAAAACCATCTTAACAATTTACTCTTTATAAAATTATAATAAATTGCTTAAAATATATACATTTAACCTTTTTAGATTCTGTATTATTATTTTTCCTTGTAGAATTTAGACATTATTTTACTAATTTTCTCATTGATGGTGTCGTTGATAACAAAAGAACCACCAAAATTCGATAACAAGACAACCATTTATTCTTGATAAAATTCCAGATTCTCATTATATGTATTAAGAATCTAACAATATGCCAATTGTATGAATTATTTAATTCATAACCAAAACTTTTATATCATTTATCATTTGCAGAGTGAAGTTTAATAGGGCAAAATGTGTCAAAGTTTATATTTAAACCTTATTTTTATCTTCTTCTTTTTTTTAAACATTATTCGAGGTTATTCTTAAATTTTAGTAGGTTTTAAGACTATCCATAGCGGTCACCCTACTGAAAACTCTTCCCCACTGAAATTTCATGCCACGTCATCACCACACTGAAAACCTTAAACACCCACAATGGTCACCCCACTGAAAACCGTTCCCCACTATTCCACATCATAAAATATTTTTAATTATAATTTTGTTTATATATATATATATATATATATATATATCTTGGTTTTTGTTTTTTTGAACGGTACAATTTTGAAGAAGAGAGAGAGACGGATGCTGGAGAGAGAGATCAAGAGAGAGAAACACCACCACCACCTTGCCGGTTCGTTTCCGGCGAACCACGGCGGCGCCATCCACCAATCTCTACCCATCTTTCTCCTCTCGTCGCGAGGATTCCATCGGTGGTGTCTGTTTCGCCATCCGACGCCAACAAGATTCCGGTCTTCTTCTCCGACGATCCACTTCCGGTCTTCTTCTCCGGCGATCCAAGATTCCGGTCTTCTTCTCCGGCGATCCAAGATTCTGGTCTTCAACATGTGGGCCCTAAAAATTTGTTTCACCAATGAAATGAGAGGAGTGGGAACGGGGAGCGGGAGCCGTGTAACCTGAAATCTCGTTGCCGCTGGGGTGGTGTAGCGGTGTTCCCGTCGGGAGCCGCTGGCCACGTCGTCCCCGCGGATTCTGCGGTTCACCCACTGTGGATAGCCTAATAATTATCATTGATAGAAACAACTTTACATTTATCTTTTCATTTTAGTGTATCTTGGAATGAAATAATTAGTATTTAAATTTTATTAAATCATAATGCAAGTTTTAAAAATCAATATATAAAATGAAAATATGAATAAAGTTAGATATATTTCTAATCAACTATCTTGAATTTTATTTATAAAACATTAATATCATTTTTCATACTTGTGGATAGACATTGTTTTTCTATTATTTGTTTTCCACATTATTTTTGTTTTTGTTTCTTGATTTTTGTTGGACCACCATAAGATCCACATGAAGCATGTTGGAACAGCTTCATGTATATCAACTTCATTTTACACAATAAAATAAAATAACAGAGACATGCAAACCTCTAAAAACTACTCAAATTAAATTTCTAATTTTTATAAATACGCGTAATTTTACTTCATTAAAAATCTAAAGCAAACCACTTCATATAAGAAACTTAAAATATTTATCAATTATCACTTTTCTAAATTATATGTTAAGGCTAATAGTATTTTAGTGGTGAGATAAGACTCAGGAATTAAATGGTCCTAGATTCAAATCTTACAAGTTTCCTCCATAACTGGTCCTGTTCCATAATGTAATTTTATGTGTTTTTGTCCGAAAATTTAATACATGTTGAATTCGACCCCCTAGATTTATGAGTTTAGCCCCCCGACCCTTCATGAATTTCGAGCCAAGCTTTGTCACTAACATCTAGTTAGGGGTAGCCCGACAGGCTTATAGAATAAAGCTAAGGCTTAGTAGCCCCCTAGAACCTTAGGGCCTCGTTTCTTAAAAAATGTTCTATCACTACAAGAATTTGATTCTATGCCGACTAGACCTGTCCCGACGACAAAAGTCGTCGCGAAAGCGAGACCTGTGCCGATGACATGTAGTCGGCAAAGGTGATCCCTGATTTTTTTCGCCACCTATGCCGACGAAAACTGGTGTGGAAAACGTTTTGGAAATAGCGAGAATTTTGGCGCTTTTTTGGACTATCTATGCCGACTACAAGTCGTTGACACAGACTAAATCCCTTTTTCTCGCCTCTTTTCACGAATATATCCGGATTAAATTTTGTTTTCGCAAAATCCTTTCCCATCGACAAGTCGTCGGCACAGGTGCTTTTAAAATTTTTTTTCCCAAAGACCTAATCTCGACTACAAGTCGTCGGGACAGGTGCCGTGCAAAAATAAACCAGAAGCTCCACCAAAATTATGTTTTTTCTACATTGCAGCCCTCTATCGACTTTCTCGATTTTTTCTCGTTCTTTTCGACTTTTGGCCAGATTGTTGTTCTATATATATGCATTGTTTTTTTTTGTTGAATTGATCCAAAATAAAAAAAAATAGAGTGAAAAAAAAATACAATTTTATACCTTATTTTGCGGTAGTTTTGATGGGTTTTTTTTTTAAGTTTAATCACACATTGATCAATTTTTACTCATTTAAAATTGACATTTTTAAGTACTTTGGATTCTTACATTTTTTTTAACTTAGTCATCTTTATTAATGTGATATTTTGAATATTTATTGTAGTCATCAATTGAAGTTTTTAAGTGTTTCTTTATCTTAACTTTGTTGATTTTTATTGTTATTTATTTATTAATTTGATATTTTGATACCAAATGATTTATTTGATTTTTGAATTCTTCATTTTTATTAAAGGCTAATTTTATTTTTTGAACATTTTATGCATATAGGCTTCTAAAATTGTTTATGACTATATGTTTTATTAAAATCTTCAGTTGTTAGTTGATATGATAATAATACATGATTCTTTTTTTAGTTGTATTTTTTTATGTAAGTTTAATACAATTTTGTTGCTTTTGTTTGCTATTACTTTATTAGATATTTGTTATGTTATTATCAAAATAATATTATATTAAGTGTATTATTAACATTTATTAGAGTGAAAGCAAAATATTTATTTACTAAAAGGGCCTAATTTTATTAGTCCGCTTTAGGCCCGGCTCCAAAATGCTTGGACCGACCTATATTCTAGTAATTGTTCTTTGGGGTTTTACAAACATTCTGTCATTTAAAACCATAAAGTTTGTAACATTATGCTCTTATATTTCAAAAATACCATCTCATCATCATCATTAGGAGGTTTTGACACCAAGTGGAGTTCCTAGTTCATTCGGATTTCACTAGTATAAAGTTTCAATCTTTTTTGTATATTTTAATGTTTCTGCACATAAAGCTTTGACTTTTTTCCTAATATATTATGCGAAAGTTAAACATGTATGATAATCATGATAATCAAGTAAAACATGTTTGTAACCATAAACCACGAGATCTTGCTTAAACTTTATTGAAATTTTAGTCTAGATACATAACAGTTTCTGAACTCATCAGAATATTAGGACTTAGGTCAACTTTAACAAATCATAATTTGGTCAAAACTTAACCAAGATCGACATTTTAAGAGTCTACAATTAAGTTTAATGAATTAACTTTCCCACAAAACTGGTTTCATAATTTTTCATTTTAAAAGATTGAAGACGAAACTATTAATGCAAATATAAAACATGAAAACGATTTTTCTGACACCTGACATGGTGTTTTAAGCGTGACAATTTTATGTTTTTGTATAAAAAAGAAATATAATGAAACTTAGCCTTCTATTTGTTATTGTTTTAAAAGAAGTAAAAAATTTCACACTGTATTTTTTATTAAACAAGTCTAATCGTGTATTATCATGTACTTATTAGTAGCTCTAAATTGGACCATGAACAATTTAAAGAGTACTGATAACTCCATAAATTTGTTGCACTTACCCCTTAAAACTAATTAAATGTTTTAAGAAACTTAAACATAAATTAAAGTTTCAAGTTTTACATCTTATCTTACTATTATAATAAATAAAAATTATTTTTGTCACTTATCATGATCCCTAAATTACTTTTGACACTTGTCATATTCGTTGTTGTCACATGTCATCTTATTGTTATTTCATTTAATCCTCTTTCTTATTAAATAACTATATTATCTTTCATATTAAATAATTAATTAAAATATTAATCATATTATTTACCTTTTTCATATTATAAATTAAAAATAGTTTTAAATAAATTAAATTTTAATTTTTATCAGAAAATCACACATTAAAAAGTTGATAAAATATATACTTTTTTCTAAAAAATATATTTTTTTATAAACAATAAATGTTTAAAATCTTTATTTTTAGAAAATTAAAAGTTTTTCAAGTTAACAAGTTTTCTTAATAGATGAATTTTTAAAAAATGAAATTAAGTATAAAATTAAGTTTTTAAACAACAAGATTTTTATAAACAAATGACATTTTTTTTAAAAAAACGTTTAAAAATGAATTCCTTAAAAACCAGAAGTTATAGAAATGATAGGTAAACAATACTTTTGATAAAAACTAAGAATGTCATATACTAATTCTTTAGTTATTAAAGTTTTTAATTATTGCTCAGTTACTTGAAGTAATTATCTATACTTACTTTAATTATTTTGTACCAAAATATCGTTTTATAATTCTTAAATTTTTATCACCAACCATTTAATATTTTATAATCAATTCGTGTAATACACAGATTAATATCCTAGTTCAAGTATATATATTAGTGTACTGCAAAGCCTCATAATTTATGAGGCTTATTTTGTACCTCAAAACCACACCCGAATGTAACCTAAATTTTAGACAGATTCACGAAACTACTACTTATGCTACAAAAATGTGAGTTAACCAAGTAACAATCTTAAATCGTATGAAACCTCAAGTGATATGTGAAACAATTTAATAGCATATGACATGTTTAGAAACTCAACATAAGCACAAACACATGGTATGACAGCCTTCAACTTTTATGAGAGAACAAAGGCAAACAAATTCAACCATGACATAAACTTTAAACACACGTGTTGTAACTCTAGCACATTGTCTTATGAACAAAAAATACAAAGTCACAAAACTTACACATTCTCTTAAAGACTGATCCTCTAACATACACGTGTTACAACACATATGGACACAAATATTCTCTATCTATATACAATTCTTCACAACACATAAACATCTTTAAGTATACTTATAATCTTGTGAAGACATATAGTTAATGTATATAATGAGACAATTAAACATGATGAGACTTTGGCATAAACTACAATTCATGTAATTATAAGTAGTCATCCGACTTTTCTAATGTTAGTTTGTTAGACTTCATACAACTTGATTCTACTGTTAGATTTCGAGTAGAGTTTTGGTGATTGTTGTTTGTGCTGATAACTAAATCATTCACCAACATTAAAGGTAAGTACATAACCTATATTTACTCCTTTTCCCTAATTTTTTTTTCGGTGGGATGCGTCAAGTCTCTATGCTAAATTCTTTTACCATTTTTGCATGATTTGCTTTTTTAATTAACCATTTGTAATCCTCATTCCTGATATGAATTATATGAGTTAACCTTTGCCCTTAAGTCCCATGCTAGACTTGCATGCACAATCATTTAACTTTGGTTTATATATGAGTTGGTAGGAAGATATAAAATACATATATATTTGGGTAACATGGACTTGGTAATTGACTGTGATCACAACACATGGGTTGTTAGGTCTAAGAATTCATTTGGGATATAAAAAGGCATATTGCTGAGCCACAATTTATCGTTCAAAAAATATAAATTTGAGCTGATAACCCACTTCGTCCTTTTGTGTTTTCTAGTTAAGTAAACATAAGTCACTATTCTGGCACTTGAGTTAATATACCCAATGTGCTTCACTTACTATTTATAATATAAATTGCAACTTATTCGAGGTACTTGTTTTATTGAATACATTCATTTTCAAAACCATTTATATATGTTGACACATGTTGCAACATGTGTATTTATTATAGTGTATCCTAGCTAGTAGGCTAATATTTCTCTTATATTCGTGTGTTTTCAGTCGTGATTATGTAATTCTTATTTAATGAGGGTGTAGCATTTAATTTGGTGTAAATTGTAATAGAAAAATATATCACATAATAGATCGACCACCAGCCACGTAAAAGAAGATGAAGGCTCAGAATTCTCATTGTATTTCTCCTTATCAGGTCATACTCACTCACCTCTCTTTCTTTCACGTACATGTGACCAAGAATCTCTAATTAACTACATGTATGGTCTCAAAATAATACTTACAACTGTTCGTATAATTAGTTTACATTTAAGCACTTAATTAATATTTACTTATTATTATAATAAAATGAAAGTTTCTTAGGATGCTTGGCATGTTTCTTTGGATACTTGGCATGTTTCATGAGACAATTCAACTTTAATCTTCCGTCTCTTTCTTAATAAATGAATATCATATTAGATAATAATATTAGATATTAAATATAATTTTTAGATTTTTAAATTGAAAAAAAATTCTTATTACATTAGAAACATACACCAAAAAACAAATTATTATAAAATATATAATTTATAAAAATAGTTTTATAAAACAAAATTTATCAAGAAACAAACTTTGAAAAACATATTGTTTAAAGAAATAATATAACTATTTTATTACTTAAATATTAAATTCTATGAAATTTTAATATAATATTTATATTAAAAAATTATTTTATATTGTTTAAATTTATGCCTGTAACCATTTATTATTTCTTACACAAAATGCTAACCTAATATACTAATAAACACTACAACAAAAGCCAACTAAGGGGACAAAGGGTACTGTGACGACCAATTGTCGTTCCTATAGATTCAGCTATAGCGACGACATGTCGTCGCTACAGCTGAAAAGTATTTTTTTCAGTGCTTTTCAGCTATAGCGACGACATGTCGTCGCTATAGCTGAAGACAAAAAGGGCGGGCATTGACCAAAAAATTGGCGGTTTTGCGAAAACCCTATAGCGACTACAAGTCGTCGCTATAGGTGGTTTTTTTTTTGTTTTTTTAATTCTTTTCTTCCAGATATTACTGGTAAAAAAATTTAAAAAAATTAAATAATCTATAGGGACGACAAGTCGTCGCTATAGGCTAACTAAAAGACAACCGCGTGCGTTCAGTGCAATTAATGCGCGGCGTCAGTTTCGAGGGTGCCCTAGTCGCTACAGGGTTCATATACCCAAAATTCGTGAACAGACTTCATTTTCGCAGAAAACTCTATCTTCTCCAAATTTCCGGTTCCAAAGGGCGATTTTGGGTTCTTGTGTTCGGGTATTGACTATTTCCTGGTGAAAATATGATTTGAAGCATCTCATATCGTCGATATGTGTATTTTTCTTAAATTTTTCATTTTTTTTTGTTTTTTCATATATTTGCAAGGTTTTAAGAATTTTTATGGTGATAGGTTTACTTTGGTGGGTTGTTGTGTTCGTATATTGGCGATTTCATGATGAGAAGATGATTTGAACCATCTCATTTGTATAGGTATGTGTATTTTTCTTAAATATTTCATTTTTTTTATATTTGCAAGGTTTTAACAATTTTTTATGGTGATAGGTTTAATTTGGTGCTTGTAAATTGTTGGATACCTCTCATATTTCGTAGGTATGTTTTTTTTTTGGTGTAATTTTCTATTTTTTTCATATGAATTGGATACTTCTCATATTTCATAGGTTTACTAATGAGATGTTAATTTTTTTTTTGCAATGTATGTAATTATACAAGGTTGATTTCGTGTTGAAGATTTTTGGAACCTTAATTCGACATAGGTATGTTAATTTTGTAACTTTAATGTGTTTTTTAGTGTTGTGTGTGTAAAAAATGGTTTATGATATTGTATTAATCATTGATGAAACATATTTATTTGGTATTATTTATTGATGAAACACATTTTTTAGTATTGTATGTGTATAATTTTATGTTCTTGTTGGGTTATTAGTATGTTGAGATATTATGTTAACTTAAAATTAGAATTTATGTATGTATTTTTATGTTAGGATATAGAATTACAATGAGACAACTATGTTAATTTAAGGATATTTGTATATGTTTATCTTAATTATGTGTATAATTGTTTGTTCTTTTTGGGTTATTAGTATGTTGGGATATTATGTTAACTTTTGATTAGAATTTAGGTATGTATTTTTATTTTAAGATATAGAACTACAATATGTAACTTATGTTACTTTAAGGATATTAGTATATGTTAATCTTTATTATGCGTTATATGTTAGAAACATTAAGTTAAATGATTTGAGCTAAATGAAGTTGTAAATTGATGTATGTGTGTATGTTAGAATTTTTATATGTATTTTTATGTTTGGATCTTTGAATATGTTTAGCCATGTGTTTATAAATTTCATCTAGATATGCATGTTTAGGTCTATGTGATAAATGAATTTCATTTGTATGCATATGTTTATAAATGTTGTATGTCTTGTTTATGTTTCATTTGTAACATTGACTTTTAATAAGCATGTTTATGTTTATGTGTTTATAAATTTCATCTAGATATGCAAGTTTAGGTTTATGTGATGAATAAATTTCATTTGTATGCATATGTTTAGGTATCTTGTATATGTTGTTTCATTTGAATTTGTAACATTGACTTTTTATAAGTATGTTTATTTTTATGTGTTTATAAATTTCATCTAGATATGCATGTTTAGGACTATGTGATAAATGAATTTCATTTGTATGCAATTGTTTAGAAATGTTGTATGTCTTGTTTATGTTTCCTTTGTAACATTGACTTTTTATAAGTATGTTTATGTTTATGTGTTTATAAATTTCATCTAGATATGCATGTTTAGGTCTATGTGATAAATGAATTTCATTTGTATGCATATGTTTAGATATGTTGTATGTCTTGTTTATGTTTCCTTTGTAACATTGACTTTTTATAAGCATGTTTATGTTTATGTGTTTATAAATTTCATCTAGATATGCAAGTTTAGGTTTATGTGATGAATAAATTTCATTTGTATGCATATGTTTAGGTATCTTGTATGTGTTGTTTCATTTGAATTTGTAACATTGACTTTTTATAAGTATGTTTATTTTTATGTGTTTATAAATTTCATCTAGATATGCATGTTTAGGTCTATGTGATAAATGAATTTCATTTGTATGCGTATGTTTAGAAATATTGTATGTCTTGTTTATGTTTCCTTTGTAACATTGACTTTTTATAAGTATGTTTATGTTTATGTGTTTATAAATTTCATCTAGATATGCATGTTTAGGTCTATGTGATAAATGAATTTCATTTGTATGCATATGTTTAGATATGTTGTATGTCTTGTTTATGTTTCCTTTGTAACATTGACTTTTTATAAGCATGTTTATGTTTATGTATTTATAAATTTCATCTAGATATGCATGTTTAGGTTCATGTGTTGATAACTAACATGGAAGTTGATAAAAGTTGGATAACATTACGAAACCGGAGATCTCCGGATTTTTTAAACGGTCTTAAGAAGTTTATGGAGATTGCAAAGAACCATGTCAATGGTGAAAGTAAAGGGTATTGCCCGTGTAAAAGTTGTGCAAATTCTAAACGATCACTCCAGAATTTGGCTACAATTTATGCCTACATACATGACCGTGGTTTTCTACAGTCATATACAACATGGGTACATCATGGTGAGAAATATTCCAATATTTCAGAGGTTGAAAGAATGTGGGCTACGAACGCAGATAATCCTATACTAACAAATAATGAGATGTTTGATGCACTTGATGATGTCATTGGTGAGCAGAATACATATGACGAAAATGTAAATGAGCATGGAGATGGCTTAGACACGGAGTTTGACGCATTATTTAAGGAATTTAATACCGAGCTATACCCTAGTTGTAATTGGATGTCTTCCCTAAACTTTTTGGCAAAATTAATGCATATTAAAGTTATTAATAAATGGACTGATAGTTCCTTTGACCAACTTTTAGAGTTTTTAAGAGTTGCATTCCCGAAAGAAAATAAGATTCCAGCCTCCCATTATGAAGCTAAGAAGAAACTGAGAAAAATTGGTTTAGGATATCAGTCTATACATGCTTGCATTAATGATTGCGCTCTATTCTGGAAAGAGAATTCTCTTATGCAAAATTGTCCAGTTTGTAATGAGAGCAGATGGGTTGATAAAAACACAAAGGGAAAGAAAGTAGCACAAAAAGTATTGCGTTACTTTCCTTTAACTTCACGTCTTCGACGAAGGTTTAGTTCTAGATTCACGGTGAAAGATATGATATGGCATAATACCGGACACTCAACAGATGGTATGATGCGTCATCCGGTTGATGGGAAGGCATGGCAAGAATTTGATAACAGATATCCTAATTTTGCTAAGGAACCAAGGAACGTTCGTTTGGGTTTGGCTGCAGATGGCTTTAATCCATTTGGTAACATGAGTCAGACTTACAGTATGTGGCCGGTGGTGTTGACAACATACAATACACCGCCTTGGTTATGTATGAAAGAGTCTTCTTTCATGTTAACTTTGCTAATTCCTGGCCCTAAATCTCCTGGAAAGGATATTGATGTTTTTTAAGGCCTTTGGTGGATGAATTGAAAACGTTGTGGACTGATGGAGTGCAAATGAGAGATGCACACACTGAAACCATATTCACAATGCGTGCGGCTCTTTTGTGGACTATTAATGATTATCCTGCTCGTAGTAGCTTGTCTGGATGGAGTGGCCAAGGTTATAAAGCATGTTCTACTTGTAACGAAGACACACCATCGTGCTCTATAACTAACAAGATAGCTTTTGTTGGTCATAGACGATTTTTGACTAAAAATCATAAATTAAGGGAAAATTTGTTGTTTAATGGCCAAAAAGAGACCAGAGATCCTCCTAAACAGTTAAGTAATGCAAAAATATTAAAACAATTACAAGGCCTTCCCATTCGTATTCCGGGTAAACATCCAAGTCATGGAGGTGTGAAAAGAAAGCGAGCTGCATCAGAGTTGAATTGGAGCAAAAAAAGTATCTTCTTTGAGTTAGATTATTAGTCTTCCCTTCTTTTAAAACACAATCTTGATGTTATGCACGTGGAGAAAAATGTGTGTGAAAGTTTGTTGGGTACTTCACTAATGAATGAAAAATCAAAAGACACGCCTAAAGCAAGACAAGACTTAGAAAAGATGGGCATTCGAAAAAATCTTTGGCTAACTAAGAATAACAACAAGTTTTACCAACCACATGCCCCTTACTCTTTCACACCTACAGATCGAGAACGTTTTTGTAAGTTTATTAGAGGAGTGAGACTACCCGATGGTTTTGGTTCGAACTTTAAAAACAAGGTGCTTCCTAATAATTCAAATATAATTGGGTTAAAGTCTCATGATTATCACATCTTAATGCAACGATTGTTGCCAATAGGTGTACAAGAATGTTTGCCCCCAAATGTTTCAACAACAATAATTGATCTTTGCACCATGTTTCAAAAAATTTGTGCACGGTCACTTGATGTGAAAGACATGGAGAAAGCTCATAAAGATGTGATTAAGATACTATGTAATTTGGAGTTGATATATCCTCCAGCTTTTTTTGACATAATGGTTCATTTATTTATTCATTTGCCTGAAGAGGCTATTCTTGGTGGGCCTGTGTATATGAGATGGATGTATCCCTTTGAAAGATACATGAAGAAGCTAAAGGCATATGTTAGAAATAAAGCCAGACCTGAAGGATCAATAGCAGAGGGCTATGTTGCAGATGAAGCATTGACCTTCTGTTCTATGTATCTTGAAGGTATGCAAACCAAATTCAACCGTCCTGATAGAAACGCAGATACTGACATTCCCAAGAGACATCTTCATGTTTTTTCATCACAATGCCGCCCAATTTCAAAGAAGAAAATAATATCACTTTCTGAAGATGTTAGAAAATCATTAGAATGGTTTGTATTAAGCAACTGCGATGAAATTAAAGACTACAAATCGTAAGCGTATTTATTTACTTGGTTAATTTTCATATTAGTTGCTTTAGTAAACTAATCTATAATGTTTGTTAATTGTATAGTGAATTTGAATCTGAATTTCCCGGGCGTGATCTGAAAACAGGAATCTCTTCATAGTTTCGATATAAATCAAATATGTCATCGTCGTCGTCGTCGTCTTCATCATCATTGTCCGTGGAGTTGTCAAATGAATTAAAGTCATTAGCACATGGCCCATTGAATGCATATGTGTACACGGCTTGTATAGTCAACGGTGTTAGATTTGTAGTACACAGTCGTGATGTCCGTCGCACTACTCAGAATAGTGGTGTTGTTACAATAGGAGAAGATGGTACTCACTTTTATGGTCAACTAGAGGAGATTATAGAGTTTAACTATGTAAATAGTTACTCAGTTGTAGTATTTCGTTGTAAATGGTTCAACACATCGGGTAAACGCCTTGTTAAGAAGAATAATATTATTGCAATTGATATTAGCCGTGAGTGGTTTGTTAATGAACAATACATTTTAGCTGCACAAGCTAAACAAGTGTTTTATCTCCAAGATCCTTCTCGAACAACCGGTAATTGGAGGGTTGTAGAAAATGTTCATCATCGTAAACTTTGGGATCATCCAAGTATGATTGGGGCTAATGAAATAGATATATTACACGACAACCAATCATCTGATTATAACTTAGTTGTTAATGATGAGTTGAATGTCTCGCAAGAAACTCAAGATTTTTGTGACTTAGTAGTCGACTTAGGCCTGTTGCCTATGAGGGCACCTTTAGATGAAGGTGTGGATGATCAGATTTTCATTGATGATGATGAAGTAGAATACGATGATGAAGAGGAAGAAGAAGATGAAGAAGAAGGTGAAGATGATGAAGATGATGATGATGATGAAATAGAAAAACATTATTGTAGTGATGATTCTGAATAAATGTATGATAGTTATTTACTTTTGTTATAATTGTTTACATTTTTTTGCTATTTCATTGTTGTATTTCTTGTAAATTGTTGATATTGTTCGTATTGTATTGCTGCATTTGTTAAAATTGTTAACATTTATTTGCTTTTGTCTAAGGAATGGCGGATGTTGCTGGATACCATGGCGGTGATGGAGGTGATGAACCTCCACATAGGCATCCGTACAGGGTGCCAACCAGCTGTGAATCTTGTAAGTTTCTAGTATAATATATTTTTAATCTCCTTAAACATATTATTCAGTTTGGTAACTTTTAATTTCATGTGTTAATGTAGCTAAACCAACCAAACGAAGATCTTTTGGAAAAAACTTAAACTTGTATGACAAATTCCAAAAGAATGAAAGCAGACAACTTCCAATATAGTTTGATTACTCCTCCAACCTATACAGAGCTGTTGGAGAAAATTATCAGTTATTTATTCGGTTGATATCCAATGAAGTTGACAGACATGCCCCATTTCATTATCGGAGCTGGCAGGAGGTTCCGGGAGATATCAAGATGTCTATTCTGACCACTCTCCATGTTAGTATACTTACTAATACTTTTTGTATACTGGTTTCATATTTTTGGTTATATTCTAATCATATCAACTTTTATAGCATTACTTTGATTTGGCCCAATATCACAATACCGAATACTGGGATGGAATCAAGCTTGGGATTCAAGCTGACTGTGCGAACCGGTACAAAGACCGAAAAACAAAGCTAAAGAAGCACTTTGACAAAGAAGGAGGATATGACAACACAACAAGAGCCAAACAAAATCCTCCTAAGGGCATGGACCAAGAAGATTGGGTGCAGATTATTGATGGGCTCTTTACAACTTCTACATATAAAAACAGATCTTTGATGAATACAGCTAACAGATCAAAACAGCTGTATGGAAGTTATCATGGGACCCAATCATACGCTTAGAGACGTTATGATGAGGTTATAATTTAGTGTTATCAAAATATGTATTAATTTTTATTTGATATCTTAATGATAATATTTGTTATTGTTTAAAGGTCAAGGAGGGTGGTACGCCTCAACATGTGGAAGGCTGGAGGGATATGCATTTCAACGGAAGCTCGGGATGGTATAATCAATTAGCCGAGCAACATTGAGTAAGTAATAGATGTTCAATAGTATTATGTTTTACTCATTTAAACTTTATTTGAAAGTTGCCTTTTAATATATAGGATGGGTGAACATGAATTGTTAGATACTTGTTGATTGAATTGGTAATTCTTGTTTTTGAATTAGGATTTGTTGCCATTTAGTATACATTTTGGGTAGTCATTTTACAGCAGTTATGCTGACGGATTTTTGTCAAATATTTAACATATGTTTGTCTTTTGTTTTTAATGTAGGAGAATATTAGTGATGAATTAAACAAAGCAAAATCCACATCCGGTGGTGATGACACACCGGTAGATGAAGTGGAAGTGTTGCAGCGCTCATTGGGTAAGCGGCGTGGGCACGTAAGGGGCGTTGGAAGAAAAGTTAAAAGTATAACCCCAGACCTGCCTCCACACATGTACCATCCTGCAGCAAACGAGCTGCAACAACAACTTGCTAATGCAAATGCTCGCTGGGCGGAGCAACAACACATCAATGAAATGATGCAACAACAAATAAACAAGTTGATGTCAATGCAATGAGGCCAAGGCTCTAGCTCCTTCAACTATCCTAGATTCGAAACAAATCAAGAAAAAGATCAAGAGGAAGAAGAAGAAGATGATGAAGATGACGATGACGATGAAGATGAAGATGAAGATGAATAGATGAAGTTGTGGATTTTAAAACACTTATAACTTTGTTATGCTTGGTTGTTTGGTTAACTTTGAGATTTGGATGTAAACATGAATGTGAATGTATTTTGATGTTTGATAAACTCTTATTTGCAGCATGTTAAAACTGCTATTGTTTATTTAACAGGTTTAAAACTGGAAATTCCAGAAAACAAAAAAAAATTGAATTTTTTTTTGTAGGGCTATAGCGACGACATGTCGTCGCTATAGCCCTACGTTTGACTTTTGACCATGTTCTATTGCGACTATAGGTCGTCGCTATAGGTAATTTCCAAAAAAATTTTCTTTTTTTTAAATAATTAACGTAATAAAAATAAATCAAAAAAGAAAATGTGTCAGAGAGCTATAGCGACAACATGTCGTCGCTATAGCCTAACCTATAGGGACGACATATGTAGCGACGACTTTTCTGAACTATTGCGACTAACCTATAGCGACGACTAAACAACGACCACATGTCGTCGCTATAGGCTATAGCGACGACTTTTTTTGGCTATTGCGACGACTTTTGTCGTCGCTACAGGCGACTTTCCTTGTAGTGAAATAAGTATTTCAGCGACGACATATGTTACTTTATGTCTCTATGATGAGGAGCGCCTAATAGTGACGTTCATCATTTTTATTTATGTATCTATGGTAGATTATTATTAGGATTATTAATAACGGGTAATGTGTCACCTTTTGTTTTCTAATTATTATTTTCTTGTTTATCCTACAATATTAATTAAAAAATATATTTCTATGTATGTAATACAAATTTAATTATTGATAAATATTATTATTGTTGTTGTTGTTATTATTTATTTATTTAAGTCGCGAGACAGTGAGTTTTGTTTATTTGGTATAGAGTTAAATGTCAAAATGGTCCTGTGTTTATATCAAAAATGTCATTTTAGTCCCTAAATAATTTTTGTTGTCATTTTAGTCCCTAAATAATTTTTGTTGTCATTTTAATCCTTGTGTTTTAATTTAGTTGCAAATATAGTCATTCGTCTAAATTTTAGTTGCTATTTTAGGGACTATATTGATAACGAAATTCCAAACACAAGGATTAAAATGACAACAAAAATTTAGACGAAAGACTATATTGGCAACCAAATTCAAAGTCAAGGATTAAAATGATAACAAATTTTATTTAGAGAGTAAAATGACATTTTTGATATAAACACATGTACATTTTGAAATTTAAGTCTTTCGTATAACATTATAAAAATATAAAGAGAAAAAAATATTAGCAAAGCAAACTCATCATACATTATCCATCGCTTGTCTTTCATGATGGATTATCATTGTCTTTACCGTCTTCTCTTCTTCCGGCGAATCATTCCGATCTCCGGCATCATTAGCCGTTTTGCGGTGAACTTCGCCGACGCAACTTTATCACTCTACTTCGGTACTGTGGCCTGTCGAAATCCACCGTCGATCTCGACGACAACCAAACCACACTGCACATTTGGGCCTCCAATCACCGGCGCAGCAACAAACCGAACCTCGTCCTCATCCACGGATTTGGCGGGAACTCCAAATGGCAGTTCGTTTTGCAGATACGTCAGTTAACACGCGATTTCAACGTGTATATACCAGATCTTGTGTTTTTCGGTGAATCATACTCTACGAGATCGGATCGTAGCGTTAGGTTTCAGGCGAAGTGTGTGTGCGACGGATTGAAGAAAATGAAAGTGGACAAGTTTTCGGTCTATGCGATTAGTTATGGTGGATTTGTTGGCTACCGGATGGCGGAAGTGAAGGAGGAGATGGTGGAGAAACTGGTGATCGTGAGTAGTGGAATTGTGTGTAAACATGATCGGAAATTGGAGCATGTGAAGAAGATCGGCCGGAGCGTGGTGGATTTGCTGGTGGCGAAGACGCCGGAGGATCTACGGATGCTGTGCCGAATGTCGATTCACAAGTGTGATATTGGCCGGTGGATTCCAGATTTCTTTCTGTGGGGATTCATCGCTGTAAGTTTTGCATGTTGCTTGATGAATTCATAGGAAAATTGTTCGTATATCATTGGTCGATTCAGAATCTAAATCGATATGATCCATTGAATTGCAGGTTGAATGTTGCAGAAAGGAAAAAGAAGAACTGGTGGAGGAATTGCTCACTGATCAACCTGAGGACGTTGATCTTCCTGTTCTTACACAGGTTTCTTCATTTTTTTTAATAACATGGAACTCAATTACGTGTCAAATCTTCGTGTTCCTTGGTACACAATTAACCGTGAGAAAAATGTGAAACGTGACTGCAAACAATCGGGTCGATGACTTTCAAGATAAATCGTTTCAAGCAAAAATTGAATTTGACACATCTGAATTGTGTGTCATTCACTTTAATCATTAGACGAGTTCCTTAAAGTTTAAGAATCTTCGTTTGAACCACTAAAACATTCAAATAAATTAGAATTATAATTCCTTTTATCAAATTAAAATGAAATATGTGGCGGAACAAACAAGAAGAAATCAAATTTTGATCAAAATGGAAGCACCTGTTACATAGGACACGTGTAATATTCTTTAATATTAATTGCAAACTATATTATATTAACAGGTTAGTATCCCGTGTATTACACGAGTTGATTATCAATGAAAATAATTACATTATTGTTTAAACTCTAATTTTTTTTCAATGTTTGTTTCCTTAAATATTTTTTTTAAATATTGTTTTTGAAAATTGTATATTATATAATAAGATTTTCTAAAATGTGCTTTTTTAATATTAATACATTTTTAATGTATTAAAAATTATTTTTCTTAAGTTAAAAAATGTATAAAAAGTATATATATATTTAATATTATTATTTAATATGAAATGTATTTAGTAGGAAAGATAGGCGAGAAATCAAAGTTGAAGTGTTATAAGAAAGCGTCATGTGTCTTTCAAAACCTTGATTTATTATAATAGATAAATTTATATTTTTTTAATGTGAGTAGTAGCGATTGATATAGGATGATGCCGGTCGATGCGACGACGGGAGAGGTGGCCATATATTTTTATCATAATCATTTTGACACAAGGATCTAATAAATTTAATTAGATAAAAACTTTTAGCATAAAATAGGTTTTAAATATGAATTCATGGCTACAAAAAGAATGTTGTATAGTAACTAAATATTCTCCACATATGATATCATTCGTTTTTTTTTTTCTTATTAATATTTTTTTTGTGAAGGAAACGCTTCTAATATGGGGTGAAAAAGACACGGTCTTCCCTCTTGATTGGGCATATCAGCTACAAAGGTATTTATTAAAAAAAGAAAAAAATAAAGAAATGTAGAAAAATTGAAAAAAAATTAAAATAAAATATGTAAGTCATGTTTACATGCATGTAACTTCTATGTTGCACATCAAATTACATGTAGGTAAAACTTTTTATAAGTTACACGCAAAACTTTTGGAGTTACATACATGTTAACTTCGTAATTTTGCGATCTATACATATTCATTAAAAGAAATTCCTTGTAACATTAAAAATCATGAAAAGAGATTTAAAATATTGATTGGTTAGTTGAAGTTTATATATATAGGAAAGTTCAAAATAAAACTCTACTAAGCAATTAATTTAAAAAAAATCATAATTTTTTATTATTAGCTTAAAATGTTATAAGAAACTTTTTTTAAACAAAGGTATGTGGATAACGAAGTTACGCATATATAACATATAAAGTTACATATATGTAATAACATGAGTTATATTTAATTTTTTATTTTTTTTATTTTTGTTAAAAAATCTAACCTTGTAATAAAAAGAAATTAAAAAAACGAAAAACAAAATTGATTGATAATAATTGTGATTAGTTTTATAAGTTTTCTTTAAAATAAAGGTTTGTAGAACTCTCATGTGTGTGTATAATTATTCTAAATCAATTTTATATTAATATTAGTATTAATTAAACAGGCATTTGGGTAAAAAGTCAAGGCTGGAGATAATCAGAAACGTAGGACATGCTGCAAATTTTGAAGCTCCATATTCATTGAATCGATACATCACAACTTTCTTACTAGGCTCTTCCAAATTACAAATTTGACGCCAAGTTTATTTGTCTTAATGGTATCAAGGTGTGTTAAGGTGTTATTGTTTAAAATAGGTTAAGGGTTCTAGTCTCATATTAGCCAATGATGGAAAAATTTGTTGTTCAAAAAAATTAAAAATTTCATATCATCAATTTTATATTCATTAATTAATCATGTATTCTTATAATTAAGGGGTGACAATTAATGAACTTGTATCCACCGTCTCATCTAACAAAAGTAACATTGTTTAAATAAGCACATTGACACCATCATATATGAGTAAACTCACACTGAGAAAACTCCCTAGCTCAACCTAAAGCATTTTTTTGCTACAGGTAAGACTCGAAGCCAAAACCACCCATTTAAGAAGTTAAGGGGTACCATTAGAGTATAAACCCTTTGGTCATTTCCATCGTAGTTAGTCTGGTTGGTTTGATTTGGTTATAACCATCTTATAAAGGCTACTTTGATCAGAATTTGCATTTTTATTAAAGATCAAATTTGATAATAAGTAATATCAGTTTTCAGTTATAAATTGAACTCGATTGGTTCTAGCGTACTAACACATTTAGATTTTAGGTTAATCTACAGAATTAGAAAAAGAAAACATGTAATATATATTTTTATAAAAAAATATAAATAATAGATAAAAGTTTTAATAAAACAAGTAATATGGCATGTTACCTTAGAAAATTTGTCTGTTATATGTTTAAATAAAAACTAAATAATAATTAGTAATAACATAATTAGAAAATATAATAATTATTTATAATTAAATTTCTTTAAATATTTAAAAAAAAAAGTGAAAAAATTAAAAACACCAATTAATAACATATGTCATCACAATTAATATCAAATAGACTAAAAAGAAAGCCAAGTAAATATCACAAAATGAAACCTATTTTTCTCATATACTTTTTACTATAGTAATTACGTTAAAAACACATGTATAACACGAACTGAATAATAAAAAACATAATTCGTAAATCTTAATTTGTTTTATTTCAACACATAAATTAGCAAACCAGAAATCGTAAACTTATGGCTAGTACAAATATGTCAAATATTAGTAGGCTTTAGTCATTAGTCTTTAAAAAAAATTCTCAAACCTTATTAGATATTGACCATGATTCATTTAACCGAAAAAGTAAACATGCATATGTAACGATCCATGGAGCTAATAAGAAAAATGACTAAGCCCTGTTTGGTAGCCTTTTACTCTCGTTTACAGGCTATCTCTTAATGGTTTATAGCATCTGAATGGTTAAAAAGTATCATTAGGTCTGAATGGTTAAAAGGTTGATATTGGTTCATAACCTCTGAATGGTTAAGAGGTAACCCTAAGTCTGAATGGTTAAGAGGTTATGAATCATTCAGAGGTAACCTCTTAATGCCGTTTAGATGCTACCTCTTAATGGTTCATAGCATCTGAATGGTTAAAAAGTATCCTTAAGTCTGAATGGTTAAGAGGTTGATAATGGTTCATAACCTCTAAATGGTTAAAAGGTAATCCTAAGTGTGAATGGTTAAGAGGTTATGAACCATTCAGAGGTAACCTCTTAATGTGGTTCAGATGCAAACAAACAACCCGAGAAGTAAAACTCAATACCCTGAAAGAGCATAGATCCATGAAAATCGACTGATCAGTTAAAAAAAATAATAAATAAATAAATAAAACTCAAATGTACACTGACCTAGCAATGATGTCATACATCTATTCAAAAAGGGTGATGTTCATCGAAACCTAGCAATGATGTTGAACGATTCGATGAAAACAGTTTTGTTGAAGTAATCGCAAACACTTCCAAATTATCCTGCTAAGACAAAAACAAATTGTTGGCCTTATCATAATAACATGATGTATCCTGTAATTAGACTCTGACATGAGAATAATTAATTGGTTCTAAAAGAGAATTTAAGTTGTGAAGAAGAGTAAGAACTCGGTTGTATGCTGAGGCTTATCATCCTACCTTGCACCCTATTATAACGCTAGTGAATGTGAAAGCTTTTGCACAACAAATTTGAAATTTGCTTCTCTTTATTGGGTACATAAAGCTCTTGTGCTTTGACTCTTTCCTAAATTCTTGTGACTATTCTCTTTATAGTATAAAAAGTTTGACTACGATTTTCTCAGTTGTTCAGTACTCTTAGCCACCTTACTCATGGATGTTATTAATCTATAGTTTAATTTAATATTTGTTGTTCTTTCACAAGGGCGTAGCTTTATTAGGACAAGGGGACAACCGCCCCCTCTTTGTCCGTCTTTAGTGTTAATTTTTAGTCAAATATAGTGGTTTCGCCCCCCTCTCCCCAACTTCAAAAAATTAACATACATTCTAGGTTCCGTAAATTTCCGCCCCTCTTACAATACACTCAAGCTCCGCCACTGTTCTTTCATGAGTAAGCGAGAGTTCTCTTTACTCCCCTTGTTTCTTCTCACTCTTCCTTATTTAGCTATTTTCGATAGACCTACTTGCATTCTAGCCAACTTGCTTTGGTTACTTTGTATTTAGCAAGGTTATTCTATCCAACCTCATCACAAGTTACAATTTCAATAACATAGATGCTCCATTACAGCAAGAGAAGACATTTAGACAAGGTAGGAATGAATTTGGGTTTGTTTAATTTCTTAACATTCCAATTCCATTTACAAAAAGTGTAATGTGCTTCCAATGCCAATAAAAAGTAACCCATCCAAACAAAAATAATCTGATTTTTCTTCTGAATTAATTCCAATTTCTTTAAAAAATATAAAAAAAAAAAACTGAACCAAACTACCCTTGAACAGTTGAACCAATCCCGAATCTTAAGGTTATATATTTTAATGAAGTTAACACGAAGATTTAAACAATAGTAAAAATTAAAATACATATATTACATATTTGTTTGTGTTTTAACTGTTTCTGCTTATAAGCATAGGAGGCCAATTTTATGTACAAAGATGTATTTACATGTAACAATTCAATTACTTTCTATTTAGACACATGCCTTTTACCATAAATCACTAACTGCAGATCCAAATCATCATCATCATCTTCCCCATCCAACGACCATGCTGCTGCCAGGTGTCGGCTTTCTGGTTGTCGGGATACCACGATCATACATGCGCTGCATCTCTTCTCTGTACTCGGTTAGTGATCGGTCAGGTATCCTTGGTGTTAGCTCAATCACGTCCCCCATTTTCAGCTTGCAACTTGGATCACCCACCGGCTCATGGTTCAACCTTGGCCTTAATTCTTCCTTCACAGGAAAGCGGTATGGGGACCACCTTGAGTTTCCATGACCTGCTACATCTAACACATCCTTCACAGTTGAATTTGGCGGGAATTCTTGAACTGACATCTGAAAAAAAAAAGAATTTTTTTTAAATTAGTTTTTTTGCTTTGGTGCTAAAGGTATTCTAAAAAGTATATAAGAAACCAATTTAGTGAGTTGAATTTTCAAAAAATAATATATCACCAACTGCAAAAACATTCTAAACTTACAAGCTCATTTTTCTCTTTCTACTTTGTCAATTTTGGCACCATTTATTATTTTTTATTCTTTAGTAATATAGACAAGTAATTTTTAAGTGAATGAAAATAAAAAAAAAATAAAAAAACAGTTGCAGAGAAATAAAGAAAAATCTAAAAGACAAAGCTGACATCCTAAATTGGTACTTCTGTAAAAAAATTATAGTTTTTGCAAAAAGTTGCAAGTTTGTTGATCTTTTAAGAACTTTTGTGGTTGATTACTAAATGTGCATAGTATCATGCAATTTAATGTAAAAATACCAAATAAAATTAATATCTGTAAACTACCAACCTTGTCGTTCTCGATCATGATAACAAAAACAGGCCCATCAGATCCACAGCAAGGTTTATATGAATGTGGGCAATCTTCAGAATGAAAGGGGAAGGTGCAGGGAGTCTTAAGGGCTTCTTTATAGCCTATGCATGATTTGTCTTGGATCGTGTTCTCACATTGCCAGGTGACAACCCAGCGGGCCCATTCAACCATTTGGAGCACAAATGAAGGGTGCTTACAGTCGCCTTCTTTGTATCTCCAATGGGCTGCAAACCCAAACTCAGCTTGTGAGTGCATGGACAACGTCCTAATTTGAACTTCAAGTGGGACTGACCCCTCTCCCATTACTACCGTGTGTAAAGACTGGTATCTGCAAAATAAATTTAGAATATTAAATATGAAAGGATTAATGTTAAATACGTATTTAAGTTGAACACAAAAGGAATAATGTTGAGTTTAACCAGAAAAGTTTCAATTAATTCGTCAACCATCAGCTTATAGAAAAATGACAGCTTATTTCACACGTAAATCTGTAGTTTTATACCCACCAAGAATATTAATCCATTTTGACCCAAATAATTGTTCACTGTTCTAATTTATATTATTTAAAAAACTTGCAAATTTTCAAGATTAGTCATCATGTTTCACATTCTGGTCATAATTACACCAATCACAAATTAGCTTTATTATAATTCCTTGATCTGTATAATTTGAAGCATAAAAACCGTCACTCAACCAGTTTAAAACGGTACATTCCTAGAACAGTTTATTTTTCCTTGTGAATATGGATATTTATAAAACAAAGGATAATGAAAATGGCATTGAATTGAAAGCTTTGCACATGGACATTAATTATGGAAGGTCTAATTATAAATTTAACCAAATAATATTCCTCTATTAAGTCCCTGAAGTTCTTCTTTTTAGAAGTTTAGTTATTATATTTATTTGATTATCAAAGCATAGATACGTTTAGGTTCCTCCTTTAACATGATTTATCAAGGGCAAACTGCAAAATAAAAAATTAAACAAGCTTTACACTTCTTCCCAAAAATTTTTGCATCCAACTTCAAATTAAGCGCAAAAAGTAATATTTAGGTACTAAACCACTGAAAAAGAACTTGACGGAGCTAAATCAATTAATCAGGGAAAGGGTGGTTCTATGAATAGGGCATAAAACCCAACATGGAGAAATGAAAGATGGCATACCCATTACACTTGGGTCGTTTTATGTAGTCTTTGAACTTTCCAGGTACTTCAGCCCACAACTGATGAACAAGCTGCAATGCTTTATAGCAGTCCTCTTCACTTTCAACAATGAGACGTAGCCCATGAATGTCATGGATTTCACCCATGCTCAAGTTTTTTCTACAAATAAACACATAGCAAGTTAAATTCATAAACATTTGCTAACCATGTAGAACATGGTCCATGAAAATTTATTACATACCTAAATCATGCAATAAATGAAAGCACAATGGCAAATGAATTGTTTCTTGCATTTATTAAATAGTAAAGGCCAAAAAAAAAAGAAATCAAATTGAATCCTGAATTCTCCTAAACCACGTAGAACCTTCCCTTTAAAAGGTTTCTTTCAGGGTCATCAGGGATTGCTTATTTAAACAATTTACACAGTTATTGTGTAGTTTAGAAGCAATCTCAAACACCCTTGTCCACCTTTCACTTCCTCTTGTTTCAAATAAAAAACCCTACTTTTCATAAAATAAATATATCCCATCTTACTCAATTCAACTGTCATTATGCATCGATTTACCACATGCTTCAAAATCATTATAAATTTACAGTTATACTCCTCCTTGAACAGTAAAAGATAACTTGTAAATACTATATTCAATATATTTTAAGGTTTGGTCCTTTGGATGCCTAGTAAAATCGTTAATCAACTTATTGCTTTTTAAAATAAGAAACTGCAAGATGCTTATTCAAAATTGCCTGTCAACTGTAAATAATCAGATAAGCTGTTCGGAAAAGTAATCACCTAAAGCTAGCTTGTAGCTGCTTAAAAATGCAATAAGCATACAAGCAATATAATAAACCCCACACATAGATCAAAGATAGGTTCATAAAAGGAATGGAATAAATAGACATACTTCTGCATTTTGCAGTGGATGCTATACAAGCTCTTGTGACGTCCATGCAAAACATGGTAGGCAATCGATTCATCTTGAAGTGATTGCTCCAACTTCTTTGCAGCAGAGGTGACCATTGCCTCATCAAAAGACTTCAAAAGTTTGCCGGATAGATCATCGTGTTGTTCTGGATTAAGGTACTTGAAGCATAGATTTTCCAGTTGCTCCTTCCAATTAGTGATTCCTAAACGGTTTGCCAAAGGAGCAAATATCTCCATGGTCTCCTTTGCAAATCTCTGTTTTTTACTCAAAGGCAAAGCTTCCAATGTCATCATATTGTGCAGCCTATCAGCCAATTTTATAAGCACCGCCCTTGCATCTGCCATTGCAAGAAACATTGTATGCAAACGATCTGCTTCCATTGTTTTATTTGCTGTATTGCTTTCACGAGCAAGCTTGCTCAAATGGCTTAGCTTTGACACCTAAAAGTTTTCAATCAAGTGTTAAAAGGCTTTTCACAGAAAGATCCATAAGAAAAAAACCTATCCAACTAGATTCCTTCATAGAGTAAGCAACCTAAAAAAAGGTCAACAACAAGCTACTTAAATCTTTGTTGTCATGTGCCGTTATGTATATATATAATTACACATATAGTTAGGCAGATAAAAGTAGGGGAGTAAACAAGTCGTACCGTTTTTGCTCGTTTCTTATTAATTATATAAATTATTTTTTATTACAAATTTTACATATATTTATAATTATATTTTTCATATATGGCATAATATATATGATTTTATTATATGTATACAAAACAACTATTTATATACAGATATACACTTATTTAATTTTCTAAAAAACTCGTTTATGTTAGCGAGCCGGCTCAAGCTTGTCATGTGAAGCTAAGCTCAAACTCAATAACAAAACAAGCCTTATTTCAAGGCTCGGGCTCATTTAAGCTCGGCTTGTTTTCTACCGATCAAATCTCGGGCATCTAACAACTCGGCTTGATTCAATTCCACCCCGAGATGAAAGGAAAGCAATATTTTTTATGGATGCAAAATAGATCACTTCAACAAAATGAATCAACTAACAAAATTCATACAACTAAATGAGATCACAGATATTAGACACATACCCCTTCAACAAGATCAGCAACTCCAGCTCCAAAAGTTTGGAGAATATAGTCATAGCTCATAAAAGAATCATCAAGTGTGTCATGTAAAATGCCTGCAGCAACTACTGTAGCATTAGCACCTATTGTAGCCAGCAAAACTGCAGTTTCCACACAATGTTGTAAATAAGGATCCCCACTGGCGCGCATCTACAAGATCAGTATCACCAATTCAATTCAACACGACTAAAACAAAATTGTGTACATTTAATCAACAGATAAAAACTAGTCGTTTATACCTGCCCTCTGTGTGCCTTTTCAGCTTCATAGAAAGCTTTGATAACCAGACTATCGTTGAAAATCTTGTGTTTCAACTGTGCATCCAATAACAAATCCTTAGCATACGGCTCGGGATCTGATTCCTTCAAAGAACTATCATCCATCATAAATGTAAGTTCCTCAGCAAAATTATCATGCACTTGCGATCTTCTGGAATCATAATCAACACAGGAGCTCAACGCGTGCGTCACAAACCCTTTGAACAACCGTTTGCTCCCACCACGAATCGAACAATCTCTCTCCGGCGAAAACCTCATCGGCGGCGTACTGTTAGATGAAACCGGACCTTGAAACACAGATACCGGACTCTGATGAACATGATCTCGTTTCAAATACGATCCAAAAGGCGAGTACGAAAACGAACTGCTCAGATCATCACCGCCTCTCAACGACGTTAATTCTTCAGATCCGCCACTTGTAAAGCTCGATGAAGATGAGAACAGCGACGAAAGACCTCCGACGATCGGTTTCGACGAGGAAACAGTCGCCGGAGACGAAGAAGACGGCCGACTGCTTAGATCGAAATCGTAGGACGCGTGTGAGTTGATCTGGCATGGATACGGCGTTGAGTAGATGCCACTGGGAGGACTTGCGTACAGTGCAATCGTTGGAACCGCCATGATTGAGTAAACTGAAGAATTTCGTGGAATTTATGAAACCCTAGGCTTTAATTTATGCAAGGAAACGGCTTTGACTGCAATTCAGCTGAATCAAAGGAAGAACATTCTTCGGTTATAGAAACAAACGAATTAGGAATCAAAATCAGGGTTTGTGTATCAGATTAGATTTGAAGAGATTGAACGGAAGGAGAAATGTGGTTTCCTCTTTTCTTCTTTTTTATTATTATGTTATTTGTCGTAATAGATGATATTTTGTTTCATTTCAAATCAATAATAATATAATAATATTGTTATTGATTTGAATTTACGTATTTATCCTTGAGATGCGCCTGAAATAACGGAATCCGAATTCTATCACAAAACATTTAATTTAGAAAATCACAAAAAAGAGTCATGCATAAGTAGGGCTATTCAAAAAGCTCGAAACTCGGATTCGGCTCGTAGCTCGTTCGGAAAAAGTTCGGATAAAGCTCGTTTGTAACCGAGCCGAACAGCTCGCTCGTTGCTCGGCTCGTATGCTCGGCTCGTGGCTCGGCTCGTTTGTACAACATACTTATACTAAAATATAAAATTATAGGATTATTTTTAATAATAAATATACTTTAGTATTATTTTGTAAGTATGATAAAAAAGAAAAAATAAAAAAATAAAAGAAAATAGGATAGAAATATGAATGAATCTCAATTATCACGTGTTTCACTAATCTCTCATTCCTAAATCATATTCTTAATTCTCAATTCTACATATTCACGTCTCTTTAGTCTTACTTCTCAAACCATAATTCCCAAATATGTTGGAGCCACAGTCCTCACACCAGACGTTTCACGCGCGGTTACAGCCATATGACGGTTGGTCTCAGCCACATGCAGGTCGGATATTACACGGTCAAAGCCAGACGTCGGTCTGTTACAGACAACCAGACATCTCTCGCATGTGGCCTTTGTATAAGTCAGGACTCAATGGAGAAAACGAGCCGAGTTGAGGTGAATGCGACTCAAATATTAAATCTGTTATGTAAAAACCGAGCCAAAAACGAGCCGAGCAGAGCCAGCTCGGTTAAAAATGAGCCGAGTCTGAGCCGAGATTTCAGGCTCGGTTTACAATCCGAGCCGAGCCAGGCTCGGTTTAAAAACGAGCCGAGTCCGAGCTGACCCCTGGCTCGGCTCGGTTCGGCTGGTGAACACCCCTATGCATAAGTCCATATGTTATTGCCTTATTGGAGTGACTAGGATGTGAATGGCCTTGGTCACGCTTTCTCAAGCTCTGCACTGTTACACTAGGCTTTACCGGCTCACGCGTGATGGAAGTCACGGAGTGATCAAGGGCAGTGGCGGAGCTTGAAAGTTAGAGAAGAGGGGCCGGAAATTTACAAGACTCAAAATACATGTTAAATTTTTTAAACGAGGGGGCGAAACCCGCATTTTTAACTAAAAATAACCTTTCGGCCCGAAAATTTACACTACTAACGAAAAAAATCACTAAAGCTACGCCCATGATCAAGGGAAGTCATGTTTTTGTGTAATAATTATAATAAAGTGATGATGAGTGATAATTACGCATATTTATGTGAAGAAGAGGCAATGATTGTAGTTGTTTATGTGATTTTTACGTGACACCTACGTGGATTGATAAGGATGTGATGAGTGCATATAGATCCGGTGTGGAAGTAGGCCAACATTTTTATTGGAAAATCGGGGTTTCCAAGTCCACGAGACTCTTTAATAAAATAGCCGAAAAAAGATTAAAATACAATACAAGCATTATTTCTATAGAAATAGAGATTAATTCTAGAAAAAAACTATGAACTCATCTTATATTTGTATGTTGTTTTTCGGGTATTTACGTCAGGTTCATGAATAAATAAGGGTACAAACTACACGAAATAGAAAAGAAAGATTAAACTTCGTTGTTACAAACCCAAAATTCTACCCATGTGACATATTAAAGCTCTAACTAATTTTAAAGGGTTCAATTCTGAAGTTTTATTCACAAATAATTTTCCAAGCCTGAAAGTGACTCGTATATTATTTCTTCAATATTTTAACTATTTACTTGCACCAAATAAATAATAGACTCAACGTCGTTGATTCTTGAAACACTAGTTAAATTGGATATTGAAATCTCAACTCTAATTCACTTATTAAATGAATTATAATTAGTGATGTACATTAATCGAACTGTATTATATTAGTTATGTAATAAAGTTAAACACTTGATATAAAAAGACAAATATAATTAGCTTAAAACAAAACAAAGGTTAGAGATTCGTAATTGAAATTTCATAAACGTTTCAAATATTTATTTTTCAAATTACTATGTTTTTTAATAAATATAAATTTCAAATGACTTAAATTGTAGTTTAAACATTGTAACTAGAAACTAAAAACTAAAAATTTAGTTATATAAAACACATTTAATGAATAAACATATTAGATTGACATAAAAGAGCATAAATAAACACATTATTAAACGTTTACGAAAACTAAAAACAAATGAACAAAGATAATTTTTGTTCATATTTAATTTTTTAACTAAACAGCTAAAATTTGCCGTGTTTTTTTATCTATCAAACAAATAAAAATAAATAACTTTTTTATCAAAACGGTTGACGAAGCAGTTACTTTATTAAACGAAGTTTTAATCAGGTTAAATTCATATTACAGTAGATTAAACTCTCTTTCATTTTAAGGTTCTTTTTTTTAACGGCGAAGGTCTCAATCGTGTGAGTCTACTGTTTCTAGGCCATGTCATCACGGTCTAGTTATCTGGACCCTTCATGAGTCACCACAACCACCACAGGAGGAAACCTCACTGAAAAAACTCACTAACCCCTTTCAGACCCCTATTTCAATATAGGAGGGTTTTGAACCCAAGACCTTCCATATAAAAAAATCATAAAGTATCATTAACCTTGGTTCATTTTAAGGTTCTTTTAACGACGTGGCTCACTCACAAAGGATATTATTGGAAAATAAAACGGGAGTGGTTAGGTGTTACGTGTTGGAAGCTTCCGGTTTAATGTAGTTTTCCTTTTTTTATCTTTTTTTTTTATTTTAATTTTTAGTTTTTTAAGTTGGTGGGATATAATTTGTGAACAGGAACACGCGACTGGTTTGTCCGAAAGAGAAATGCTAGCATGCTTTCAAGTGGCACGTGGTGCAAGAATCTTAGCCGTTCGATCGGATTAGGTGGCAGAAAATCTTAAGATAAACGGTTAAGCGTTCATCATGATCTCCGAGCACATATATTTTACAACGGGTAAGTCAAATATCACTCCACAAACATATATATAACTTAACCTTGCCATCAAGAGTGGATCTACCTTAGGCTAGTAGTGTAAAATCCTATAAAAACTAAATAAAAAAGAACAAGTTTGGTTACGATTTACTTTTCGGTTCCTTTTTTTTCCGAACTGAGGAAAAATCCTGAATTCATCACTACTAACCATTGATAGAGCTATTTACTTAATTAGGAATCATGGGGTCTGTCGATACCTATGAAAAAATTGTCTTTTTGTTATATATATGATTTAATCTCGACTGGCTCCCGTGAAATCTTAACGACCATGATTAAGCCTGATTTAAAACCAAAATCAATACCAAAATAACTTAATATGCATTAATGGTGATAAAACTTAATTGCCAATTACCAGTTTAATTCAATATTCAATCCTTCGTAGGCCAATATATGCTTATTTGTTAAATATTTTTTAGTAGCAATTTTCTATATCAATTCGTCTTTTTGGGCTCGAATCTTTGATCTAAAAGGACACAACACCTTACTCCAACAATTTTCTCATTTGGACCTAACCATTTACCTGTCACTTCTTTGTTAGATAGTCAAATCTTCATGTGATTTAGTCATTTATGTATAATTTTAAAAGTTAAAATTTGTTTATCATGATGAGAAAGTTAGTTCATTTGGGTATAATTTATAGATTTAGGTGATATGAAACAATTTTTAAAAAGAAAACTTGGACTATCATCTTCATTAAATCTCGAATTTGTTGATTTAAATATTATTTTTATTAATCCTTTCGAAAGATAACAAATTTTATCATTTTATCTTAATCAACGAGATGGCGATTTAGCATTATGATTCGATTTAGGTTTATCGACCCGACCCTATTCAAACAAAAAAAAATGAAATATTTTCACTGACAAACATCACCCATAAAAATATTGCCAACCCTATGTGAAAATTTTCCAAGTTTACCACTGCTGCCCACCATCCAAAATCAAATTCATGCTAGAAAAACAAGACTTTTGTTTTTTTTTTGAACGGCTTGGTACAACGACACCCAAGACCGGATTTCAACCGTCCCCTCGGATTTGACGCTCTGGGGCTTATGCCCGAGCCCACCCCAGGAGGAACCCCACAACTGGGTAAACCCCCTAACCTTGCTTCAGCAAATATGTCTCAGCCCGGATTTGAACCATTGGCGGACCTATTTAGGTGCCATGGGGGTCGGTCGACACCCATGAAAAAAAAATATTTGGTGTTATATATACGATTTAATCTCGACTGACCCTAAGAAATTTTATCACCGACCCCCATGAAATCTTGACGACCATGATAAAGCCCGATTTAAAACCAAAACTAATGCCAAAATAACTCAGTATGCATTACCCGGGATAAAACTTTATTACCAATTACCAATTTAATTCAATATCCAATCATCATAGGCCAATATATGCTTATTTCTTTATTTTTTTCTTTTTTTAGCAACAATTTTCTATATCAATCCGTCTTTGTTGGGCTCGAATCTTTGAACTAAAGGGAAACAACACCTTAACTCAAACGGTGTTCTCATTTAGATCAAACCTATTACCTGTCACTTATTTGTTATATATGTTAAATCTTTATGTGATTTAGTCATTTAGGTATAATTTTAAAAGTTGAAACTTGTTATCATGATGAGAAAGTTAGTTGATTTGGTTATAATTTATATATTTAGGTAATATGAAACAATTTTTAAAAAGAAAACTTGGGCTTTCATTTTTAAATCTCGAGTTTGTTAATTTGAATATTATTTTTACGAATCCTTTCGAAAGATAACAAATTTTATCATTTTATCTTAAACAGAAAGATGATAATTTAGCGTTATATTTTGATTTAGGTATATCATTTTTGGGTGACACAACCTGACCGATTAGAACCGGTAAAAAAAAAGAGACAGTTAATGACAAACACTGTCCACAAAATATTTCCGACCCCCATAAGAAAATTTTCTGGATCCGCCACTTATTCGAACCCAAGACCTCTCATAGGGAAGTCAAGAAGGTAACCATTAGGCTAAAAGCCTTGGTTAAACAAGACTTTTGTTAAGAGAGAATCAATAGCATAATAGGAGTCGGAGCACGTGGTTAGTGGTGGGTAGGAAGACAGTGACACGTGCTGAGACATAACAGCAATCAAGTTGAAGTTGTGTTTGACGAAGCTTGAGTGACGGCTGGATATGGACTTAATGGTGACACGTGGCTTCTTATGACTGCAAACATTCAATGTATGTGGTTGAGATTTCAAACGCTACCAGCCGACAATGGTTTGCAAGTTGCTACAAGCCTATAACGGATTTGTTGTTGGGCCAATTTGATGATGGTCCCTTAAGAACTACACCAATGGGCTTTAATCAGGCTGAATGAAGTAATGTACTATACTAATGGGCTTTAAGCCTTTAACCATACCAGTTTTGGGTCAATTCGACTTGATTTGTTTTACATTGAAAAATCGTCCGTTTGAACGTTGAGGAAGAAAATAAACATGAAATAGTTCAAAAATAAATATGCTAAAACTTCCAATTTTTATCATCTTTTAAGATGGTAGAGTTCATATAGTTTAAATTTTTATCAATGTCAATAACAGACTATTTGTGTGTTTTCTTTCCTTCAGATCAGTTCAAAAATGACGACATATATGCCAATTGTTAAACAAGACTAAAAATTGATTCGGTTTAATTTTTCGGTTTTTATAATATAAAAACATATAACTAAACCAAAAATTCAGTTTTTTTTTCTGGCTATGCATTCGGTTAGGGTTTTTCGGTTAATTTAGTCGAGTTTTGGTTTTTTCAGTTTCTTGCTCATCCCTGACCCCTGTGACTCCAATTACTAGGTCTACGACTTCCCATGAGGCTATGTGTTATGCATCACCTCCATCACTCCATATAGGCGTCACATAATCAACCAACACCATCACCTCATCATCACTTCATGTCATCACCACATGTGTTATCATCACCCACTCATCACACTCATATCACCTTCTCATTTTTCCCCTTCTTCTATCCTTTCTTCTCCTTCACGCTGTGAAGCTGCTCACGGGTTTGCCACCACCTGATGGTCACGCCCCATATGTTATGGTGATTCACGGTTAAGGGGGCGTGAGGGAGGGTGGTCAAGCCCCCCTCACGCTCGACAGCACGTAGTCTAACCCTTGACATAGAGGATCTCTTCCATGAGAATTACTCACGAGCTGTAGCTCGTACACCTGATTTAAGGCGTAATGACCAACCCGACTTGGAATCCCATTGTTGCATCACAATTTGCTTTTGTGATGAAATTTCACCATCTCTGCATTTTGTTGACGTAGTCTAATGTCTGAATGGTTCATAGCTTCTTAGCTCTTAGGGGTTGTTTGGTAGAGTCTACATTTTAATGGGTCATAATATTTTAATAATTAAGAGGTAACCTTAAGTCTTAATAGTTAATAGGTAACACTAAGAGGCAGCCTCTTAACCATTCAGATTTAATGTTACATCTTAACCATTAAGAGACTATGAACCATTATGAGGTAGCTTCTTAATGATCATTAAAAGGCAAAAAACAACCTCTTAATTATTCAGACTTTAAATTATCTCTTAACTATTAACATGATACCAAACAGACTAAAAGCACGCCAGAGTAAACCTTTCAACAACAATTCTTGAGCACTTATAACCATAGCTCAGATTCCTACTGTTAAGGAGCAATCGATAATGAAAACAAACAAAACGATCACAAACATGATATTTTGATGAAGGGCTATCCCAACAACAACAATCTTTTCTTTTATTAATAAACCCTGAACTGATAACATTTACAATGATACAGGATACATAACAGACAAACAACGTTAAACTCAATTCAATTTTACTTTTAACACAGTGCCCACACACATATACGTTAAATAAACTTTAAAAAAACAAACAAATAAAACTAATTGTAGAGCTAGGAAACAAACAAATTAAATAAACTTTAAAAAAAGACTCCTAGACTTGTACTTTAATACATAAGACTCAAAATTCAAATTAAACAAATGATTTATTCAATATACTAATAAAACAACAATTTTCAATTTTGATGATTCTCTTTAAACTTGAAGGCAAAAATGTGATGTATCTGACATGCTTCTTTATTTTTTGCTAGCTACACTTACGTTAGAAACTCATATATTACTATCTTTTTTTTTAATCAATAATGTGTTAGATTTATTTTTTTTCTAGACTACATGCCTTTAACTAATATAATGTTTTGAAATAAAATAATAAAATATTACCTCTTTATGTAATTGAAACTTTCAAGGGTTGGACCACAATTTTAAAATTAAGAACATAAAAAGAAAAGGTAAAATAATATATATATAATATATTATAATAACATAAAGGATCTACTTTCATTGACCTAAAAAGACGTAGAGTCAAAATCAAATTCATTTCATTCACAAGTCGTGCAAAATGAATGTCAATCCATTATTGAAGCAAAAGCTAAAGTTGAACACCAAACACAACACGTTCAACTTGTTTCATGTTTTAATTATCAGTCAAAATATCTAATTCCACTTAATGGGAAGGATTACGACTATCGAAGAACCGATTTATGGTTCGATTATAACTTATACATTTTATATATGAAAAAATAATACATTTTTTGTGACTAATGTATTATTTATGGTTCGATTATAACTTATACATTCCGCTGACGGGAAGGATTACGACTATCGAAGAACCGATCTCAAAGGGCCCAAACTTTATTCATTATTGTGTATATCATTAAACCATAAGACCATTACCAACGACGAAAAGATGGTCTGGGAGGGTTTCAAACCGGCAACCTCAAGACACTAGCTTTAACCACATCAACTGACTCTTCTTGTTGTGTTTGCTTATTATTATGCAGGGAAAAAGCTTTTTATTATATTAAGACCAGGCTAAATGCATCCTTCGATTGATGTTTATATCTTACCATAAAACTAAAACATATCTTTTTATTTATTTTAACTTTTAAGTTAAATAAATTCTACAAGCTTTACACACCCAAAAAAAAACATTGGATTTTACACTACATTCACCAGAGCTTCTTACCTTACAACTTAATACAATTCATTACAAACGAACCCATAAGCCACACCCGCGAAAATGGTTCAGATCGATACACTATTTGGAACACCTCGACAAGTCACACCGGGCTGTGAACTCGGTGCAAGAAGCTCATACGGTAACACTCCCGCGCCACACCGATTCTTTAGACGTGTGTCCCGGTTCCTTCTCTCAATCTCCTCCTCAATCCTCTGAATCTCCATTGAAAACGTGTAAAAAGCTTCCACCATATTTGCATCACCGGTCCATGTGTCGGGTTGTTGCCTCTCACCGATATACTCCTCATCTGGTGAATGGGTCGATAATGTATCCACCACCGCCATGAATTTTGTTGATTGTAGCATGCTTGGTAACGCAGACATGAAGTAATTTTGTGGGTCTTCAAGAAACGACTGGTATTCGGGGTCGGTTTCATTGGGAATCAATCGTCGCATTAGTGGCGGCCGGTTTGGTATGTAGCCACTGTATGGGTATTGGCCAAAGTTAAGAGCAGCATGTTGGGCAGATGCCAACCATATGATGGTGGTTAAGATAGCAGTCAGGTCATTGGGATCAGCCAATGTGGGCCACCAGGTCTCATCACGAAGATCCGCATGGCCCACGTTGATTGACTCAGCATACCAGGCTTGGAGCTCTCTGTCATTGGATATGAAAGATGGGTCCGGGTAGTACTGGGTTACATAAGTTTGGACCCAGTTTTGTATTGCGTCCCAGATCAAGAGCCCATCAGAAGCATACGGGTAGTCATCGATTAGAAGCTTGAGCCCATGTCGCTGACTTGGGTCTGGGATTGCCATACCCCTGTATGTATAGAAACATGATCAACATTTGTGGGTTCGGGTCAAATAAGCAATTTTGTATGGGTTGGGTTAACTAACGAGCAATGTATGATTCACTTTTTAATTTACATTCGCTTGTACAATGGTACAAAAAAATATAATTACAAATTGCATATATTGGTAAGGAATGGTAAATATGTGGTAAGTTCATATGGGTTGAGTTAACTAGCAAACACTTTTAAAAAAGTAATTTTCTTTAGAAAAAAACCGTTATACCGCTAAATGCAACGAGTTATTTCAACCATTTAATACAACAACTTACCTTTTCATACCAAAGTATGCAATTTGTCGCATTAAATGATAAATGTTAGAAAGAATGGTTCTTAGGTTGCTTTAAATGGTTACAAATTGCATAATTTAGTTAGAAATGGTAAATATGTTACTTTAGATGGTTAAAACACAACCCAAACATACCAAATCCTTGAATAAATGCAACAACATTGCAACTTTTAAACAACAGTAATAAAACTTAAGAATTCAAATATGTGTGTTTAGGTACCTTCTAATGAGATCAGCAGGGAGGCCTTCTAAATCAAACCGCCAGTTTTTATAAGCAGCAGCGCTTATTTCCATAGCATAACGTCCAGGCGTAAAGCCTTGTTCTATGACACCATCAGCATTAATGAGGTTTTGGCGGGCAATTGCATTGGTTTCTAGCGTGTATCGCATATGTGGATCAAGAAGCTTATATATTGGATGCATGGCACTCAATTGCCTATGTGCAGACAATATAAACGGTTCTATGGCTGCATGTGTTCGTATCCTGGTTACAAAAGTGCAATTTAGTAAATATCATATGATTTATTTAAGAAATTTAATAAATGTGGCTGCTCAATCAAATAACCCAAGAATGGGTTGATTAGGGCTATTTTTTCTTGTAATGGCTACAAAAAAATAAAAAAATAAAAAAGAAAGAAAAAGCTCCAGAAATCTTGGTTATAAATTGGCCATTGAAAATTAGTTTGGTCCATTTTAACCTATATTAATCAGCAAAACATACTGTTATAAATAAGCAATCATATTTTAGAATGAATTTCACTGTTATCAAAGCTCAATCCTTTTCGATTTCCTATAATCAAATTTATCCTTTCTAAACACAAAAAAATATCATATTTCATATAGGATTATTTACGTATATCCCCTGGTGAGAACCTTTGTTACTTATTTACCCAACACTTAAAATCAATTACATATTTCCCCTTCCCAAGGGGAAATATGCAATTGACTAGTTTATTTGGAAGGGAAAATATATTTTAAAAAGGAAAAATATGTAATTGACTTTTTTACTTGGGTATATATGTAATATATGATATTAGGAAGGGAAAATATGTAAATGATATTTTAAAATAAATCATTTACCCGTAACAATTTGTTTCATGAATAGGAAAATGTTGTCTTACTCCTTTAGTGAGTGAAACAGGTAAATATGCTATTCTTAGTGTTATTAAAGAATATAAACAAACAAATTACCCAACAAAGTCAAGCTAATCAGTAATTTGTTTTTTTAGGGAGCTTGGAATCTGAAGCGATCGCCAAGTGTTTATAAAGAATAAATACGATAATATCATATTTATCAAGATATATATGAATTTACCCCTTAGTTATTTTTGTATGGAATGTAAAAATGGTGTTTTTAATGTTTTGGAATGTAAATATGTGTATTATGAAATTAAGAAGGATATATAAAGTTTTGAAATTGTACAAGGATGTGTATGAAAATAATCCTCGAAAAAAATAATGGTATTATTATTGAACCAAGAAATTTTGTAAAAATATGGACACAATGATTTTCTTATAAAAAACAAACAGAAATATGCTACTTGTTCCAAATTTATACAAAAGATTCCATGCTTGAAGCCTTGAACTACAACCCGCCCGAGCCACTCAGTTTCCACATCAAGTGTACATGCACAGATAATTAGTTTTGGTATAAATTACCAGTGGTTTGCAAGCTGGTGAACACCAGCATCATTAGAACAAACATGGGCTTTAGCAAGTAACCAGGTCCAGTTGCTAGTGGCGTCTATTGGAGGTGTGACCACACGTTTTGATGGTGAACCGGATAAACCCTGTGGTAAGCTAAGCTCAATTGCAACAGGCTTCAGTGTGCCCTCTGGGTTCAAGAAAAATATGGTGCGGGTTGCATATGCTTTATGCCCCTCAAGTGCATTTATTCGCTCAAGAAACGGTAAATATATGTCATGGTGGTCGATTATGAATAGCCTGTTTTCCTCCATAGCCTGTAAATTGTATTAAACATTCATCATGCTTAATTTTCCCATGATTTAAATACTTTTACGTGAAAATTATGAAATGCTCAGTGATACAACTTTGAGGTAGCAATTTCAACCCGTTCATTAATAATGAACGGGTTGATTTGATCTAGATTTATCTCTAATGGTCAAACTAGTAAAATAAAATAGAGAAGAAAAAAAAAACTAGATTAAAAATGTAATTTTTCTAATCATGTTTGGCACACTGATTATTAATAAAATTTAATGATCTAGGACAAAAATTGTTTTCTACTGCATAAAACCTTCAAGTTTCTTTATTAAAAAAAAACTTTTGTTAGAATAATGTCATTTCAGTAATCCTATTTGACACAGAAATCATATGACAATTGGCACATGATATTTTCTAATGCATAAAACCTCCTAATATTTGCCAAATGAATTTTGCGCCAACCCACCCAGACCACAAAATTACTAGCTTCACCGAACTCTTATCACAAGTTACCCAAGCCAACCCACCCACCCACCCGTTCTCTAATTCTAATTTTCCAAAAGAATTTAATTACATGTTTTCAGGCCTGACTGATGAGAAAAAATGTCACCTTTTGTACAGTCAGCCCATTAAGATAGCCAGAAATGTGTTCTTCTCTGAGGGCAGACTCTTGTGGGCCATATATTTCAGGATCAAGTTGACTGATTGGCGGGAATACTTTAAGCTTCTCTATGTTGACCGGGTTGACCCCTGCAAGTGCTTGGCGAGCAAATTCATCGTCACGCAACCAGGCGAATTTGTCCTCTGCAAATACAAAAAAAAATTAATATATCGATTCGGTTAGTTGAATATTTGCAGGTGAGGGGTGGCATTTTCAACCCATTACCTTTTAAATGGTTTGATTCAGGTTATGTTTTATCTTAAATGGGTCAACATCTTGATAAAACATAGCTTAAAAACAATCTAAACATTTGAATGTCATCCCAATAGTGTTCAATGCAAAAAAAAAGTGTTAAAATCATTTTCACCACAAGTAGTTTTGGCCTGCTATCTTACCTCTTAACTATACAAAGAAACATCCAGAGTATTTTTTAAGCAAAAATCTCCTAAAAAATTTTATTTATAAAACAAGATAATTATTGAAATTAGGTAACGTGTGTAATCATATTTGACGCACTGACTATTTGTAAAAAATAGTTGAACACTTCTTAAAAAATGATTTAGATGAACCGAATCTAATTGGTACTAAAAGATACCATTGTGTTACCCAAACTTTTTTGACCCGTTATGGAACATGCCCATTTCCCGACGTCTGGTTGAATGCTAGGTGTGATGCTTACTTGAAATAATCTTGGGGATATCATATTTGAGTAGGCCACCACCTTGGCTAGATACTAAATTTGGCATCCTAAGCTTTTTTAAGATGTCATCTTGAAGACCAAATTTGAGAGGGACTCCCTCACTGTAAAGAGACTCAATTTGTGAAAACCCCTTAAAATCATGTTTCTTTGAAATATTGGCCACCATTGTGGGCAAAAGATTATGCAGCACTGCCTTTAACCGACTTGTTGAAAATGTAATTTGTTTTGATTCTTCAAATCTTTCATCTCTTGGAACATACAATGGAAAAGGCTTCTCCACTCGACTCTCGGCTAAAATATCTGTTAAAATTACTCAAGAATTAGAACATCTTACAATTGTTTCTTTGATGGAGATAAAACACAACCCAAAGTACATTTACACAATAATATTATATCGGACTCGTAAATATATGAATTTGATTGTGTTTTATCTCTAACAGGTCGAACGAACAAAATCAAAAGGTTAAGATAAAATAAAACCCATTCAACTGCTTTATTCCAAAAAATTATTGATTAATCATATTTCATAAGCATAATATAAACAAAAAGTGTCTTGGAGTGAACTTGAACACCCGACCGCACCAAAAATTACATAAATAGATTTTTTCAAACCGTTCATATTATGCTTTTCATCTAAAATGGGTCAAATTTAAAAAAGATAAAGAGAAAAAAGGAGCATTTCAAAAAGTTAAAAACTTAAAAGTTGGCCCAAATTGTAATACAAATGAATACAACTTATTAATACATAAAGTAGATATTTATAATGCCATATTTTGTGCATACACATTTATCAGCAAACTATTTATAAAAAAAAAAAAAGGACAAAAACCCGAACACCAAAAATGATCTATTTTGAACCAAACATGTTTCAACCTGTTACCTAACCCGGCAGTTTGTCATATGAAAAAAAGTGTATATAGTTACATACATACATGTGTGTGTGTGTGAGAAAACGCACCGGTATCACTAGGTAGCCGGCCTGTACGACAGCGCCTTGGATATGGGATCTTTTGACCACCTAAAATTGGTCTGATAAACTCACTTCCCCTGTCAGGATTTCCAAGATCATTGTAAACATCATAATCATAGATTCGGTCTGATAATTTCCTAACTCCTTTCCCATCACCTCTTAAATCTTTAAGCTCTTTTTCTCTAAGTAATTTTAGTCCTTCTGGCGTCTGATCTGGCAGATATGGCTGTTCAAGAGTACAACATCATTCATAAAATGTGTAAGCTTGATATTTAAATTTGTTTTTAATATAGTTGGTTAGATGCAAATCGTCAATGAAAAATTTTAAATTATATCAGATCTCATCTGGGGATGATATGATACTTTGCAGATAAAAATGCCTCAAAAACCACCGACCCTTGTTGGGTAGGGCAATTTGCAACGAAAATAACTAACTTTACATAAAAGTAATGTGGCGTATATAATCTGGGTGTCTCTTCAAAAGCAATCTCGTTATCCATTGGAGTTGAGGTAAGTCCTTAGTCTCACAACCACAAACTCTACAGATTAACAGGGTTTTACTGGATATTTTATTTGTTATAAACTAACTTTACCTTTCTTTATAATTTTAACAACGAACATTAGATAAAATATATGAGATGGAAACCAACTTATATTTCGTCACCTATTTTAGCATCTAAGTTATACTCATTTCGATTATAATTTTCTTTTAAAAATATCATAAGTGGCTTATGTGGCATCTGAATTGCCCGATGACATGGCATTAACCAGTGTCATGTCAGCAATTTGTATGTATAAATGTATGATATTAAAATCAGTTAAAAATGAGGTAGATTATGAAAACCCATTGACAGTTGGTTACTAAAAATTTAAAACAATTTATAGTTCATCCCAAATTCATATATTTTAACCTATCATAGTTTACGAGATAAAAAAGTAGGGGCTTTTACATATTTCTCCCTCCTAACTTGTAAAATTACATATTTCCCCAAATCATGTTTTAAGAGCATTGTATATTATGCATTGAAAATTTGTACCTTGAGTTAATATGTAATTTTTCAAGTTAGGAAGGGAAAATATATAATTCTCCAAAAAATTAAAATACTGTTGACTTTTTCTGAATATTTTTTCAAGCATCACACTCTAAGTTCATCAACTACCATATTAAGTAATTATAAGATGAACTTCGAATTTTTATGAATGAAGACCCTGGAGGTCAAACCAGGATATTAGTATGACTGCATACCATCATTGATTCATGATTGCCCAACGAAAAATCAAGCTTTGACTTTTCAAGTTGAAACCTTTGAGTTGTTAACCTTTACCAATAAGTCAAAGAATATAACTGAAACAATTAACAACCAAAAAAGATAACTAATTACCTGATTAGAGAAGAAGATCCTGGGATTAGGATTGTCATTAGTGGATTGAACCCATGATTTACAAGGAAAATGAACAGGGCCACATGCAAATCCTTCAATGGTGATACTCTCCAAATAAAACTCTTTTTGGTGCTTATTAGTGATGGTAATTGCTCCAGGGATACCAAAATCTGAATCCACCAAGATATCAGATGTGTAATTAACTCTTTCAGATTTGAGATTTGATTTTTCTGACCAGTCTTTCAACACCGATTTTTTGCTTTTCTTTGGAACCCTTGTTTCTTCACCACAATTTTAATCAAAAATTAGTAACCCAACTCAAATCAAGTATTATAAACAAGATTGTTTAAGGTTTCGTCAGTTGTTCGGTTTATTCAGTCATAAATCAGAACTGAAATGGACCGAATCCTGTGAGTCCAAACCGAACAAAATGACCAAATAAGAATTCAGTTAAGTTTTCATGTATGAACTAAATAAACTGAATTTAACCAAATTCAAGATTTTGAAACCAAATAAACAAAATTTAGGATTTGTGGAACCTAAAACCAAACACCCAATTCATTTAAAGTTTCAAACTAACCCGAAAAAATAATTATGTAATGTGATTCAGTTTTCAGTTTCGATCTTGGTTTTCATTTTTTTTTTAATTAACAACCCTGTTAAAAATATTCATAGACGCATTTCATCAAACAGGTTGCCTACTTGGATCAACATCGGTGCTATGAATCACGAGGACAACATTCCTCCCGATCTGATCAGCAAAAGCGTCAATCTTCTTCACAAGTGTCTCTTTAAAATCTTCCTGGTGCTTGTTTCGAACAGTCAATACAGCTCTGACCTTAATCGTAGCCCCCTTTTCTTCTTTCACAAAATTTGCCAAATCTTCACTGATCGCCGCCTTCACTGGTGGGATCCTCGTTCGAATAGACCACGATGGATTCACCCGCAGCTGGTTCTGGTTATGATTGATGGGTTTGAGCATGTTTGAGGAAAGAAACGGTGGCTTCTCCGTCATGGAACAACCCATGATTTGTTTAGCAAGTGCCATGTGAGTAACAGATTCTTTGGAGTGAATTTGTGGGGATGATTGTAAGATGATGATGATGAGTTTGTGTTATATAGGAATAGTGGGGATAAAGTTGGTGATCATGGTGGAGATGGTGGTTATGATAAAGGCAAGGAAGACCGATGAAGACGACCGGTTTAGTGAAACCATCATTTGGTCAGCACACGATTAAAACGCGACTGTGGACGATGATGCTGATTTGGGGTCACGTCAAACTGTCAAAGGAACTGATTTCCGAGTAAACACGCACAACGTGGGACTCCCACTTTCACTTTGTACCCTTGTTAATCTCTATCCTTTTAACCATTTAATCAGTAATATTTCTGAATGGTTAAGGAATCTGAACAAATGTTGAATTAGTTAAGACTGTTTGGTTGAATACATGAATAAAAATACAGAATAGATATTTTACCCTTCTGAAGTATTTTCTTTTTAGTAATATTATAAAGCTAAATTTAATTTAAATAATATAAACTTTGATCAATTGGTGTTGCCCGATAACGGTCCAAACTTTTGACATATTTACCTTTGGTGGACCGTCGTCAAAAAGACCCTAACAATGTTAACTTTTTTCGAGTTTCGAATGGATTTTTGAGGGTTTTTGTTCAGATGGAGAATACGAGTCGAATGACGTATAACTTACCTCGAAATGTTGCTCCAAAATACCCCATTTGATGATTTTTTGATGAATTGAAAGTTTAAACAATACATCATTTGACTTGTATTCTCCATCTGAAAAAAAGTCCTCAAAAATCCGTTCGAAACTCTAAAAAAAGTTAACGTCGTTAAAGTTTTTTTTACGGCGGTCCACCAAAGGTAAATATGTCGAAAGTTCGGACCGTTATCGGGTACTTTTATAGTTGGCACCAGCAGCGGCCAATTGATTAAAGTTTGGATTATGTAAAGCCAATTTGCCTATTATAAATAATAAAACATGCTAAAATCTAAACAACATTATTCTTCCAAAATTCATGACCAAAAGAACTAGATTGTTGAAATAATATGCATAGCTAAACTTACGCAAACCAAACTGGAATGTAAGAAAGCAGATTCAAAATATCACAACAGGCCCCATGTCCCGGCTCCTAAACTTACGCAAACCAAACTTCAAAAATCACATCATCCACAAAAAAAAAAAAAAAAAAAAAAAAAAGCCAAGACAAGACAAGTGAAATCAGAAAGAAACATGGCCTGGGCAAAGACGAAAATGAACCAAAAGCCGCCAGAGGAAGAGGGAGGAGGGCCAGGAGGCCGTGAAAAAGAATGGTAGGGTTAGAAAATGGGAGGCTAGAATGAATGTAAAAAGGTTTCCTTCTTTCTTTTTTCTTCTTATTTTTCATTCAAACTTGTATTAGGATCTAAATCATTCAGGGGTTTATTCAGACCATATTTTCCATTCTAATGTGTTTTTTTTAAACATATAGTCTGAATCTGACTGATTCAGACATGGTCTCATTCAACCCATTAAAATCCTACAAAACAACCTCTCATTTCAGGAAAGAATCAAGAAACTTTTGCCTAAAAAAGTAGAAACTAATATAAACTTAACATGTGACATGCTTAAAAAATAAATGAATGTTAATTGAGGCATACAATCTTGCTTTTTTTATTGGATTTTGTTTTCATAATGAATTTTATTTTTTGTGCTAGATTTTTGGTTTTATGTTTGTAACTTGCCATATGTCAAATTCCTATTGTTTTCTACTTTTCTTAGACAAAATTATCTTTCTAGTAGATCCAACATCCTCTTACTTCAGTCAATTAAAAGTATATTTTCTATATTTAAACCCTAAACTTTTAAAACAACTTTCTATCTTGATAAATTAATGTATTTTGAAATACATGACATGACACCTTAATTTTGATTTGTCTCATACTAAACACATCTCATATTAAATATTAAATATATATTTTATATATTTTTAAATTAAAAAAAAATAATTTTATAATATCTTAAAAATATATTAATGTTAAAAAACACTTGTTAAAAAACCAAATTATTATAAAATATAAAATTTTGAAAAATAGTTTTTTTTAAAACAAAATGTTTAAACAAAAAACTTTGAAAAAGTTAGTGTTTAAAGAAATAATATTATTATCTTATTATTTAAAGTATTAAATTATACTAAATTTTAATCATATTTTATATTAAAAAAACGTCTTATATTATATAAATTTTATTAATGACAAGGTAATAAACGATTTATTTTATATACAAACAAAGTATACGAAGAAATATAGTTCATTGACGGAATTTGGATATCCAAATCAAATAATTTATATATTTGTTGTCTGATATGATTTCATATCTATTTTTTTTATTTTAGACATGATTTAGTACTAGACGTTTTTGGTTTTCACTTTCTTTAAACATACTTAACCAATTTTACTAAACGAAATAAATAAAAGGAAAAAAAACAAAGAAATAATGAGAGAGAGAGAGAAAGAGAGAACGAGAAATACAAAACAATTTGTTTCTTAAAGTTTGAAGAAATTAAAGAAAACTAAAATTGTATATCTTATAATGTTATAGAGTTAAAAATTACAACTATAATTATATAATTATGCCCCTTATAAAGTTAAATACCAAGAAACAAGCAAAACGAAAAACAACCTAATAAAATCAAAACTTTAACTTGCAATTGTTTTCAAAGTCCAAAACAAAAAAAATAAACAACTCAAAAAAACAAATAAAAGTTTCATATTTGTTCAAAATTACCAAACAAAAAAATAAGTACAACTAGATAAATGCATAACATACTCATACCTTTGTCTTTTAAACTCGCTTGAACACTTGCACCCATCATGTCTTTCAACACATCTAATCATATATGAAGAGGACAACTAAATAATTGTCATGCCTTTGTTTGATTAGCTGCTAAATAATTTAATGCTCTTGCATTATGATTTATGATCTCTTCCTCTCATGTTTCATTTAGAACCTCATAGAGAACCTCATCATATCCGCTTGTGGTTCATTTAGCACCTCATATTGGAGTTAGGACCTCATCTTCAAGGACTTTGTGATGATCTTCATCTGGTAAAAATTTGTTTAAAATGTTGGATCGATTCCTTTGATTCAGCTTTAAACATGAACACGAAAACAACAATGAAATAGAGATTAGATGAAACCTGTGAATCCAGTGAATGCGTTGTTGATCCCAGACATGATTCCAGTGATGACGATCCGATCGGGTTCCCGTTTAATTAAGGTGTACGGTGAGGATGGAGATGAGATAAGAAGGCTCGGTTATGGAGGCTCACGGATTCTCTAGGGGTGAGGAGAATTCGCTTGTGATGATGTTAAGAAGTGAGTAACCTTGATTATGAGCCAATTAGTCTCTATTTATATACACCCAAGGGGAAACCCTAATTAGGATAAATAAGGATATTACATCCATCAAATAATTATCTATCTGTTAGGGGTATTTAGGTAATTGATCTTATTTAATTAAATAATCATGATGGTCGCATTTAATTATTTAGTCTTACATTCTCCCACTTGGTCAAGTGATTATTTATTATGAGCATCAAATAAGTCTGCAGATTGATGATACTCATTTTAGTTCTAAACTGTAATCATAGCAGAGAAATACAATCATTGAATCAGTTATTCAATTCAAGACTTCCATTAATCATACTACAATACAAATTTAAAACTTAAATTAGGATCAATTAACAAGTAAGCCCTTTAACGAATGATTTGTGTTATTAGTGTCTATATGTCATTAGGCATGCATAAACATATATTTAGAGACAAACAAATCAAATAAGTGAGGAAATTTCATTAATCATAAGTAAGTACATTATGCAATAAGGTCTTTACATAAGCTCATCTTCGAAACATGTTCTTCGAATATCTTAGGAGGGAGACCTTTAGTTCTAACTTATAGAGACCACTATCCAAAAGACCAGTACCAAATACTTGAGAATTAGAACTAATAGTAAGTCTGCCATTACTATGAGAAACATAAAAACCATCCATGTCTAACTTTGGTCCATATACAAGATTCCTAGAAATTTCAGGAATATATAAGGTATCATAAAGTTTAATACATAGACCAGTTTTCATTATTAATTCTAAGGTTCCCACGGCAGCAACAAATAATTTCTTTCCATCCCCAAGCTTAAGGGTTCTTTGGTTTCTTTCCAGCCTCCGAATTGTAAGGAATCCCTGAGTAGAATTGGTCACATGAACCATAGAACCAGAGTCAAACCACCATGTATTAGTTGGAACATTTAAATTAAAGGACTCAATTATCATATTAAGATGATTACCTCTCTTAGCCAGTCATTCCTTGAAGTCAGGGCAATATTTCTGCTTATGCCCTACCTTTCAGCAGAACTTGCAGTAAGGCTTGCCATTGGAATTGTTAGAGCTGGAAGATGCCCCTGCATTGGACTTAGGGACTTTAGAAGCATCCTTATGAGTATTGTTCTTCCTTTTCTTCGAACTAGTAGCCATCAGGTAAGCAACATCGGGTTTGTCCAGCTTCTGGCGTTCTTCCTCTTGTACGCACTTGGCAGTCAACTCGTTCATCATCCACTTCTCTTTCTGAGTGTTGTAGTTGATCTTGAAAGCCTCATAATATGCAGGAAGAGAATTCATGATGAAGTGGACTAAGAAACCATCACTGATCTCCATGTCTAATCTCTTAAGTTTACGGGCCATGTCGTTCATCATCATAATGTGCTCACGAATGCCACTGACTCCATCATACTTAGTAGACACCAGTTTCATGATAAGGGTGCTAGCATGTGCCTTTGAGGTTCCTCTAAATTGCTCCTCCACAGAAGTAAGATAAGCTTTAGCATTTGGTAAGTCAGGAATAGCTCCTTTAATGATTGGGCTAATTGAGTTCTTGATAAACATGAGAGCCATCCGATTAGCCTTCTCCTATTTCTCATAGAGCAGCTTAGCTTCAGTAGTGCTCTTGTCAGTAAGGGCAGGAGGTGCACGCTCTCGTAGTGCGTAGTCGAACTCCGTGATCCCAAGAGTTAGCAACAGTGAATCTTTCCAAGCAGAGTAGTTCACACCAGTAAGGGTTTCAATTCCCATATTGGGAGCTGTGAATCGAATTAGATGAGAAAGAGTAATATACTAAGGTTATAGAAGAACTTAGAGTGATCTTATGGGGTAACTTAGATCTAAGGCAGGCATATATAAGAACCATTATAGTAATGAACTTGTGATAAAGAGTCTATTATAACATCAAAGTAATAGACTAGATTAGGCTCTGCTTAAACAAATGGGTTTCACTTTGGTTAATAACCATTCATCTAAGTATTAGGAACAATTTAGTTAGAGAAATAAAATGTGCATTAGGAATATAACACATCACCTTTGGGCAGAAGTGAGACATTCATAAACATTATGCACATGTTAAGTTTGCAAACATATATGTAACACATTGATGTCGACGGAGCTTAGCTAATAAACTAACTAAAAACCGACTCTAAAATAGACACAAAGTAATACATCTAGACTCTCTAAAACCTAAGCTACCGACAGGCAAGTGTACCTATCGTATGTAGCAGAGCAAAGCAAGTCCGGATATCAAACCCACAGACTTCTACAGACTGTACTAATTAGACTCTATGACTTATCTAAAAACAATTTGTACTTAAATCCAATGATAATAAGGAAGGGGTTTTTACTAACAACTAAAATACTTAAAAGATGCTTAGAAATAAAAACAAACAAGCAAACAAAAACTAATTCAGGGAAGGAAAGAAACACTATCTAGATTTGAATCATATACATGCTTGACAAGGTTTTATCGGGGATGGAACTAATGTGATACCGGGATCTTATGATACTAAACTCAAAGGAAACCTAAAGCACCCTCGACCCTTCTCAAGGATAGTCAACTAAGAGTCCTAAAAGCCGTTAAACTACCGGTTAAATGGATTTCCCTCACAGGTCATCCAACTGCTTATGAAATATCCACTAGATTATCTACCTCACAGCACGATAATCTCAAAACACCTAAGAACCAACTGTTAAACACTCTACCTCACGGCGCGAAAGTCACAGTTCACTTAAATGCTAGGGATAACTTGGGTTTTCCTATTGAACTCGATAAACAAGAAATGATAGACATACTAGAAAGATCTTCTCACAAAGGCTCTAACTAGAAATCCAACATCCAAGACTCATCGACAACTTCTCACCTCACGGCTATTGAAGCAAGTTGCACATCTTATCTGTTAAATCTTGATAAAACATTCCTATGAATCACTCGGCCGAAGCAAATCATCCACTAATCAAAAACACACAGTAATTGATTCTAGCATGCACCTATTTCACGACAGACAATCGCCAAGACACATGAGGAACATAATATTAATCATTTAACAACCAAAGACATACATACACATCCAATATTCAAAACCAAATCTTTAAATCATAAATCCATCACATCATAATGTTCCAACACCAAAATAAACCAAATCAATCATGCATAATTATCTAACCTAGATAGTTCTAAGAGTTTAGCCACTAAACATCATATGAAAACAAACCACAATCTGTTTAATATAAGAAAACATGAGAAACAAGAGAAACAAAGTAAACCGATCACGTTACACCCTTCGGATCACTCGTCTAGGGCTTCCCGATGATTAAGATCGACTCCACTCTTGTCCTCTAGCCTCTAGTCGCCTCTCTGCTCGTCTCTAATCGTCCAGAATCGAATCTCCTCGCCTCCAGCCGTTTCAAAATCCTTAAACTCGAAATTCTGAGATTTTAACCCTGTCGCGCTACGCGACAGGTACCTGATAACCCTTCGCGCTACGCGACAAGCCCCACTACCCGACAAAATAGTCGGGTCAAACCCGCAATCATTAAAAAAGGGTAAAATTGTAATTTCCACCTGTCGCGCTACGCGACAGGGTTTCAAGTGTTTGTCGCGATACGCGACAAGGGTATTTTTCCAGAAATCCTCTTCCTTTGTCTTCAGTTAATTCTCGTTCACCCGGGAGCTCGTTTTCTTGATCTTTTGAGCCAAAATAACATGTTTATGACCTGCAAGAAACAATTTGTGGATTTGTGAAGAACCAGCATCAATCGACTCTAAAACTGACTAAAACTATACACAAATTAATTAAAAACAAATAGAAAAACAGATGTGTTTTGCAACACATCACATCCCCACACTTATCTCTTTTTCGTCCCTGAAAAAGGCTTATGCAAAAATCTGGGATCATAGTTAGGTAAAATGGTTTCCACACAATTAAACTCATTAATTCAAAATTAAATGCTTTGGAAAAGATTGCAAGTATTGTTATCCTATTAAACCCATACTGATTATTCTTGTCCCTTCATCATGGTCCATTATGTTCATTTCTACATTTCATTTCATTAGACCCACACTTAGGAAATTTAAAATCAAATCAATCCTGAGTTCTAGCTTTCAAGTCATCCTCACATATAAACAAACCAGGAATTTCTCAAATCAAATTTTTATAAATGAAACAAATGGAAGCGTGAGCATTTTTCTTTTATTTTTCAATCCATTGAATTTAACTTAGTGGTGTTTCAACCAGGCTGCAACCCGGCGTGTGACACATAAGTTTTTAATCCAACTTCTTTTCTTTTTATTTTTCTTTTAGCTCAGCTTATTTGGTGAAATGGAGGCGCCATAAGACTCGGATTTATTCTCATAAAAAGAGTACTTATGTGCCAATCAAAATCAGATTTTCAAAACTCTAATTTGTTATTATGCAAAGATTCCTTAATGACAAGCCCCACTACCCGACAAAATAGTCGGGTCAAACCCGCAATCATTAAAAAAGGGTAAAATTGTAATTTCCACCTGTCGCGCTACGCGACAGGGTTTCAAGTGTTTGTCGCGATACGCGACAAGGGTATTTTTCCAGAAATCCTCTTCCTTTGTCTTCAGTTAATTCTCGTTCACCCGGGAGCTCGTTTTCTTGATCTTTTGTGCCAAAATAACATGTTTATGACCTGCAAGAAACAATTTGTGGATTTGTGAAGAACCAGCATCAATCGACTCTAAAACTGACTAAAACTGTACACAAATTAATTAAAAACAAATAGAAAAACAGATGTGTTTTGCAACACATCACACATCACCTTTGGGCAGAAGTGAGACATACATGCTTTTAGGCAAAATGATGTCATGTGAATATCTAATGTTTAAGGATATACACAAGTAAGTGACAATGCTTAATAAGACTCAAATAATAAGATGTAACACATCACCTTTGGGCAGAAGTGAAACACTTTTTACTGAGTGTCACACCCCGAGCCGGCGGGGTTGGAACGAAGTCCCCGTCGGACGGAAGGTTCTCGGGGCGCGATATCGTGAGTGATAATCGTGATGATCAGATTGCTTACATAGCATCAACATTGAGAACAACTAAAGCACAACATAGCATAAAAGTAGGGTTTACAAAGTTAATTTACAATTGTCAACAAAATATGTGCTTCTCAAAAACTACTAGGTCCTCTATCTGACATCCTAGCATACAGTCCTGAGTCTTAGCTTAATCCTGTGCATCACCTGAGAAAGCATGTAAGAAAACAAAGTCAACACAATGGTTGGTGAGTTCATGTAGCTTTAGTATTTGTAAAATAGCTTTTGCAAACCTCCTAGGTAAAACCTTGACCTCATTAACAACACATGTATCATCCAACTCGGTATGCTTATATATAGGGCATAACCCTGAGTCAAGCCTACGACCCGCCCAGACGCCGTCCCACCACATACTAAGTCGCATAGGACATTGTTATTAATGATAATTAAGCATTTTACCTACCATTCGATTCATTCTTCATCATAGCTTTAGTTTACTGTTTCAAAGTTTACAAGTCTATAGCATTCGTATGTATTAGCTTCATTATAAGTTTAACAAGCATCGTGTTTAAAAGTTTAAGATATTGACCCAAAAGCATTCATGCGTCCCCTCGGTAACAACCTTAATCTCATTAACACCACCTGTATCATCCAACTCGGTATGCTTATATATAGGGCATACCCCTGAGTCGAGCCTATGACCCGCCCAGACGCCGTCCCACCACATACTAAGTCGTATAGGACATTGCTGTTAATGATAATTAAGCGTCTTACCTACCATCCATTTCGTTTATAGCTTTAGCATTTCGTTAAGTTTACAACAAGAGTGGAAAATGAGGAATCACTGTATGGCAAGCACTGAGAGGCCATCAGTCTACTCCTTAGAATCCCGACTATGTAGAACACCCTTTTTGGCAAGCACTGAGAGGCCAAACGGTCTGATTTACAATAGTCATAGCTACAAGAACACCCCCTGGCAAGCACTGAGAGGCCAGTTGGTCCATTCTAAATAGCCAATAGCTTTAGCATTATGTTTAAGTTTATAGCATGAGTGAACATTAAGGAATCACTGTATGGCAAGCACTGAGAGGCCATCAGTCTACTCCTCAAGTCATGACTATGAAGGTCACCCTATGGCAAGCACTGAGAGGCCAACGGTCTGTTCCTTCAAGTCCCAACTATGAAGAACACTCCATGGCAAGCACTGAGAGGCCAATTTGGTATGTTCTATCATAGTTGATAGTTTTAGCATTCAAGTTTATAGCATTCAAATAGCTTCACAACCGGTAAGGCAAGCACTGAGAGACCAAACCGTTGTTTTAGCATGGCAAACATATAAGCATACAAAGTTTATAGCATTCTGAGCACTTCAAGCATTTCGAGCATTCAAGCATAGTAAGCATATAGTATTAGCACGTATCGTTGGCACTTAGCATTAGCATGTAGCTTTAGTGTTTAGCATTAGCAAGTAGCATTAGTGTTAAGCATTAGCATGTAGCATTAGTGTGTAGCATTAGCATGTAGCATTAGTGTATAGCATTAGCATGTAGCATTAGTGTTTAGCATTAGCATGTAGCATTAGTGTATAGCATTAGCATGTAGCATTAGTGTATAGCATTAGCATGTAGCATTAGTGTTTAGCATTAGCATGTAGCATTAGTGTTAAGCATTAGTATGTAGCATTAGTGTATAGCATTAGCATGTAGCATTAGTGTTAAGCATTAGCATGTAGCATTAGTGTATAGCATTAGCATGTGGCATTAGTGTTTAGCATTAGCATGTAGCATTAGTGTTTAGCATTAGCATGTAGCATTAGTGTTAGCATGTAGTATTAGCATTTAGTATTAGCTTCAAGTTTGTAGCATAAGCATCAAGAATAAGTGTAAAAGCGTTTATAAATCATTTGTTTGAAAATGTATAACATGCTTCTCAGTCCCGAAGTAAAATCAAAATAGTTAGAAAAGGGACAAATGAACTCACCTTGTGTTTGAAGTGGTTGACTAAGTCCTAACAAGAATGCACGCGCTCGTTATTTGTACTTGATGTTGTTTTCACAATCCTGTATTGGTTTCACGATGTTTTTAATTTATAAGTATAAGTCTATGAATGATTTGCGTGTGCGTATGTGTTAGCCATAAACTTTGGCTAACACTCGTAAGTATCGGTCGTCATTCGGCCCTGTTTACTTGTTATTGACTTTAGTTACACTTAACCCAATTAGGTTAAGGTTAAAACACTTTGTCCTAACATGTTAGTTAAGTATATTGGTTATAAACTTTGCAAGATCAACCTAAGTATAAACTTAGGTTTATAGTTCAAACGTTACTTGGATTCATTGTTAACCTTGAAATGGTTGTTTCATAGTTAAGGACTAAGTAGCCCATTTTCGTTGTAAAAATGGTGGTTTCAAGTTAATACGATCATTATACTAAAATCCATCATCTTTGTATTATTGGTTTCTAATTTCCATGCGCGTTTCATTACGGTTTGATTTATGTGTGTGTTTTCTACAATCCTTGTGAAGTTGGGCCGAATGATTTGAGACCGGATCAATAAGTCTTAGGCCGACCCAGTGGGCCTTAGGCCGAGTAACTGAGCCAAGCAGTCCGTTGGGCCTGCTGAAAGTTATTGGGCCGAGATAGTGACCATGGGCTAAACAGAATGAAGGGTGGGCTGTCGTGATGGTTTTGAGCCAAAGCAGTCCATTGGACTTATGTGTAACAAGGTTGGGCTAGTGCTTTGGGCCAGTTGTTGGGCCGAATAGATAGGCTGAACCAGCCTAATGGCCGAATGAAATTTGCTTGATCGAATGGTTTGTGGTATGGCGAATGGTGGTCGACAAAGGTGACCGAGAGAATGGCCACCGAATGAGGGTTGTGTCATCTCCATAGTTCACCCGAATGGGGTTCCCAGAATGATGATGGGCGAATGAAAGGGTCCGGCCGAATGATGGGTTAGCCGAAGGGGTGTCATTCGGCCTATTGGTTCATTCGGCCATGGCTGTGTGTAAGTCATTCGGCCTGGTTCCTTCGGCCGGTCTTAATGGTGCTATTCGGCCAACTGAGACTAAGCCTCATTCTTCTCACTCTCAACTTCAAAATCGCACCATGGTGTTTCACAGGGTTCTTATGGTGGCTCTCGTACGTGGCTTGTGATGGGTGAGGTGGGGTAAATCGGTTTTTAGATAGGGCATGAAAAAGAAGGATGAAAACCCTATTTTTCGCAACTTTTACAGTCCATTACCTTGATTCTCAGTGGGTTTGACTCTAGATCGGTTGTACTTTCATGTAGAGGAGGTCAATACCTTCGTTTAGGCTCAAGAACCACTCGATATCATTGAGAATTGAGTGAGTTATGTGGATTTGAAGTTCAAAAATGGTGGTGGGGGTAAAAATCCGGAAATATGGTTTTTAGAGAGAGAAGGTGGGTGTTGAATGGAAGAGATGAACTCATTTGGGGTATTTATACCCCTAGTGAGTTCGGGTTCGTTTCGTTTGCTCAGTTAACTTCTCCGTTGCGTTTTCGGATTGTTGCGCGCGCGTTTACAATTTTTAAATAAAAATTAGTTTTAGTTTACATTTCCAAGGCTGTGATTCCAAATAAATCTTTAAAATTTATTTGCCTTAAATTATTTATCGTAATTAATTATTTTTACGTGTTTGGTTATTACTTTCGCGAATTTTACGTATTTTAATTAAAATAGTTTCCTTTTAATTTATTTGTAACATCACTGTACTTCCGGTCGTCCGTACATCCGTACGATTATACTGTTACGACCTGAGATTTTTAATTATTAATGATAGTGAATTATTGGACGCATTATTTGATGATTATCACAGTTATTGGTATACATATTTAGAACATATTATACGCGTAAACCATGGGAAGTTTAGTTGAAATTCAACTAAACAGAACCAGAGAGTTTATCGCAGTTATATTGTTGGTGATTGGATTTGGGTTGAAATGGAAAGGAGTTTGAGTTAGTTGGTTATGGTTTGGTTGCTAAACATAGTCAAGGACACATGGTCATGGTTTATCGAAATAGCGGTGGGACGGTGTAGGGGAGGTTGCGATCTACCTCTGCATATGCCCTATACATATGCATATTTCGGTCTATCATGGATGTGTCAGTGATATGGTTTAGTGGGTTTTGGATTGGGATTGATAATATTAAAGTTAATAAAATAATAAAAGTTTAATTGGAAATGAATACGCGATGGTGAGGTTACGAACATAACTTAATCGCGAATGTTATTTCAGAAACATTAACTTAATAATGTATTCGCGTGGGTGACGATTCACACGAATATAATTATTAGGAATAATATTCTGAAATGATATTCCATGAATCGTAAATCGAATCGAAATACGATACGAGTGTTGGATTCGCAAAGGTGACGATCTTTACGAATACGTACGCAAGTAACACGTTTCGACGAGATAACAAAATAATATCAAACGATATTAAATTAATAAATGAAAACTAAAAACGTTTATTAGGAATCACAACCTAAAACGAATTCGAATAAATTAATTTATTAAATGATTGATTTAACGAAAATAAACGGAGACCTTTTAATTAAACGATTTTAATTGAAAACTATTTTATTGAAAACAAAACTCATTTATTGAATGTTTTATGTTCTAAATGTGTTTCACGTTAAAAACCGAACATTTTATATAAATTATACGCGATAAAAGGAGACCGAACACGCGAGGGATACACGAGTTAATAAAGAAGAAGAAGGCTTCTCCTTCTTCATTACACACACACCCATTCTCTCTCTAAAAACCCTATTTTCGTCACTCTCCTTCCCTCTACCTTCTCTCTAGCTTTTCTTGATCAATACTCAACGAAATCAAGTGATTCTTGGCTCTAAACGACCACAAGATCAAGGAGAACAAGGAAGTACAAGAATATCACACGTTTGATCAATAAATCGAGGTGAATCTTGAGTTTTCTTTCTGTTTTTATACTTAAACATACCCTAACTATCATCACTATCGTTGTAAACGATTGTTGGGTTTCTATACTTGTTAATCGAGTTGTTATTGAGACGAGGAAAGCCATAGATGGCCCCATAGCTAACAGATCTTAGAAGTGAAAATGATGGGATGAGTTGCAGGTCGATGAACCTGCATAGGGCCTTGGCCGAACCCTGTAAGCATCCTAGCCGAACCATCCCTGTCGACCGAACCTTACTGAGTAGCGCAGGAGGGATAAACGAACCTTTCATCTGTTGGGCGAACCCTATCCCTCAGCCGAACCATAACATGCAACCTTAGTTGATCAACGAACCTTCTATACATCTGCAAACCTTTCTATGGATGCCCTAGTATGCGAACCTTCTAAGAACGAACCCTAGTGGATCAAGAGCCACGAACCTTGCTGAAAAAGTCAGTGAGGAGCGAACCTTCGGCCGAACCATGTACAAGGTGGTGAACCTTCTCTTGTGTTAGCCGAACTCTTGTGCTCACGAACCCACAACCCTAGTGGCCGAACCCCTAAGTCCACGAACCCTCTCACAAGGATCCATGGCAGCTGAACCTTTATAGTGCCAAACCCACAAAGGGGCGAACCTTCTATGGTCTGCATGGAACGAACCTAGTATAGCAGCCGAACCTAGGCACAACAAGGCCATAGGTTCGCTGCCCTCATGGGGAGTCGAACTAAAATCCATTAATCTAATAGGTTAAGGGTAATTGGGAGCAAGAATATACATATACACACATATATGAATAACCATGCATGCATGTTTAATTCAAGTTATTATTTTTCTAAATTACTTAAGTTCAAATTATGAGTTTTTACATGGTCTTAACATTCTATGTAAATGACCTACGTAACATTATGTTAAGAGTAAGTAAACCTTTATAAATTATAATATGTTGATTAATAAAAGTAAACCTGCATGTATGTTTAGGTATGTATATGATTAGGGTTATCACCTTAGAGTATACATATTTATGGAAATACACCTACAACATCACAACTAGTTTATCATCATTAAATAATTGAGACTAGTAAGTTTAAATTATATATTAATGATGAACACCAAAAGAAGGTATTGAGTAAATCAGCTTAACTTAGAATTACTAAACTAAGTAAGTGAAACACTTAATGAATTTAAAAGTAAAAACTTATGGCTATTCAATTGAATTAAAACGCATATACTTATGAACACGAACATATGATAATTACAGGTTGTTGAGTTGTTTTGATTTCACGTACGTGAGCGCGTATATTACAAGAACACTGGTTCTAAGGACCCAGGTGAGTTCTCATAACCTCCCTTTCTTTTAAACTGTTTTGTTTTAAAACTCGGAGGTGAAACATGTATACCAACTTTAAATATTATTTTGATAACACAAGGATAATACATGTTTATCAATATGATATTCACATTATGGAATTATCATTATTTATGGATTATCACTTATTATCATATATCTGTGTAAACATTGTCATTGACTTCGGTTAATAACAAAGATTACATGTATTGCCACTTGGATTATCACAACTCCATGAATCGTTGCCTTTAACTTCGGTTAATTGCTTTGATCTCATGTATTGTCTCGTGGTTAGCTACCACTCCATGGATCATGTCTTTAACTTATGTTAATTACATAATGTCCATGTATTGTCACAGATACTCTTGAGAATATTGTTGTTGAGATTGGTTGAATGGTTATGTGATTGATTATCTATTATTGCCTATGATTATCTATGATTAACTATGATTAAATTGATTATGTGATTATGTGTTGTTTGTATGTTTGATTGTTGAGTTTGGAGATGTGTTGGATTATCACGCATGTATTCTTGTGGATTTTCTCAGATAAACTATAAGTTTTTATACTCATTTTCTAAACTGTTATAAAAACCATTTTTCAAACACAAACTTTTATAATCATTTTTCAAAATACTTTTAAGTATAAAAACTTATGATTACTCATCAACTACCCTGTAGTTGACACTTGATTTTCTTACATGTTTCAGGTGATGAAGCTAAGTAGGTTGAGAAGGATGGACTCTCATATTTTGGACATCATCACATAGGATCTTGGACTTAGCTAAAATTAACTAAAATTCTGGCGATTAGAGTTTAGTTAGTTTAGCTAATTCTTTTGTGTAATTGATGTATTTAATTCATGATAGATATGATTTTTGTGTAATTAATTTGATGAATGGTATGTTATGTGATGATTTAATTTAGATGCCCACGAGCTTTTGAACAATCTACACATCCCTCTTGGCATCCCGACGTTTCCGCCATCGGTCGGGGTGTTACATTATTTCTGATGAGTTTCAAAATTGTAAAACAGCAAATACTATATTTTCTTAAATTTATTATCGTTCGTGTTGTTTTCGTTTTCGTTTCGTCAGAAAACGTCACTTACGCGCGTTTTCGTACAGAGCGCTAACTGTATGAACACGATCATACGTTTCGCTTTCTGATTTTGTTTTCTGCTTTCCAGTCATCATTTCAGATCGTTAAACTTTCAGATCTATTCGTATAGATCGTCACCTATACGAATAATTCGTCGGTTTAGCATTCTGTAACAACAACTGTTAAAGCTTTGTTCTGTTTATCCTCGCATACGTTTATACATACCAGCATCAAATCAAGTATCTGTGTGTCAGGTCTGTGTTGTCTGATATGTTTCTGACTGTTAAACCATAAGGTTCTAAATTATATTTCAGACAATCGCATTATTTCAGACAATCGCATCATAGTTTCGTGTTAAGCCTCATGTGTAACTAGTATCAACATAGTTTCACGTAATGTGTCACTGAGTTACTGTGCACTTTACTGTTCCGGTGACGGTTCTGGCACAGATGTTACACTGAGTTTAAGCAGATTTTGTATTTTAAGGTTTTGTAAAACATGATAGTTTAAGGTTTTAACAAAACAAGTTAATTTATCTCTTAGCCCCCTGATTCGCGGATCGAACTCCGCGGTGAGTTCGCCGGGGTTCGAAGTTAGTAATGTTCTCGAAAATAGTAATGTTCTCGAAAATAGTTATGTACTCGAAAATAGTCATGTGTTCGAAAATAGTTATGTACTCGAAAATTTCAAGTACTTTCAGTTTTTCGAGTACACTTAGATTTTGAGTACTCTTAGATTTTCGAATACAGTTGTTCGAGTACACTTAAATTTCGTGAACTTTAAATTTCGAGTACAATTAAATTTCGTGAACTCAAAAATTTCGAGTACACTAATATTAAAAGTAGTTTCGAGTGCTTTAAATTTCGAATACTCAAAATTTCGAGTACCTATAATTTCGAGTACACTTAAATTCGAGTACTCTTAAAAACGTGTATGTTAATTTCGAATACGTTTAAGTCCGAAAATTTCTAGGTTTACAAAAAACGCACCAGATTCACGTTTTTACCAAAACGAACCAGTTTTAAGGTTTTCTGGAAAAAACGACCCGTTTTCGTACTCGTTTTTTGAAACGTTTTTGGATTTTGAATCAATTTCGTGATTAGGAATCGATTAAACAACATATCGCTCTGATACCACATGTTGGATCGATTCCTTTGATTCAGCTTTAAACATGAACACGAAAACAACAATGAAATAGAGATTAGATGAAACATGTGAATCCAGTGAATGCGTTGTTGATCCCATACATGATTCCAGTGATGACGATCCGATCGGGTTCCCGTTTAGGGTGTACGGTGAGGATGGAGATGAGATAAGAAGGCTCAGTTATGGAGGCTCACGAATTCTCTAGAGGGGAGGAGAATTCGCTTGTGATGATGTTAAGAAGTGAGTAACCTTGATTATGAGCCAATTAGTCACTATTTATATACACATAAGGGGAAACCCTAATTAGGATAAATAATGATAATTACGTCCATCAAATAATTATATATCTGTTAGGGGTATTTAGGTAATTGATCTTATTTAATTAAATAATCATGAAGACCGCATTTAATTATTTAGTCTTACATAAAATTCATGGCAAAAAAATGCTTGATTGTGTGAAGTTTCACACGAGTAAAATGGCTATGTAGTACTTCTAATAATTGGATACCTCTTTTTTGGGACACAAAATGTGACATGTGTCAAATTTATAGATTAGAACCCAAGACCTTTAATCTTTGATTTTAAATACTATAAATTATGTTTGATTATGACACGTGTTAAACCCATTCGTCGCTCAAATAATCTATAATTTATAGCACTGTAATAACATTAAATTGTAACCCACAATCATCTCGTACTGAACCTATAAACCGACCTGGACACATACATAGTTCCTTTTTGATTAACGCCCAACTGTTTGAACCATGGTTGAAATCTCAAGAACTTGACATTCACCAGAACTGATCCAACATATGTAACAAGTAATGACCAAATAGATTCATGTGGAAAAAGCAATTGAAATTAAGCTTTTTTTTTTTTTTTTTTTTTTTTTTGAACGGCGAAGGTCTCAATCGTGTGAACCCACTGTTTCCAGGCCATGTCACCAAGGTCTAGTTACCTGGACCTCCCATGAGCCACCACAACCACCCCAGGAGGAAACCGCCATAGACTCATGGTTGGAGAATAACTAGGTTTCCAGGACAAGCCTGAAAAAAAAAGATCCATAACGAATTCAAATATTAAAGTATGGGTTTTTAAAAAAACCGAAAATTGTTTAAAACATAAAACCGAACTGTATTCGTGACTAAAAAAATGAACCGATTTCTAAATTCGATTTTGGTTTAGTTCCTAACTGTATCCAAATTGCGAATTCGGTTTCGTTTCGGTTCCTAACCGTATTTGAATTCTGAATCGGTTTTCGGTTCGGAATTTTTTGAATTCGGTTTATTCGCTAAACCGATTAAACTAAACTCAGATTTAAATTTATTATTTTATTAATAGTATATAAGGTTGAATTCGGTTTATTTGGATCGGTATATTCGGTTTTTAACCGGTTTAATTGGGTTATAATCGGTTTATTCAATTAAATTTGGTTTATTTGGATTGGTTTATTTGGGTTTTAATCGGTTTATTCAATTTTAACCAAAACTGAAACCAAACCACTTCCTGAATTCGATTTGGTTTTCAAATACAAAAAAAAAATTGAAAACCGATTAATTAGGCCTGGGTGGGATCGGGGGTTTTCCTAATGGGGGTTTCCTTCTAGGATGGTTGTGGTGGCTAATGGGAGGTTCAGGTAACTAGACCTTGGTGACATGGCCTGGAAGCAGTGAGTTTACACCATTGAGACCTTCGCCGTTCGAAAAAAATAAACTTTAACCAAAACAATGAACACGCTAGTTTAAAGAGTATGAAAGTAACTCCCTATACTTTAAAGAAATTACTTTTTATACCTTTTAAATCATATGTCTATAAATGGTTCTTGTTAGCTCTTTGTAACGTTTTGGTTCTCGTTTTTTAATGATCTCTATATATCTATACAGGGACGAAGCTTGAAATTTTTCTGTAGGGGGCCGAAAGCCATGGCCACCCCTGGCCCTAGTATATGAAATTTTTCTGTAGGGTGGCCGGACTCTATTAATATAAAGTTTTCTGACAAAATCCTACTACATACATGCTTTTGATCCGAAAAACAGCAGGGGTCAGGGCCACCCCTGACCCTAATTATCCTTCGTCCTTGTGTCTATATATATGCTATCTAATAAAAAAATAACAAAATTGCCCCTTGTTATTCTCACATTCATTTATCATTAATTTTTGTCACTTGTCACTCTCATATTCATTTTTCCTTAAATTTTGACACTTGTCATTCATATATTCATCTCTCCTTCAATTTTATTTTACAAACTCTTTCTCATATTTAATGTTAATAATTTTAAATAATTAAATTGTATACTTAAATGCAAAAATATAATTTTTTTATTATAATAATGTATTATAGGGGTGTGCTCGGTTCGGTTCGGTTTTTAGCTAAAACCGAAACCGACATAGTCGGTTTTTAGTTATTAGAAACCATTCGGTTTTCGGTTTTTCGGTTTTCGGTTTTTTTGTCGGTTTCGGCTTTTTCGGTTTGTTATTCTTTTTTGTTTTTGCTTTTTTTGTTCTCTTTCACACACAATATTGAAAATGCAAAGATGTTTAACAATAACTAATTCATAAATTAGTTGATCGAACACCAATTAATCAAAATAAAACTAAATAATTGTTATCATATTCTTACATTTAAAAAAAATCAAAAGTAATAACTAAATATGTAATAATTCCAGTCTTCATCTTTTAAAATGATAGTATTCATCTAATTCAAATCTTTATCATCTTTAACGGTGGACTATTTGTGTGTTTTATCCCATTAAGTAAGTATAAAAATAGCAACACACAGATATATATATATATATATATATATTAATTTTTCAAAAAGATTACATATCGGTTCAGTTTTTTCGGTTTTTAGAATATGAAAAACCTAAACCGAACCGATTAATTCGGTTTCGGTTTTTTTTCGGTTATTCGTTCGGTTCGGTTTTTTAGGTTCGGTTTTTTCGGTTAATTCGGTTCCGGTTCGGTTATTTCGGTTTCTTGCTCACCCCTAAACTGTATTATAACTTAATTATCATAACTAGACCACAATTATATCTTATTTTAAAATATAATTTTAATTTTTTAAATACTTATAATTTATAATTTTTAAATCTTAATTATTTTCTTATTTTACTAAAAATTGATATGACATTCAACATACATATTTCTAAAACTATTGTGTTATAACATGTTAAATTTATTTAAGTCATATTAGACATATTTTATGTGTTCGTTGGTCGTTTAAAAAAACTTTAAGGATTACAAAAATGTATCTTACCTATCAAATACCAATTTTGTTGTTGCTTTGCTATTTAGATTATTTATTAATGCTTTATAATTTCTAAATTATCAGTTATAAAAATATGTAATATTTTATTTTTGTTCCGTGTAATACACGGGTTAATAAACTGGTACATATATAACAAAAATTTTGTGCCCTAAAAAAATGGGTCCCAAACAGAGGTTGGGTTTGCCCCTCCCAGGCCGCCCCTGACTATCACTGCCATCAGACGATCTTCCCTTCCATTAAGGACCATCACCAACCGAACAACCATATTGCTCATTGCAATCAAGGGCGCATCTTTGTTGAGACTAGGGGGTGACCGCCCCCCTGTTTTTCCGTTCGTAGTGTTAATTTTTCGGCCGAAATGCTATTTTTAGTTAAAAATAAAGGTTTCGCCCCCCCCTCAATTCAAAAAATTATTATGTATTCTGGGTCGCCAAAATTTTCGCCCCCCTCTCAAATCGACCAAGCTCCGCCATTGATTGCAATCAAGGTAACATTGTGCTTTAAATCTCGATTGATCTTGTTTACTATTTTGCATTAACACATAAACGAAGGCAATCAAAAAAATTCAAACATAAGATGAACACCGGATAAGAATTATAAACCGAACATGAACCGGTAGCTACCGTAACACTAGGGTATATGAAGACCGAGGTGATTCTTTGGTGAAACTTCATGGTTTTGGACAAAACTTGCTGGGATTGATTCATCGGATTAGAGTATGGTTTTTGGACAAAACTTGCTGGGGTTTGAAAGACCGAAGAAAAGGTGGCGAGATGAAGTGGGTCACGGATTGGAGGGTTGGCGTGTTTTCGGTTCGAGATCAAGAGTGCTAACGAGGGCCAGATGGAGCAATAGGGTTGTGGTGTGGGTAGATGTATATACAAGTGAATATATATGTATGCATGGGATGATGCATGTATGTGTGTATGCATGAATAAAGAGTTCAGAGAGTGTAAACGTGTACTATATTAATGCATTTCGCAATTTAGGGATGTTCAATTTTCGAATTAGATTCGAAAAAATCAAAATTAGATTTATTTTTTATTCGAATAATATATATAAAGGTTTATATGTGTGTGTATATATAACTGAACTGTATAATAGGTTTATTTATTTAATGTTTTGATTATTTGATGCTTTGATGTTTAAGTTAGCATTAGTTTTGTAAATAAAATTTAAACAGATTATTTAAGTAGATTCAATTAAAATAAACTTACTTGAATTCAATTTGAATTCAAATTTTAAATGCGAATATAATCGAATATTGAATTCGATATTCGAATTTCAAATTCAAATCAAATACGAATCATAATAAAAATTCAATATTTTAAATTATTCGATTCGAAATATTCGATCGCTCAACACCCCTAATTGTGGAGGGTATGTAAGTGTAAAATTGAGAATTTGGACATTAGGTCCTAGTTGATGTAGGTGTGATGGTAGGAAAAAGAAGAATAAGTTTTTAAGTGGTAGTCTGTGCATATGAAAGAGTTAGTATAAATTGGATTTATTTGAACTTATGTGACACCCCGTAATTTCCAGGTCAGCTTTGAATTTATTTAAATGATTATTTAAATGCTTATTGTACACGTGGCACTAGAATTAAAATAATTTAGTGTGACACGTGGCACGACAGTGCAAACACTGACACACAACAGGATAATTCGTGGAATTATCGTCAAACAACACACACGTGTCAAAGCACACGAACGTTGGTGAACGTCAAGCACATTGTGTAGCACAACACTCGAAACCTCACGAAACACTCACACTTTGAACTTGAAAGTTCAAACGGGGCCAAACGATAGTTCGGAAGAGTGAAAACGACGATGAACGGGTCAAAACCATTGAAATAGGCTTATTGGGCTCTTCAGAGGCCCATCGCGGTACGCGATGGCCCAACTAGAAGCAGTGCCGCGATACGCGACAAACATCGCGGGGGTTTGACCTCCGGAATCCGCCGCGGTACGCGGAGATAATTTGAAAGCCCCATCGCGGTACGCGACAACGCCCAGTCGACAAAATCTTATAAATCCAAGACTAATGATGCCTATACTACTCCTTTTACTCAATTTCTCCGACTCTACACGCCATAACTCGTCCAACTTCGTCTTCCCCACTGTTTTTCTGCAAATTTCCACCATTGTTGAACCTTTGAAGCTCAAGAAACTTGAAGGAAGACCTTCTAGACCACCACTCTTCATTGCCACCTTCTTCCTCTCATCAAAACCCACGAACCAGGAGGTGTAGAAGTTGCTATCCTCACCATCTCAGGACCTCAGTAGCTTGTGAAGGTAGTACTTCAACCCTTGTGGCTTAAAACCACCATACTTCGCATCTACACGCTCACAAGCACACATGCAAGCCCCATGGTCTTGCATGCACGAATTTTCCTTTATTTTAATCTGGGTTTGTTGATATCTCAGTGTTTTATGATGATCTAAAGTGATTAGATGATGTTTTATGACGATTTAAGATGTTGGGTTTAAGCCTTGGTGCTTAAAATGATGTCTTGTGACATTGTATTGCCATGCATGTATGATCCATGACTATTGGAATGATTTTGATTATTGATAGATGTTTATTGATTATATTAGAAGGATAACTCATGGTTAGATTGTGATAAAATGATTAAAATGTGATTTAATGGAATTCTTTCCATATTTAGTAACTTTTAGTTACAAGATGATTGCTTTGGATGAGTTTATGAACATGCATGTAACTAGGTATGTTGCTAGAGTGTTAATATGATTATTAGAGTGCTTGGAATGTGATTTTAATAATGTTATGGTCATTTTTGGGCATAGTTACTATATTTAGTAACTTTTTGAGCCAAAGTATTGATAGATAATGATTTGAGCTATGTGGGCATGATTAAATGATGTTAGATTGGTTATTATGATGATTTGTAACATAAAAATGGATTAGGAATGTTTAGGTGGTCATTTTATTGCAAAAACAACAAAGTTACTATTTATGGTAACTTTATTTTTAGAAAAACCGATTTGTAAATATTTTGAATGATTCGAGCATGCTAAATGATTTATTATGTTATAATATGTGGATTAGATGCTAAGTTAGATGATTTCCGATGTCACGTATGCAATAAATGGAAACTTTCCATTTTAGGAAACTTTTATGTGCAAACATGTTGTAACCGACTTATGTGACTTCGTATGATGATGTGTTATGTGTTAACATGATCACGTAGGACTAACGAGCATGCTAGAACTAGGGGTGTAAACGAACCAAGGCAGCTCGTGAAATGCTCGAGATCGGATCGGTACAAAGCTCGAACGAGCCGAGCCTTAACGAGCCCGAGCCTGAGCCCGAGCTCGAGCCCAAAAGTGTGGCTCGTTTAGTTATCGAGCCCGAGCTCGAGCTTTACTTAACGAGCTCGAGCCGGCTCGCGAGCCTTAACGAGCTTTTTGTTTATATAATTTTTATTTATTATATTAAGTGTTTATTTATAAAATTAATTATTTTTATATATAAAATTATGATAAATATATTTAAATTAAATATTTTATGTTAAATTTATAAAATATAGTTATAAATATAATTAAATTAGTAATTAAAGTAAATAAATTAAATAAATAAAACCTAAACGAGCCGAGCCGAGCTCGAGCCTAAAATTTCTTTAACGAGCCGAGCTCGAGCTCGAGCCCTAATTTCTCTTAACGAGCCGAGCTCGAGCCTTAATTTTTCTAAACGAGCCGAGCTCGAACCTTAACGAGCTCTGGATCGGCTCGGCTCGTTTACACCCCTAGCTAGAACTCTAAAACCGTTATGCTTTGTGAACTTTCCATAAATGGAAACTTACTATAAATAGTAAGTTGTCCATAGACGCGACATGCGCGTCTTGCACACGACGAACACTTACACGATTGCTACACGATTCACAAACCGTCACACGGTTCACCAACGGGTCGTTGACTTGACACGGTCAACTCTGGTCAAACTTGGTCAAACACGGTCATTGTGGGCCAACACAGTCAAACACGGTCAATGTGGACCAACACGAGCAAACATGGTCATTGTGGACCGACACGGACAAACATGCACAACCAAGGGTTGTTGGGTACAGACACGAGCACTAACACGAACACTAGCACGGTCACTTACACAAACTCACGTACGGTTTACGATATAGGTTGCCGGTGACCGACACGCATTTCGACGCAGGAGCTTACGCTTGATTTACACCTACTTCACTAAGGTGAGTTTACGGCCCCTCTTTACTCTTTTTCAAACGCTTTTAAATAGGGGGAGAATACTAGTTACATCGAGTCAAACATTTATTACTGTACAAACATATTTGGTGTATGCTGGTTTATTGGACAAACATTAAGTGTTGAACTCGTATTAAGCCCTCACAAAGTCTTACCGTTAATGTACGAAGAACGTGGTAGATTTGGATGGATCCATTAGGGAATGACTAACCCCACGGGGCACTATGTTGACTGGATGTCATAACCCGTGCAAATTCTGACCTAACTTGCTATGCATACGAGGCATAGCGAAGGCAAGGACAAACAAGTCTAGTTCGGTAGTGACGCACTGACACTTTGGGCCTAGGGCTCGGTACTAACATTGATAAACAACATGACACACTTTCTTACTACATATGTATATCAAAACCTGTGAACTCACCAACCTTTGTGTTGACACTTTTTCTAACTTGTATTCTCAGGTAACTAGCATGACTAGCATGAAGACAGGGATGCACATTAAGGAACCAAGCATAGGGATAATCATGCATTCTGTCTTGTCATTTTGAAAACAATTTACTTTATTTCTTTTAAACACTGTCGTATTTGAATATTTACATTTCCGCTGCAACATGTCAAACATTTGATTTTCCGCTGCAATATGATATGATAACTTTATTTCCACTGCAAACTATTTTGTTATGTGTATGTGTCAAACATTGGATTTGTAAACGCATATAGAAGTGTTCTATATGACCTTGAGTTGTGATTCTGGACACGTCACATCCACGTGGACATACACCACGAGTGGGAATTTTGGGGAGTGACAGACTGGTATCAGAGCCTTGGTTATAGAGAACTAGGTTTGCATGTAGTAAACTTAGACTATAGCCATTGCTCAACTTTAGACACTACACGTAGAACTTGCACATTGATGACATTATTGTCTATATTTAACTGTTGCTTACTAACTTGAGACTTACAGGATTGCCGACTGCAACGACGCTAACAGGAACGCAGCTAGACTCACAACCACAGACGACCTGGTGGCAGAGAGTCGACGACGGGTCCATGACATAGTGGCACAGGTAGATGCCGAGATGGATAGACGGACTCGACATGCGGCACGAGCTCGACATTGGGGATGGTTACCCACGATGATACAGGAGTGGATCATTGGAGAGAGGGTACCTCCATACCGTTTCCCTGGCGATACCACTCCAGGACACCGACTACCATCACTTGGAGTACCACTGGAACAGGCCTTCGCGGCCCACGTTGCTTGCACTCGACGGGAGATGTGGAGGAGTGGCGAGCTATCGGACGAGGTCCGAGTTCTTCGTGAGAAGAACGATCGCCTGGAAAGGCGAAACGATCGACTTGAGGAGCGAAACGATCGCCTAGAGGAGCAGGTGGAGACTTTACGTCTCCAGGTGTCCCAGCTGATGACTCAGCATGGACAGATGGTTGACATCATGCAGGAGCATGATGGACGTATCACTGAGAACCGAGTCGCCAACGAGGAAACTCAGGCGATGGTTCAAGCTAGCGACGCCATGCTCAATGCATGGGCGGCGCAATTCATTGAGGAGCCGCCAGCCGATGACGGCGAACCACAGTTCGAGGTCGAGGACCTCGAAGAGGAGGATTTTGATGAGGATCCTAATGAGGATCCCGAGGGGGATGATGACGACGGAGACGCTGCCAGTGACATTTCACACGTCTCCATGGACTCGGACTAGAGGACTATTTTATTTTGGTATTTCTTCTTATTTTGGCCTAGACGAGCGGGATGTGCTCGAAGAACTCGTATTTTATTTTCTTTTGAAATTATTGTACTTCAAGCTTATTATTAATGAGAAGTATGCTTTGATATTGTCTATGGTACCATTATGACTGTTGCTAACACAACTTCTGACATGACATCTAACTTGACCATTAACATGACAGTGGCTAACGCTCTAACACATGCTAACTAACATTCTAACCTTTCCATATAGAAACATGTCTGGAAGAGGAACCAATGCCCTCAGACTCAAACGCAAGGCCGAAAAGGCAAGGATCGACATGATGGTCGAACGTAAGTTCAACAAGGTACTCGCGGAGTACGAGGCGAACCGACATGCTAGTGAGACTAGTGGCACTAACAATGGTATTAACTTCTGCCTAACGTGACTAACATAGTATAGGCCACGTAGACACTAACACGTTACATTGAACTCCGATGCACAGGATCTCATGGGGGCATGGCAAAGGGATGCTCGTTCAAAGCTTTCTTGAGCTGCCACCCACACAAGTTCCAAGGTACCGAAGGAGCAGTATGACTGCTACGTTGGATCGAAAAGCTGGAGTCAGTCTTCTCTATGGCTGAATGCTCGGAGGAAAACCGAGTGAAATATGCTATGGGAACTCTGGAGGGACCGGCCCTCACCTGGTGGAACACCCATGTCCAGACTCTTGGACTAGAAACCGCCAACTCTATTCCCTGGGAGAATTTCACAAGAATGCTCCATGAGGAGTATTGTCCTCGTGATGAAATCCGGAAGCTCGAAGAGGAATTCTGGGTGCACAAAATGGTGGGATCGGAAATCAAGAAGTACTGTACTCGGTTTCACGAACTGTGCAAGTTGTGCCCGGCAATGGTAACGCCAGAGTATAAGAAGATCGAGCAGTTCATAAGTGGACTGTCGGAACAGATTCAGAGCACGGTAACTGCTTCCGACCATACCACCATCCAACCACTGATTAGCTTGGCTCACAAACTGACTGACCAAGCGGTAGCACAAGGCAAACTACCCAAACGAGGCGAGCATGTAAAGCCTCAAGAGAGCCAAAAGAGGAAGTGGGAACCGAGTCAGCACCAATCTCATCAACCCCAACAACAACAGCGGTCTGCACCGACAAGAGCCTTTACTGCAACCCAACCCGACGACAAGGGGAAGGGTGTGTACCAAGGGAAATATCCCTTATGCAACCGTTGTTCTTACCATCATTCTGGGCAATGCGAGCGATATCGTTGCCTGAAATGTGGACGGCATGGCCACATGGCCAAGGATTGTAGATCAAAGTTTCCTGTCAACAACAACTACCCCAACCACAACCAGAACCGCAACAACAACAATCAAAACACTCCCAGAGGGTGTTATGAATGTGGCAAGCCGGGCCACATGAGGAGGATTGCCCTCAGCTGAAGAAGGCCGGAGGAGGAGCGGCCAAGGGTCGAGCCTTTGTGATTGGATCGGGGGAAGCCAATGATGACCCGAACATCGTGACCGGTACGTTTCTTTTAAATAATGTCTATGCTAGTATATTATTTGATACCGGTGCTGATAGGAGCTTTATATCTAGTGAGTTTAGTAAGATACTAGATATTACCCCAACACCACTAGACTACAAGTATACCGTAGAGTTAGCCGACGGCAAACTGATTGAAACACAACACGTCTATCGAGGATGCGTCATGGCGTTGGCGGATCACGAACTCGAAATCGACTTGATGCCAGTGACTCTCGAAAGCTTTGATGTAGTCGTTGGAATGGATTGGTTATCCGCTAACCAAGCCGAGATTGTATGCAACGAGAAGATCGTACGAGTGACGTTGCAGAACGGTGAACAGATCTCGATTCAGGGGGAAAGACGGGGAGTACCACTGAACATCATGTCATGCATGAAGGCGAACAAGTATCTACAAAAGGGATACACTGCCATACTAGCCCTTATCGCAGAGCAACCAAAGAAAGAAAGGAAGATTGAGGACATTGCTATAGTCCGCGATTTTCCCGAAGTGTTTCCCGAGGATCTACTTGGACTACCTCCGAAACGACAAGTCGAGTTTCAGATAGACCTCACACCAGGAGCAGCACCGATTGCTAAAGCTCCATACCGACTCGCACCGACAGAAATGCAAGAACTGTCTAACCAGTTGCAGGAACTGTTAGACAAAGGATTTATCAGGCCGAGCTTCTCACCTTGGGGAGCACCGGTCTTGTTTGTGAAGAAGAAAGACGGATCATTCCGTATGTGTATCGACTACAGAGAACTAAACAAGGTGACGATCAAGAATCGATATCCATTACCGCGAATAGATGATCTGTTTGACCAGTTACAATGGTCAAGCTACTATTAGAAGATCGATTTAAGATCGGGTTACCATCAACTAAGGATACATGAAAATGATATTCCTAAGACTGCCTTCAGAACCCGATATGGACACTATGAATTCTTGGTTATGCCCTTCGGACTAACCAACGCACCCGCAATATTCATGGACCTCATGAATAGAGTGTGCAAACCCTATCTCGATAAATTCGTAATAGTGTTCATTGACGACATTCTGATTTATTCAAAGAATCAAGAAGAACATGCTGAACATCTAAGGCTAGTCTTGGAATTATTGAAGAAAGAACAACTGTACGCGAAGTTTTCAAAGTGCGACTTTTGGATTCGCGAAGTCCAATTTCTTGGACACGTGGTTAATGAGCAGGGGATACACGTAAACCCAGCCAAGATTGAAGCCATCAAGAACTGGGAAGCACCCAAAACGCCGACTGAGGTGCGACAATTCCTAGGTCTGGCCGGTTACTAACGAAGATTCATTGAAGGATTTTCAAAGATTGCCCAACCACTGACATCCCTGACCCATAAAGACAAGAAGTTTGACTGGGGAGACAAACAGGAAACTGCTTTCAATTTGTTGAAGCAGAAACTATGTGATGCACCTATCCTATCCTTACCGGAAGGATGCGATGATTTCGTGGTGTATTGTGACGCCTCGAAACAAGGACTTGGTTGCGTGCTTATGCAACGCGAGAAGGTGATAGCATACGCTTCACGACAACTGAAGGTGCATGAGAAAAACTACACAACTCATGACCTTGAGTTGGGAGCCGTAGTATTTGCCTTGAAGATCTGGCGACACTACTTGTATGGCACGAAATGCACTATCTTTACCGATCATAAGAGTCTACAACACATATTCAACCAGAAAGAGTTGAACATGAGGCAACGAATATGGGTTGAACTCATAGGCGATTATGATTGCGCCATCAAGTACCATCCCGGTAAAGCAAACGTAGTGGCTGACGCGTTGAGTCGGAAGGAAACAACCAAACGCGTGCGTGCGCTACAACTCACGATTCATTCTGAACTATCAAATCAGATTCGAATCGCACAACAGGAAGCCCTGAAAGCTGAAAATCTCACTCTTGAAGCCATGCGTGATATGGATAAACAGATGAAAGCAAAAGATGACGGAGCTTACTACTTAATGGATCGAATTTGGATTCCACACTACGAGGGACTAAGAGAAGTAGTGATGGACGAAGCTCACAAGAGCCGGTATTCCGTACATCCGGGCTCTGACAAAATGTATCATGACTTGAAGACAACCTACTGGTGGCCGAACATGAAAGCCGAAATAGCAACTTACGTGAGTAAGTGTCTAACGTGCTCAAAGGTCAAGGTTGAGTACCAAAAGCCATCAGGGTTACTTCAACAACCAGAATTACCAATGTGGAAATGGGAGCAGATTTCCATGGACTTCATAACTAAACTGCCTAGGACAGCAAAGGGTTGCGATACCATCTGGGTTATCATAGACCGACTGACGAAATCTGCACATTTCCTACCCATCAAGGAGACTGACAAGCTGGACAAGCTCACTCGTATCTATCTGAAGGAAGTGGTTACTCGACATGGAGTACCAATCTCGATCATATCTGACCGCGACAGTCGATTCACGTCGCACTTCTGGAAGTCCTTGCATAAGGCTTTGGGTACGAGATTGGATATGAGTACCGCTTACCACCCGCAGACTGATGGGCAGAGTGAACGAACTATACAGACACTGGAGGACATGCTGCGGGCATGTGTTATCGACTTTGGTAGTAGCTGGGAGACTCACCTACCGTTAGTTGAGTTTTCTTACAATAACAGCTACCACACTAGCATCCAAGCTGCACCATTCGAGGCACTTTACGGACGTAAGTGTCGATCACCCATTTGCTGGGCGGAAGTTGGAGACAGCCAACTAACCGGTCCGGAGCTTGTGCACGAAACGACTGAAAAGATCGTGCAAATACGTAAACGGATGGCAGCAGCTCGAGACAGACAGAAAAGCTATGCTGATAAACGACGCAAACCGTTAGAGTTCCAGGTGGGAGACAGAGTGTTACTCAAGGTCTCGCCTTGGAAGGGAGTCATTCGGTTTGGCAAACGGGGAAAGTTGAACCCTCGATACATTGGACCTTTTGAGATCACCAAACGAATAGGCCCTGTAGCCTACGAGCTCAACCTGCCAGACGAGCTGAGCAGTGTGCACAACGTATTTCATATCTCGAACCTCAAAAAGTGTTTATCTGATGAAACACTTGTCATACCTCTTGAAGAGATACAAATCGACGAACAACTAAACTTCGTTGAGGAACCAGTAGAGATTATGGACCGGGAAACCAAGAAGCTCAAACTCAGTAAGATACCGATAGTGAAAGTGCGATGGAATTCGCGACGAGGACCGGAATTCACGTGGGAACGTGAAGACCAGATGAAACAAAAGTACCCACACCTGTTCGCGGAACAGACAAACACTGGCTACACAAGTTGAATTTCGGGACGAAATTCTTTCTAACAAGGGGAGGATGTGACACCCCGTAATTTCCAGGTCAGCTTTGAATTTATTTAAATGATTATTTAAATGCTTATTGTACACGTGGCACTAGAATTAGAATAATTTAGTGTGACATGTGGCAAACAGTACAAACACTGACACACAACAGGATAATTCGTGGAATTATCGTCAAACAACACACACGTGTCAAAGCACACGAACGTTGGTGAACGTCAAGCACATTGTGTAGCACAACACTCGAAACCTCACGAAACAGTCACACTTTGAACTTGGAAGTTCAAACAGGGCCAAACAATAGTTCGGAAGCGTGAAAACGACGACGAACGGGTCAGAACCATTGAAATAGGCTTATTGGGCTCTTCAGAGGCCCATCGCGGTACGCGATGGCCCAACTAGAAGCAGTGCCGCGATACGCGACAAACATCGCGGGGGTTTGACCTCCGGAATCCGCCGCGGTACGCGGAGATAATTTGAAAGCCCCATCGCGGTACGCGACAACGCCCAGTCGACAAAATCTTATAAATCCAAGACTAATGATGCCTATACTACTCCTTTTACTCAATTTCTCCGACTCTACACGCCATAACTCGTCCAACTTCGTCTTCCCCACTGTTTTTCTGCAAATTTCCACCATTGTTGAACCTTTGAAGCTCAAGAAACTTGAAGGAAGACCTTCTAGACCACCACTCTTCATTGCCACCTTCTTCCTCTCATCAAAACCCACGAACCAGGAGGTGTAGAAGTTGCTATCCTCACCATCTCAGGACCTCTGATGTGTTAGTTTAACACATCCATTTTTGTACATATTCGAGTCTGTTTTCGTTAGTTTTGTAAATATTTCGAGTCGATTTTAGTTCCCTTTTACATTTTAGTGTTTTTGTGTAGGAATGTGTCCCGGAGGAGCGGAAATGAAGGCAAACGGGCATCGGAATCAAGTGCGGGCGAAAAAACAAAGAAATAAAGGAAACTGACCCTAGGAGCATAACCTAGCGTGGCTTCTTGGCCCCAGCCTATGCGCCTGGCATCATCAGCCGCATCCGGGCACATAGCCTAGCCTCGTGCTTACCACTCTAGGCTATGCGCCCCAGATGGATTTTTAGCCTAAAACCCTAATTTCAAGCCCTCTTTAAATGGATCGCATTCCAGCCATTTTAGGGACCTTTTTCTGCGACTTTGGAACCCTAATCGAGCTAGGAGGCTGCTGGAGCTTAACCATGGAAGGAAGTGCTTGATTAGGGTTTGTAGAAGTGAAAAAGGAGCTTGTCTTTGAGTATTTTCCTTTTCTTTACATGTTCTTAGTTTAAAGATTTGATCTTTGATGTTTCTAGACTTTATTCAGACTTGTTTAGCTACTGTTAGCATGATTTGTGGCTAGATCTATGGTTGTATCTAGGTTTGGGATGATAAAGTTGTGATCTTTGATGATTTTGGACTTGATTTATGCTTAATGATGATATATGCTTTGTAATCAGTTGTAAAGATTGAAACTTTGATGGTTTTTACAGATGTTGAATGATTATATTTGGTGTATGTTTGATCCACATGTGTTTAGGAAGGTCTTTCCACACATAGATGCATGTTAGGCCTACTACTTTGTGTTTTATGTTAGTTTATGGGTTGTTGATCACATTCCATAGGATTAGACTTCACTAAGTATAATTATTTGCATGTGTAACCTAACCTAGAAATCCGGAAGGTGATAGGTTAGATGGTTGGTCTCTTACACTTAGGATTTTTGAGTTAAACGACCCGGAAGGGCGTTGTCTTAGATCTACTTAGTGTTAGTGTCAATCCATGTCAAAGTTGTCAACTTTATGGCTCTCTAGTGTCTTAGGATACAAACGGATGGAGAAATCCGGGAGGTGATCCACCCGTTAGAGTGCAATTGCATGTCGGGGAATCCGGAAGGATACCCGATTGACTAGTGCATATATTACAGCCTTAGGATTCCTATTGGAGTTGCCTGGTATCTGATTTGGGTCCCCTTTAGGTCTTTCTTAGTCTGTTCATTAAGATCCTAGTCTTCATCCTTAATAAATCAGTCCAGATCAGCATCTGACACACTTTTGATTCCCAGCCTAGATACACCAGTTTTCCTCACTGCAGTTAGATTCCAGTTTCATTATCAGTTTTAGTTTACTATTTTAGTGTAGTTGTTAATTTAGTGGTTTCAGTCAGTTCAGTCAGATTAGGTTATCAGTTGCACCAAAACCCCCCTCTTTTACCTTAATTAGTTCACAGTCTAGGTCTAGTTTGTTATACTAGTGTCCATTGGTTCGATATCCGGACTTCCATCAGCTATTCTGCCACCGACAGGTACACTTGCCTTAGGAGCGGTCTAGTTTAGGTTTTCCGATTATTACTAGGTGTTAGGTTAGGTATAGGTCTAGGATTAGATTTTGGGTCTTTAGCTTAGGTTAATTAGCTTTAATTTAGTCTTGTTTTTAGTATACTGAGATGCTGCCAAAGGGAGTGGCGATGCCTTTCATAAAAATTCTCGTAGAATCGAGAATGGAGTTTTCATTCTGTACATGCCAGATCATGAATTAGTAACTGCATCCAATTTCTAAAAAAATCCCAATTGTTTCGGAGATACATTAGTTACGTTTATATATGAAAAATCACCCGCTATTTTTAAGGCCTATTTCTTTTTTTATCCCGAAATTATGAATTGAGCTCGTATAGGCATTTTGGACGAAATGATGAAAAGGGCTGCATTTGCCAGAGAATTGGGAGTTCCTATCGTAATGCATGACTACCTAACAGGGGGATTCACTGCAAATAATGAAACTTCGATAGAAAATTGCACAGAAACAGCTGATAGCACTTACTCCTGGTAATTATATTGAAGCTCATAATTGGTTGAAGATCACTAGACGTTTCGGAGGAACAATATCACCATTTTTGTTCAATAAGATACCAAAGTGGATGATTGACTCCGCATCAAGTTTTTGGCGCCGTTGCCGGGGACACTAGGCAATAGCGAAACTAGCTTTGATTGTGTCTGTGTTTCTCTTTGTTTGTGAGTCTTTTGTGGTGAGTCTTGTGAGTCTAGGTTTTATTTTTTAGGTTTTAAGTCTTTAGTCTGAATTCAGTACATCATGTATGGATATAGATCTAGAGAGGATATGAATGCATGGTTGGGAGATGCCAGGGGAAAAAGAGATAGAGAAATCCAAGATATCATTAAGTGCATAACAGCATCCCGTGTGAAAAATCAGGGACGATTTACATACGACCAGGATGGTAACTACTTGGGATTTCAATTTCAGCATGATGATAAAGAAGAGGAGGAGGAAGGTGAAGTTGATTTGGAAGATGAAGTCACTGAAGAACAATCTTGGGAAGATGAGTTTGGTGAGGAGCTGCTTGATATACCATCTGTTGTAGGGGAGGATTTGCATTTTGACCCACTTGGTGATCTACAGATGTTAGAGGAATTTTTAAATGGAGAACTAAGTGTGGGTATCCAGGTGGAAGCTCAAGAGTTTGTTGAGGAGACCATAGAGATGGAAGTTGAGCTACCTATGATCGAAGAAGAAGTGTTAGTGGAAGAAGTAGAGCACCAGAGCCGGCCCGTAGGGAAGATAGAGGATGGAACCCCATTGAAACTCACAGAACCTTGGGAGAAGGCAACAAAAAGGAAGGTAGTGGATCCAAACCGACTGAAGAAAAGGAGAACCAAGCCAGCAAGGTTTGTGCACAACCATTCTCCACATTACATGCCACACATCAGGTTTGGTCCTGGTAAGTTTAAATATTGGTGGCCTGACTCATTCAAATATGTTAAAATGTTCTTCAATTCCATTGGTTTGATTTTTAATCATGGGAGAAAGGAATTGAATGGTTTGGACAGAGGATGGATTAAAGAGAAGCCTCCTGACTAAGGTTATATTAGGGATTCGGGCTTCGGCCCAATTTGTATATATTGTACATAGCTTAGTTAAGTATTTTAGTTTAGAATATCGAGTCTTATGTGATTGTGATGCACTTATGCTCATACGATTATGTCAGATTAAAGCGTGGGTAATTGTCATCTACGTTTGATATCCATTTCGGACAGATGGGTACCATCCCATACTTAAAATCTGATCACTTTATGCATCACCGATCATTTAACTCGGTTTCTTTGATTTTTGTTTAAATTTTTTTATATAAGATTTTATTTTAGAAAAATGTTAGTTTAAAAATTAGAATTTAATTTAGTTTAGGGTTTAAGTTAGTTTTGAATTTTATTTAGTTTTAATTTTTATTTGTTTATTTAATTAGAATTTAATTAGTTTAATTTTTTTCAAATTTCTATTTTATCTTATTAGATTTTTAATTTTTTTAGTTCTTAAAAATTTTAAGTAATTAGGATTTTAGTTAAATTCCGTTAGAAGCTTTTATTTCTTTAGTTATAGTTAATTAGGAATTATTTTAGTTTAAAATGTAATTAGTTTAAATTTTTAGATTTTTCTTTTATCTAGGATCATTTTTAAAATAAAAAATATATATATGTATATATAAAAAATATATATATAATAATAACAATAAATAATTATTTGTTGTTTGTTGTTTGTATTATTAACTGTATATGTTGTTTATTTGTTAATTGTATTTTAATGTTGTTGTTGTTTACGTTAGTTGTATTATTGTATAAATATTGTTTATAATTGTTGTTGTTGTTGTATGATTATTTCAAATTGTATATTATTGTTTATGTTGTAACATTGTTCTAATGTTGTTTGTATTATTGTAATTCATTTGTTGTATTAACAATTGTATATGAGTTGCGATTGTATATAGAAAGGCGCGCGGCTCTACTCACGACACAATTGCAAATTATCAGGGAGTCCGTCGCTTTACTTTGTTGTATTCTAGTTTTTATTATCTTTCGCCAGTTCTAAATCCACATTGAGGACAATGTGTTGTTCTAAGTGTGGGTATGACAGGCTGGCGCCTTTTAATTTTAATTTTTGTAAATTAAGTCATTGTATAGTTGAAGTCAAATTTTGAATAAATTTTTTAAGTTTTTGTAAATAAATAAAAACTTGTAATTAAATAAATCAAATTGTAAATATTTTAAGTTAAAAATACAAAAAAATTTAAAAAAATTTAAAATTTACAAAAAATTATTTTTTCTTTCAATTGAGTCAGTTGTAAATATTATTCAAGTCAGTATTTGAGTCTTTTTATTTTCAGTTAATCTAGTTGGTTTGTTTGAGATCTTAATTTGCAGTCTGGTTTTAACCGCTCGTACTCAATTACATTCGGGTGGCGACTACTTAGGCTATTACATATGCAAACGACCGACTGAATTGACTGACTTCTTTTCGGATTAGACTCACGTTTGCTGACTCTACGTTATCAGCTAAGTCTTTTCCACTTTTTATCTTATTTTATCTTTCTGTAAATATTCTATTATTTGAATTTTGCATATTCTGATTGGGTCTAGAGTTTTAGGTTGTATATAGTTAGAGTCTTGAGAAAAAGTTCCTTGGATTTAGCTTGCACCTAATAAATGGAAGATGATCGGATTTTGATTAGGGCTTTAGGTTTTATAGGCTAACTTGTGTATTGATATGGGATTTGTTGGTAGGCCCAGCCGATAGAAAGTTCCTTAGGATTGACAGAATAAACCTAAATTCAAGATTCTTGTGGGTTTAAGACTTGGAAAATTCGGGAAATCTGAAACTAAGTAATAGTGAATAAAGGAACCTCTGTAAACTAACAACCTAGATTTCTTAAAATTTAAACCTGGCACATATGTTCTCTTTTTATGAAAATAAATCCGAGACTTATGGCGCCCGCTAAATAAAAGAAATTCCACAATCCACTAAGTAAGCTGAGCCTGTGCAAATAAAAGAAAGAGAGAATAAGAGCTAAAAAGCAGTTGTCATACCCCGGCTCACAACCGAGTGAAACAGTGCTGTAATACGCTCAAGTGAGGTAAAAGAAAAAGAAAAATGAGAGAATAAAAAGGCAAAATGCTCACACCTTCATCCATCTCCATCATTAGGTTAAAATTTTAACTTTATCTAGGTAGTTTGAATACAGAGGTAGGTTTAAGTCTATAGATTTAATCATGTGCCTTGAAAGTTGTTGTTTAGGATTAAGATAACTCGTTTTGGCCTAGGGATGGGATCCATAGGATGAATGATTAAACTTGAACATAAATAAATCATGATTAGGGAACTTGAAATTGGTGTTTGGGTTTAGAATTGGACCTTTATACCAATAATCGCGGTTAATACACAAAGATTTAAGATTGTTAAATCATTGCATATTAAAAACCTAGCCCTGATCTATGATTCCATTTTGTTAGCTTTTTCGAGGACGAAAAAGGTTTAAGTGTGGGTATTTTTGATGTGTTAGTTTAACACATCCATTTTTGTACATATTCGAGTCTGTTTTCGTTAGTTTTGTAAATATTTCGAGTCGCTTTTAGTTCCTTTTTACATTTTAGTGTTTTTGTGTAGGAATGTGTCCCGGAGGAGCGGAAATGAAGGCAAACGGGCATCGGAATCAAGTGCGGGCGAAAAAACAAAGAAATAAAGGAAACTGACCCTAGGAGCATAGCCTAGCGTGGCTTCTTGGCCCCAGGCTATGCGCCTGGCATCATAAGCCGCATCCGGGCACATAGCCTAGCCTCGTGCTTACCACGCTAGGCTATGCGCCCCAGATGGATTTTTAGCCTAAAACCCTAATTTCAAGCCCTCTATAAATGGATCGCATTCCAGCCGTTTTAGGGACCTTTTTCTGCGACTTTGGAACCCTAATCGAGCTAGGAGGCTGCTGGAGCTTAACCATGGAAGGAAGAGCTTAATTAGGGTTTGTAGAAGTGAAGAAGGAGCTTGTCTTTGAGTATTTTCCTTTTCTTTACATGTTCTTAGTTTAAAGCTTTGATCTTTGATGTTTCTAGACTTTATTCAGACTTGTTTAGCTACTGTTAGCATGATTTGTGGCTAGATCTATGGTTGTATCTAGGTTTGGGATGATAAAGTTGTGATCTTTGATGATTTTGGACTTGATTTATGCTTAATGATGATATATGCTTTGTAATCAGTTGTAAAGATTGAAACTTTGATGGTTTTTACAGATGTTGAATGATTATATTTGGTGTATGTTTGATCCACATGTGTTTAGGAAGGTCTTTCCACATATAGATGCATGTTAGGCCTACTACTTTGTGTTTTAGGTTAATTTATGGGTTGTTGATCACATTTCATAGGATTAGACTTCACTAAGTATAATTATTTGCATGTGTAACCTAACCTAGAAATCCGGAAGGTGATAGGTTAGATGGTTGGTCTCTTACACTTAGGATTTTTGAGTTAAACGACCCGGGAGGGTGTTGTCTTAGATCTACTTAGTGTTAGTGTCAATCCATGTCAAAGTTGTCAACTTTATGGCTCTCTAGTGTCTTAGGATACAAACGGATGGAGAAATCCGGGAGGTGATCCACCCGTTAGAGTGCAATTGCATGTCGGGGAATCCGGAAGGATACCTGATTGACTAGTGCATATATTACAGCCTTAGGATTCCTATTGGAGTTGCCTGGTATCTGATCTGGGTCCCCTTTAGGTCTTTCCTAGTCTGTTCATTAAGATCCTAGTCTTCATCCTTAATAAATCAGTCCAGATCAGCATCTGACACACTTTTGATTCCCAGCCTAGATACACCAGTTTTCCTCACTGCAGTTAGATTCCAGTTTCATTATCAGTTTTAGTTTACTATTTTAGTGTAGTTGTTAATTTAGTGGTTTCAGTCAGTTCAGTCAGATTAGGTTATCAGTTGCACCAAACCATCTCTTTTACCTTAATTAGTTCACAGTCTAGGTCTAGTTTGTTATACTAGTGTCCATTGGTTCGATATCCGGACTTCCATCAGCTATTCTGCCACCGACAGGTACACTTGCCTTAGGAGCGGTCTAGTTTAGGTTTTCCGATTATTACTAGGTGTTAGGTTAGGTATAGGTCTAGGATTAGATTTTGGGTCTTTAGCTTAGGTTAATTAGCTTTAATTTAGTCTTGTTTTTAGTATACTGACCGCCCGCATCAACCTCAGTAGCTTGTGAAGGTAGTACTTCAACCCTTGTGGCTTAAAACCACCATACTTCGCATCTACACGCTCACAAGCACACATGCAAGCCCCATGGTCTTGCATGCACGAATTTTCCTTTATTTTAATCTGGGTTTGTTGATATCTCAGTGTTTTATGATGATCTAAAGTGATTAGATGATGTTTTATGACGATTTAAGATGTTGGGTTTAAGCCTTGGTGCTTAAAATGATGTCTTGTGACATTGTATTGCCATGCATGTATGATCCATGACTATTGGAATGATTTTGATTATTGATAGATGTTTATTGATTATATTAGAAGGATAACTCATGGTTAGATTGTGATAAAATGATTAAAATGTGATTTAATGGAATTCTTTCCATATTTAGTAACTTTTAGTTACAAGATGATTGCTTTGGATGAGTTTATGAACATGCATGTAACTAGGTATGTTGCTAGAGTGTTAATATGATTATTAGAGTGCTTGGAATGTGATTTTAATAATGTTATGGTCATTTTTGGGCATAGTTACTATATTTAGTAACTTTTTGAGCCAAAGTATTGATAGATAATGATTTGAGCTATGTGGGCATGATTAAATGATGTTAGATTGGTTATTATGATGATTTGTAACATAAAAATGGATTAGGAATGTTTAGGTGGTCATTTTATTGCAAAAACAACAAAGTTACTATTTATGGTAACTTTATTTTTAGAAAAACCGATTTGTAAATATTTTGAATGATTCGAGCATGCTAAATGATTTATTATGTTATAATATGTGGATTAGATGCTAAGTTAGATGATTTCCGATGTCACGTATGCAATAAATGGAAACTTTCCATTTTAGGAAACTTTTATGTGCAAACATGTTGTAACCGACTTATGTGACTTCGTATGATGATGTGTTATGTGTTAACATGATCACGTAGGACTAACGAGCATGCTAGAACTCTAAAACCGTTATGCTTTGTGAACTTTCCATAAATGGAAACTTACTATAAATAGTAAGTTGTCCATAGACGCGACATGCGCGTCTTGCACACGACGAACACTTACACGATTGCTACACGATTCACAAACCGTCACACGGTTCACCAACGGGTCGTTGACTTGACACGGTCAACTCTGGTCAAACTTGGTCAAACACGGTCATTGTGGGCCAACACAGTCAAACACGGTCAATGTGGACCAACACGAGCAAACATGGTCATTGTGGACCGACACGGACAAACATGCACAACCAAGGGTTGTTGGGTACAGACACGAGCACTAACACGAACACTAGCACGGACACTTACACAAACTCACGTACGGTTTACGATATAGGTTGCCGGTGACCGACACGCATTTCGACGCAGGAGCTTACGCTTGATTTACACCTACTTCACTAAGGTGAGTTTACGGCCCCTCTTTACTCTTTTTCAAACGCTTTTAAATAGGGGGAGAATACTAGTTACATCGAGTCAAACATTTATTACTGTACAAACATATTTGGTGTATGCTGGTTTATTGGACAAACATTAAGTGTTGAACTCGTATTAAGCCCTCACAAAGTCTTACCGTTAATGTACGAACAACGTGGTAGATTTGGATGGATCCATTAGGGAATGACTAACCCCACGGGGCACTATGTTGACTGGATGTCATAACCCGTGCAAATTCTGACCTAACTTGCTATGCATACGAGGCATAGCGAAGGCAAGGACAAATGTCACACCCCGAGCCGGCGGGGTTGGATCGGAGTCCCCGCCGGGCGGAAGGTTCCCGGGGCGTGATATCGCGGATGATAATCATGATGATCAGATTGTTTACATAGCATCAACGTTTAAGAATATCTAAAGCACAACCAAATGATATATAGGATTACAAAGTTAAATTATAATAGCAATGTTCTGCAATTTAACTCAGTAAACCTAATCAAAAGAATAATGTTTATATCTTGTATATATACAAGATATCAAAAGTAATGTGTATCATCAACAGAATATGTGCTTCTTCCAAAAGTCTACTAGGTCCTCTATCTGGGTAGCCTAGTATGCATATCCAAGAGCTTATGCTTAAACCTGTTCTTCACCTGAGAAAGCATGTAAAAAGATCAAGTCAACACAACGGTTGGTGAGTTCATATAGTTTATAAGTTTAAAAATAGTTTCACAAACCTCCTTCGGTAAAACCTTAACCTCATTAACTCCACCTGTAATATCCAAGTTGGTATGCTTATATATAGGGCATATGTAAGGGAACAAGCCCTAGCCAACATCCCACCACATACTAACCCGGATATGACATTGTTGTTAATAATAATTAAGCATTTTACCTACCAAACAACTCAATTCTCATCAAAGCCTTTGTTATCTGTTTCAATGTTTTCATGTCTAATGTATTCGTACGTGTTAGTTTCTCATCATGTTTATCAAGCATCATAGATTCACACACACATAGTTTAGCATTTACATATCTCCTATAAGCAGACAAAAGCTCTGGAATACCAGTAGTTTAGCAATTACATGTCTCTTATATAGATAACAGCTTAGCATTCAACAAGTTCATGTTTAGCCTTTACATACCTCTTATAAGCGGACAAAAGCTCTGGAATACCAGACGTTCAGCAATTACATGTCCCTTATAACCAGGTAATAGCTCCGTAACGTTACGTTTATGTTTAGCCTTTACATACCTCATATAAGCCGACACAAGCTCTGGAATACCAGACGTTTAGCAATTACGTGTCCCTTATAACCAGGTAATAGCTTAGAATCGATACTTTCATGTTTAGCCTTTACATACCTCATATAAGCCGACAAAAGCTCTGGATTACCAGTAGTTTAGCAATTACATGTCCCTTATAACCAGGTAATAGCTGAGTATCATTACGTTTATGTTATTACATGTATCTCACCCCATAGGTACAAGCTCTGGAATACCAGACGTTCAGCAATTACGTAGTCTATGGTTAGATACATGTATGATGGCCTAGTAGCATGCAATAGTATCAAGTCTCATGTAATTGAATCAAGTATTATGTATTTGTATCAAGTATCATGTAATCGTATCCAGTATCATGTATTGTATCAAGTCTCATGTAATTGAATCAAGTATCATGTATTTGTATCATGTCACATGTAATTGTATCGAGTCTTATGTATTTGCATCAAGTATCATGTAATGGTATCAAGTAACCAACAATTGATTTTAAGCATCTAGCTTAAAGTAAAGGTTTCAATCATAAGTAATCATGATTATGTTTTAAAGCATTAAATAACATTTCAATAAAAATGTTTAACATGCTTCTCAGTCCCGAATTTAAAACAAATAAGTTTGAAAGGGGACAAATGAACTCACCTTAGGTCCGAAGTGCTTGACTAAATAGAATAAGAATGCACGCTCTCTTTGTTTGTATTTGATATGATGTTCACGTTCCTGTATTGATTTCATAATGTTTGTAGTTTATAAGTATAAGTTTGTAAAGGTTCGTGACAAGTGTAAGTGTTAGTGTTAGCCCTATTGTTGGCTAACACTCGTGAGTCTCGGTCGTCATTCGGCCCTTATCAAATTGTGGCTAATATCACATTGTCGCAACATTTGAATTTAAAATGGTTTGTGATAGTATAGTTGAAATTGCTACTAAAGTATTTCACCATGTTATAGTAATTACCATCCGATTATTTGCATGGTATCCACCATTAATTAGTTTAAGTGTTAGATTACATTCTGAAACATGTAAGCCAAGTATGATAGTGTTTGACCTAACCACCAATTCTTTGGGCCGAATGAGTGGGCTTTGGACCAAATTGAACACATGTGAGTCGAAGAACTCCTAATGGGCCAGTTGGGTTTGTATTAGGCTCACATGATATGAAATTGGGCCAAGTATAGTTGGTCGCGGGCCAAGAAATAACCGAAATCTAGGCTAATCAATTTGTCAATTAACATGATGAAATCGACACTATAACATGGGCCGGCCGTGGGTTTGGGCTGAAATGGCTACTTGGGCCGAGAGGTGGTTGCTGGGCCGAGTTAGATAGGCTGTTGGGCCTGTTTGTCGATGTTGGGCCAGCCACAAGTTACGTTTCCGTTCAAGAATAGCCGGCTCTGCATGGTTCCAGCGAACCTATGGTTTACACAACCAAGGTTCGTGATTCAAGAGTGAAGGGTTCGGTGGAATCAAGCAGGTTCGTCGTGGGTTGGTAGCTCCTAGTGATCGCAAGGTTCGGCAGCTAGCTCACCCCAGGTTCTTCGTTGGGGTTCGGTGCTGGTATTTGGCCGAAGGTTCGCTGCATGTTGGGCCAAGGGTTCGTTCAGCATGTAGAGGGTTCGCAGCCCAGCTAGGTTCGGTGGTAGGTGTAGGTTAACAAGGTTCGTTCGTCTGGGAAGGGTTCGTCTGTCAGAACAAGCAACCAGGGTTCGCCTCTACCAAACAAGATTCGGCCATGTGGATATCCCAGGTTGAGAGTTCGCTGTGGGGAAGGTGATGCCACATAGGTTCGTTGAGCTGTGCAAGGGTTCGGTTCTAATGGTTCGGCCACCCTTACAGGTTCGGCCGCCCCATGGCTGCAACTCACGAACCACCATCGTCATCATCAGCTTCACTAGGTCTGCGAGATGATTCTAAACAACTACAAGTTACCGCCTAACGAGATCGTGTAGATGTGTATAAGGTTCGAACCCAGATTAGGGTTTTCAGTCGACAAATGGGTTTAGAAACCCTATTATTTTGAATATTCTAGGCTCGTTACCTCGGAAATGGTTGGTTGTTTCGCCCGATCTACTGTACTTCCTGATAGTAGGGATCAAGATCTTCGTTTATGCTCCAAGAACACGCAATTTGGTTGAGTTTTGATCAAGATTTAGAGCTTCAAAGTGACAAAAATGGTGATTTTGTGGGTAGAGAGAGAGACGAACGGGAAGAAGATGGTAGAGAGAGAGGGAGTATGCATTAAATGAGGAATTTATCCTCATTTGGTGCTTAAATACCCCGCGGGTATTCGGGTTCGTTTCGGTTGCTCGGTTCGTAGTTTCGTCGCGTATCCGGCACTTTACGCGCGTTCTTCGTAATTTAAATAAAATGAATTATTTTAGGATAACTAAATTATAATTATCATTAGAAATTATATAAAATATCGTTGCGTATAATTAAATATCGAATTATAATATTTTACGCGTTTTAATAATTATTCGCGATTTAAGAAAATAGTTTCGTTTACAAAAATATTTTATGATGAGTTTCAAAATTGTAAAATAGGAAATATTTTATTTCCTTAAAATTATGATCGATCGCATCGTTATTCGTTACGTTTCATCAGATCGCGTCGCCATCGCGCGTATTCGTTCGAATCGTCATTCGAACGAACACGACGATGGTTTGGCTTTCTGATTCTTGTTTTCTACAGTTAAATCATTATTTCAGAACGTTAAACTTTCAGAATCATTCGTACAGATCGTCACCTATACGAATAACTCGCCGGTTTAGCATTCCGTAACAATAACCGTTATAAATTTCGTTTTGTTTAACTTAACCTCACATACGTATACACCAAATAGTATCACATCAAGTATTTATGTTTCAACACTGTGTTGTCTGACATGTTTTCTGACTGTTAAACCCTAAGGTTTAAGTCAGATTCAGACAATCGTTTAATAGTTTCATGATAATCGAATGTATAAATAGTCTAAACATAGTTTAATGAAATGTGTACCTGAATCACTGTTCATGTTTACTGTTACGATCACTGTTCCGGCACGCGTCCGGCACTGATGTTACAGTCTCCCCTTGTTAGAGAAATTTCGTCCCGAAATTTAAGACTCGTTATTTCGGTACGACTTCCTCGGCAAAGAGTTGGGGATACTTGTTTCTCATGTGATCTTCACGTTCCCAAGTAAACTCAGGTCCGCGCTTTGAGTTCCAACGAACTTTAACAATAGGAATACGACTTCGTCTCAGTTGCTTGACCTTGCGATCCATGATCTCCAATGGTTCTTCAACAAAACGTAGATGTTCATCCAATTGAATTTCTTCAACTGGTATGATAAGAGTTTCATCAGTAAGGCATTTCTTCAAGTTTGAGACGTGAAACACGTCATGTACACCACTAAGTTCATCTGGTAGACTCAATCTGTATGCTACAGGACCAATACGTTCGATGATCTCGAACGGTCCCACGTATCGTGGTGTCAATTTGCCTTTCTTTGCGAATCGAACTACGCCCTTCCAAGGGGAAACCTTTAGCATAACACGATCTCCCACTTGGAATTCCAACGGCTTGCGCCGTTTATCTGCATAGCTCTTTTGTCTACTTCGTGTTGCTTGTAACCTTTGTTGTATTTGAGCAATCTTGTCTGTAGTTTCTTGAATAAGTTCTGGCCCAGTGATACGGTTATCTCCTACTTCCGACCAACAGATCGGTGATCGACATTTTCGACCATAAAGAGCCTCGAATGGGGCACAACCGATGCTGCTGTGATAACTGTTGTTATAGGAGAACTCGATTAGTGGCAAGTGAGAATCCCAATTACCACCGAAGTCTAGAACACAAGTTCTTAACATATCCTCCAGGGTCTGAATAGTACGTTCGCTTTGACCATCCGTTTGTGGATGATAAGCTGTACTCAAGTTTAATTGCGTCCCTAGAGATCTCTGCAATGATTGCCAGAACCTTGATGTAAATCTGCTATCACGATCTGAAATGATAGACAATGGCACACCATGGCGTACCACTATCTCGTTGATGTAAAGCTTTGCTAGTTTATCCATCGTGTACGTTTCTCGCATCGGCAAGAAGTGAGCAGATTTGGTTAATCGATCAACGATAACCCAAATGGTATCATGTCCACTGGAAGTGCGGGGTAGCTTGGTAACAAAGTCCATAGCTATTTGTTCCCACTTCCATAGTGGTATTTCAGGCTGTTCCAGCAAACCAGATGGTTTCTGGTGTTCTGCCTTCACTTTAGCACACGTAAGGCATCTACCAACATACTCAGCTATGTCTTTCTTCATACCCGGCCACCAATAAAATGCACGTAAGTCTTGGTACATTTTATCAGCACCGGGATGCACAGAGTACTTGGTTTTGTGTGCTTCATCAAAAATAAGTTTCCTTAACTCATCTACTGCAGGAATCCAAATACGATCCTTGAAGTAAACAAGTTCATCGGGTTTTGTTTCCAAATGTTTCTCCACACCGCAATCTAAGTCTTTCTTCAAATTTCCTCGTTCAATTGCTTCCTGTTGTGCTTGCCTAATGTGATCGTGTAAACTTGTCTGCACAGTCATTCCCATTGCTCTGACGCGCAAGGGTTTGACCCGTTCCTTCCGGCTCAAGGCATCAGCAACAACGTTTGCCTTGCCCGGATGGTACTTAATCACACAGTCATAGTCATTCAGAAGCTCAACCCAACGTCGCTGTCGCATGTTGAGTTCCTTCTGATCTAATATGTGTTGCAGACTTTTGTGGTCTGTAAATATGGTACACTTGGTTCCATATAAGTAATGCCTCCAGATCTTCAGTGCAAACACCACTGCTCCCAATTCCAGATCATGAGTTGTGTAGTTCTTCTCATGAATCTTTAATTGTCTCGAAGCATAGGCAATGACTTTGTCCCGCTGCATAAGTACACAGCCAAGTCCCTGATGGGATGCATCACAATAAACAACAAAGTCATCACAACCATCTGGGAGGGATAAGATCGGAGCATCACACAGCTTTTGTTTCAATGTCTGAAAGGCTTCTTCTTGCTTTTGCTCCCAAACGAACGGCTCACTTTTCTGTGTTAGCTTCGTGAGTGGCAGAGCTATCTTAGAAAAGTTCGAGATGAACCTTCTGTAATAACCTGCTAAGCCTAGAAAAGAACGTATCTCCGTAGGTGTCTTCGGAGTGTCCCAATCTTTTATCGCCTCGATCTTGGCAGGATCAACGTGAATTCCCTCACTGTTAACAACGTGACCTAGGAATTGAACCTCTTTTAACCAAAACTCACACTTAGAGAATTTGGCATAGAGTTTCTCTTCCTTTAACAGTTCCAAGATCGTTCTCAGATGTTGTTCGTGTTCTGCTTTGCTTTTAGAATAGATCAATATGTCATCAATGAAAACAATAACAAATTGATCTAAGTACGGCTTACACACACGGTTCATGAGGTCCATGAAAACCGCAGGTGCATTCGTCAAACCAAAAGGCATCACCATGAACTCGTAATGCCCGTACCTGGTACGAAACGCCGTCTTGGGTATGTCTTCGTCTTGTACTCTAAGCTGATGGTATCCGGAACGCAGATCGATCTTCGAAAAGTACTGAGCTCCTTGCAACTGATCAAATAAATCATCAATCCTCGGTAATGGATACCGATTCTTGATGGTTAATTTGTTTAGCTCCCTGTAGTCTATGCACATCCGAAAGGATCCATCCTTCTTTTTCACGAATAAAACCGGAGCTCCCCAAGGTGAGTAGCTCGGTCGGATGAAACCTTTGTCAAGCAGTTCCTGTAGTTGGTTAGATAATTCCTGCATCTCCGAAGGTGCTAACCTATAAGGAGATTTAGCAACAGGCGTTGCTCCAGGAATCAGGTCAATACGAAACTCTACCGGTCGCACAGGAGGCAAACCAGGTAGATCTTCAGGAAACACCTCAGGATATTCTCTCACTATCGGTACGTCTTGTAATGTTTTCTTGTCTTTGTCTTTCTCCACCATATGAGCCAAGAATGCTATGCACTTCTTTTGCAGACACTTACGCGCTTTTATGCATGATATGATCTTTACGTTTCTCTTGGCTTGATCCCCACGAACTTCCAATACACGATCATCCGTTACTGGAATCCGAAGTAGCTTCTCGGAACAGATGACTTCAACTCGATTGAGTGAGAGCCAATCCATTCCCACGATGATATCGAAACTGCCCAACTCCATCGGCAACAAATCGATGGAAAATGTATGATCTATAAGTGTAAGTGGGCAGTTCCTAAGTATAGTGCTAACTGTAACTTGTTTCCCATTAGCTACTTCAATAATGTAAGGGGAGTCTAAAGTATCCTCAGTAAGGCTAAGTTGTCGTGCAAAATCAGATGAAATAAAACTCTGGTCTGCACCAGTATCAAATAGTATGGATGCATAAGAGTCATGTAAAAGAAATGTACCAGTGACCACATTAGGGTCCTGACGTGCAGCATTGGCTCCGATGACAAAAGCTCGTCCACGAGGTGCTTGTGCTCCAGCTTGCACCTTCTTTGGACAGTTGCGGGAGAAGTGACCTGGTTCCCCGCAGTTGTAGCAGTCTCTGTTGTTGTTATTGCCTGGGTTCTGTGGTGGTGGTGGTAGTGCTCTTGTTGCAGTGTTGGTTGCTTGATTCACCGCAAAGCGACATTTGTTAACCCAGTGGCCATACCGGCCACAATTCGTGCACTTCCTGCATTGAGCACCAACAGGATGATGATACTTGCAGTTTGTGCACTGGGGATATTCCCCTCCATAACCCCTAGTAGTAGGATTGACAGGTGCTGCAGGTGCCTGTCGCAGAGGGGTAACGGCTGCATAATTCTTGACAACCTTTTGTTTCTTTTTCTGATGGTACTCGGGCTTCTTCGATGTTGTTTCTTTGGCTTTTCCAGCATCATCTTTCAAGACTCCAGACTTTACCATTACCTTGGTAAGCTTAGCTGAGAGGGAAATGGCTGACTCCAAAGTAGCAGGATATGAACCCAGTACAACGCTTTGTATACATGAAGGTAGTCCTGCCACATAGCGATCAATTAGTTTCTCCAAGGTCGGTACCATTTCTGGCACCAGGGCTACCAGTTCATGATAGCGATTGGTAAAAGTCATATGATCAGCTCCCTTCATCTCATGATTCGAGAGCTCAATCTCCAGTTGTTGTAGTTCATGTTTCGGGCAAAACTCATTCCTCAGAAGAAGCTTAAATTCTGCCCAGGGCATCGCCATAGCTTCGTCTCTTCCCTTGGCTCTTATCTGTGCGTTCCACCAAGTCAAAGCTCGCTTGCTGAAAGAACCAGCTGCATAGCGAACTTTGTGATGCTCTGGACAACCGCTGATGTCCAAAGTATTTTCCATTTTCTCAAGCCATTGGATCAGTCCAACAGCTCCTTCAACTCCGGTAAAGCTCGGGGTTTGCATCCTACAAAGGACTTGTAGGAGCAATCCGAAGTATGACCAGTGTTCCCACTAGCCTCGCCTGTAGTGTGACCAGAAGTGTTGCCTTGTCCTTGAATCCTGTTTATCATCTCTGGGATGACATCCTTTAGTTGACTCGTCAGCTGGGTACTCAGTAGTGTCGCCAAGGCGATAGTAGCAGGATCCAGTGTCGGTGTATTGCTTGAGCCTGGTGGTGGAGAGTGCGGAGGAGGAGGAGGTGGCGGTGGTGAATCTGGTGGTGTAGGAGTCGATGAGTGAGGAGCAGAGACTTGCGGAGTAGGTTGTTTTCTCGGCGGCATTCTGATCATAACCAAAAGAATTTGGTTAGTGCAATGATCGAATGCAGAAAACATAATGCAAACTTAAGTCTTAAGTTCTCTACATGAGGGTCCCTAAGTTATAGTCTAGGCCAAACCGTTTTAGTAAATGACCTATTATTCTCTATAACCTTGAGCTCTGATACCAATCTGTCACACCCCGAGCCGGCGGGGTTGGATCGGAGTCCCCGCCGGGCGGAAGGTTCCCGGGGCGTGATATCGCGGATGATAATCATGATGATCAGATTGTTTACATAGCATCAACGTTTAAGAATATCTAAAGCACAACCAAATGATATATAGGATTACAAAGTTAAATTACAATAGCAATGTTCTGCAATTTAACTCAGTAAACCTAATCAAAAGAATAATGTTTATATCTTGTATATATACAAGATATCAAAAGTAATGTGTATCATCAACAGAATATGTGCTTCTTCCAAAAGTCTACTAGGTCCTCTATCTGGGTAGCCTAGTATGCATATCCAAGAGCTTATGCTTAAACCTGTTCTTCACCTGAGAAAGCATGTAAAAAGATCAAGTCAACACAACGGTTGGTGAGTTCATATAGTTTATAAGTTTAAAAATAGTTTCACAAACCTCCTTCGGTAAAACCTTAACCTCATTAACTCCACCTGTAATATCCAAGTTGGTATGCTTATATATAGGGCATATGTAAGGGAACAAGCCCTAGCCAACATCCCACCACATACTAACCCGGATATGACATTGTTGTTAATAATAATTAAGCATTTTACCTACCAAACAACTCAATTCTCATCAAAGCCTTTGTTATCTGTTTCAATGTTTTCATGTCTAATGTATTCGTACGTGTTAGTTTCTCATCATGTTTATCAAGCATCATAGATTCACACACACATAGTTTAGCATTTACATATCTCCTATAAGCAGACAAAAGCTCTGGAATACCAGTAGTTTAGCAATTACATGTCTCTTATATAGATAACAGCTTAGCATTCAACAAGTTCATGTTTAGCCTTTACATACCTCTTATAAGCGGACAAAAGCTCTGGAATACCAGACGTTCAGCAATTACATGTCCCTTATAACCAGGTAATAGCTCCGTAACGTTACGTTTATGTTTAGCCTTTACATACCTCATATAAGCCGACACAAGCTCTGGAATACCAGACGTTTAGCAATTACGTGTCCCTTATAACCAGGTAATAGCTTAGAATCGATACTTTCATGTTTAGCCTTTACATACCTCATATAAGCCGACAAAAGCTCTGGATTACCAGTAGTTTAGCAATTACATGTCCCTTATAACCAGGTAATAGCTGAGTATCATTACGTTTATGTTATTACATGTATCTCACCCCATAGGTACAAGCTCTGGAATACCAGACGTTCAGCAATTACGTAGTCTATGGTTAGATACATGTATGATGGCCTAGTAGCATGCAATAGTATCAAGTCTCATGTAATTGAATCAAGTATTATGTATTTGTATCAAGTATCATGTAATCGTATCCAGTATCATGTATTTGTATCAAGTCTCATGTAATTGAATCAAGTATCATGTATTTGTATCATGTCACATGTAATTGTATCGAGTCTTATGTATTTGCATCAAGTATCATGTAATGGTATCAAGTAACCAACAATTGATTTTAAGCATCTAGCTTAAAGTAAAGGTTTCAATCATAAGTAATCATGATTATGTTTTAAAGCATTAAATAACATTTCAATAAAAATGTTTAACATGCTTCTCAGTCCCGAATTTAAAACAAATAAGTTTGAAAGGGGACAAATGAACTCACCTTAGGTCCGAAGTGCTTGACTAAATAGAATAAGAATGCACGCTCTCTTTGTTTGTATTTGATATGATGTTCACGTTCCTGTATTGATTTCATAATGTTTGTAGTTTATAAGTATAAGTTTGTAAAGGTTCGTGACAAGTGTAAGTGTTAGTGTTAGCCCTATTGTTGGCTAACACTCGTGAGTCTCGGTCGTCATTCGGCCCTTATCAAATTGTGGCTAATATCACATTGTCGCAACATTTGAATTTAAAATGGTTTGTGATAGTATAGTTGAAATTGCTACTAAAGTATTTCACCATGTTATAGTAATTACCATCCGATTATTTGCATGGTATCCACCATTAATTAGTTTAAGTGTTAGATTACATTCTGAAACATGTAAGCCAAGTATGATAGTGTTTGACCTAACCACCAATTCTTTGGGCCGAATGAGTGGGCTTTGGACCAAATTGAACACATGTGAGTCGAAGAACTCCTAATGGGCCAGTTGGGTTTGTATTAGGCTCACATGATATGAAATTGGGCCAAGTATAGTTGGTCGCGGGCCAAGAAATAACCGAAATCTAGGCTAATCAATTTGTCAATTAACATGATGAAATCGACACTATAACATGGGCCGGCCGTGGGTTTGGGCTGAAATGGCTACTTGGGCCGAGAGGTGGTTGCTGGGCCGAGTTAGATAGGCTGTTGGGCCTGTTTGTCGATGTTGGGCCAGCCACAAGTTACGTTTCCGTTCAAGAATAGCCGGCTCTGCATGGTTCCAGCGAACCTATGGTTTACACAACCAAGGTTCGTGATTCAAGAGTGAAGGGTTCGGTGGAATCAAGCAGGTTCGTCGTGGGTTGGTAGCTCCTAGTGATCGCAAGGTTCGGCAGCTAGCTCACCCCAGGTTCTTCGTTGGGGTTCGGTGCTGGTATTTGGCCGAAGGTTCGCTGCATGTTGGGCCAAGGGTTCGTTCAGCATGTAGAGGGTTCGCAGCCCAGCTAGGTTCGGTGGTAGGTGTAGGTTAACAAGGTTCGTTCGTCTGGGAAGGGTTCGTCTGTCAGAACAAGCAACCAGGGTTCGCCTCTACCAAACAAGATTCGGCCATGTGGATATCCCAGGTTGAGAGTTCGCTGTGGGGAAGGTGATGCCACATAGGTTCGTTGAGCTGTGCAAGGGTTCGGTTCTAATGGTTCGGCCACCCTTACAGGTTCGGCCGCCCCATGGCTGCAACTCACGAACCACCATCGTCATCATCAGCTTCACTAGGTCTGCGAGATGATTCTAAACAACTACAAGTTACCGCCTAACGAGATCGTGTAGATGTGTATAAGGTTCGAACCCAGATTAGGGTTTTCAGTCGACAAATGGGTTTAGAAACCCTATTATTTTGAATATTCTAGGCTCGTTACCTCGGAAATGGTTGGTTGTTTCGCCCGATCTACTGTACTTCCTGATAGTAGGGATCAAGATCTTCGTTTATGCTCCAAGAACACGCAATTTGGTTGAGTTTTGATCAAGATTTAGAGCTTCAAAGTGACAAAAATGGTGATTTTGTGGGTAGAGAGAGAGACGAACGGGAAGAAGATGGTAGAGAGAGAGGGAGTATGCATTAAATGAGGAATTTATCCTCATTTGGTGCTTAAATACCCCGCGGGTATTCGGGTTCGTTTCGGTTGCTCGGTTCGTAGTTTCGTCGCGTATCCGGCACTTTACGCGCGTTCTTCGTAATTTAAATAAAATGAATTATTTTAGGATAACTAAATTATAATTATCATTAGAAATTATATAAAATATCGTTGCGTATAATTAAATATCGAATTATAATATTTTACGCGTTTTAATAATTATTCGCGATTTAAGAAAATAGTTTCGTTTACAAAAATATTTTATGATGAGTTTCAAAATTGTAAAATAGGAAATATTTTATTTCCTTAAAATTATGATCGATCGCATCGTTATTCGTTACGTTTCATCAGATCGCGTCGCCATCGCGCGTATTCGTTCGAATCGTCATTCGAACGAACACGACGATGGTTTGGCTTTCTGATTCTTGTTTTCTACAGTTAAATCATTATTTCAGAACGTTAAACTTTCAGAATCATTCGTACAGATCGTCACCTATACGAATAACTCGCCGGTTTAGCATTCCGTAACAATAACCGTTATAAATTTCGTTTTGTTTAACTTAACCTCACATACGTATACACCAAATAGTATCACATCAAGTATTTATGTTTCAACACTGTGTTGTCTGACATGTTTTCTGACTGTTAAACCCTAAGGTTTAAGTCAGATTCAGACAATCGTTTAATAGTTTCATGATAATCGAATGTATAAATAGTCTAAACATAGTTTAATGAAATGTGTACCTGAATCACTGTTCATGTTTACTGTTACGATCACTGTTCCGGCACGCGTCCGGCACTGATGTTACAACAAACAAGTCTAGTTCGGTAGTGACGCACTGACACTTTGGGCCTAGGGCTCGGTACTAACATTGATAAACAGCATGACACACTTTCTTACTACATATGTATATCAAAACCTGTGAACTCACCAAACTTTGTGTTGACACTTTTTCTAACTTGTATTCTCAGGTAATTAGCATGACTAGCATGAAGACAGGGATGCACATTAAGGAACCGAGCATAGGGATAATCATGCATTCTGTCTTGTCATTTTGAAAACAATTTACTTTATTTCTTTTAAACACTGTCGTATTTGAATATTTACATTTCCGCTGCAACATGTCAAACATTTGATTTTCCGCTGCAATATGATATGATAACTTTATTTCCGCTGCAAACTATTTTGTTATGTGTATGTGTCAAACATTGGATTTGTAAACGCATATAGAAGTGTTCTATATGACCTTGAGCTGTGATTCTGGATACGTCACATCCACGTGGACATACACCACGAGTGGGAATTTGGGGGTGTGACAACTTAGGATTCATTATAAGTTATAAAAGTGTATATATATATATATATATGACCAGTGCAATTAATATTAAAATTTAAATAAACTGATAAAAACAAATAACCAAAAAGTTTAAGTAAAACGTGTAAAACTAAAAGAAAATTTAATAAATTAAACAATCATGATAACATTTTGATCTTATGCTTTTAATCAAATTATAGGATATTGGTAGTAATCTTCTGTTGCAACTGTCGACAAAACGGAACTGTGACATTCACCAATATTTGGGTGAGACATAGCCGTATTTTTATTTTTACTATTTTGTTACATGATTGTTTGATAATTAAAACTAGTAAATCTGATGTTAATTATATGAGTTTGTATTATTGTTAAATCGCCATGATAATTTGACTCTTTTAAACACAATCATTTAACTCTAGGTTGAAGCAAGTGAATAGGCATTAAATAAATTTATTTGGGATTGAAAACGTCTACTCATTCTTATTGGACTTGCTATGTATAGTCACCATACGCCACCTCAATGGCATTTGATTGAATGTACCTCATGTTCTATGTTTATCTTTTGTAATGCCAATTGTGGCATTAACCGATGCACTAGTCATCAAGCTTAATTGTGATTTCATTATAATTACATTTTCTACTTGTTTTATTATTCAAACTGTAGAATTATGTATATCTGGACTTACACCACAATTATGATTATTTTCAAACAAACGTGCTCACTCAATTATTTTTGGTTGATTCTTATTATCGGTTTACTTTCATGTAACAATTAAATGGAAATTAGAAGTGTAACACCCAACTTTATAATAGTTTTACTTAAAATAAGTGCGTAAGTATGGTCCCATATTTTTTTAAAAAATTAGGCATGACCTGTCCTAAAATATCAATTTCCTTACAAAAACCAATATGTTTAAACTCTTGATAAAGAACTTACAAGAGAACCAAAAGAACACATTACAACCCATTTATAACTCATATATCCAAGTTTAGATTTTATCTAATATTTCACAACGGGTTATGCGGCATCTGGAAAACCGATCCGAGACTTGTTCCATTCCTCGTTGCATCGAAGCTTTACCTACAATTTACACCCCACAATGAAATTAGCAAAATGCTAAGTATGTAATCCAATTCACAAACTATATATATGTAACGAAATATTTAAAATGAATCGTTTATTCCATTACAAGTATCTAGCATACATTAGTTTAAAAGTGACATTGTGTCATAATCCACCAACTACCATATAGTGAGGGAAACTATCCCATAACCACCATAATGATAATATGTTTATCACCATAAGTAGGTACAAACCTTGCATTGTGCCATCATAAAGAAAGTAAATTTCCACCACAATATTAAAGATTTATCCATATTCAACCACCATACATTTAATATATCACAATGCTAGAGGCTTATCCTCTATTCAATCACGATATATTTAATATACCACCATGTTTAGGGCTGTAATCGAGCCGAGTCAGGCCTAGCTCCAGCTTTGCTTGTGGATTTTCGAGCCGAACACGAGCCGAGCTGAAATTTCTTTTGAGCCAAAAATTCGATCTCGAGCTCGTAAAAAACTTCGAGCCACAAGCCAGCACGTTTTTTTTTCTTTTATCTTTCTCCACTTTACATACATACATATATATATATATAATCTAGTATATATAATTATATATTATACATGTATATACATACATATTATACATAATATGTATATTCATATAAATATGTGTATAAGATATTGGATATATATATATATTTATATGTTTGTGTGTGTAATATGATATATATGTGTGTTTATAATTTAATATATGTATATAGGGGATGGTTCGAATGTTAACTCTTTCTTATTACGTTAACCGAATAACTACATCTTATTACTTTGAGGCTCACATTAAAGTAAATCTAAAGGTTTAGGTTTTTTCTTCTTTTTTTTATTAATGTAAGTAGACCCTACATTGATTTAAAAAGAAAAAAAAACATACACCTTTAGATTTACTTTAATGTGGGCCTTAAAGTAATAAGATGTAGTTATTCGGTTAATGCAATAAACATGGGTTAACATTTGATCATCTCCCTATATATATATATATATATATATATATATATATATATATAGGGGAAGGTTCCATTGTTAACCCTCCCTTATAGCGTTAACCGCTTAACCCTAGCGTTTTTTGCCCGAATCTTAAAATTTTTTTTTCATGGTTTTTATTATGTAAAAATAGGGGGGGTTTCTTTTTTGTGTTTTTGCTAATTCATCACCGTTTGGAAGTTATTGTAAGTGTAAGTTACTTACACTTACTTACAAAACCGTATCTGATGCAGTAAATGTAAGTAAGTGTAAGTAACTTACACTTACAATAACTTCCAAACGGTGATGAATTAGCAAAAACACAAAAAAAAACCCCCCCTATTTTTACATAATAAAAACCATGAAAAAAAAATTTTAAGATTCGGGCAAAAAACGCTAGGGTTAAGCGGTTAACGCTATAAGGGAGGGTTAACATTTGAACCTCTCCCTATATATATATATATATATATATATATATATGATTGGGATCAAAAAATAACCCACTCTTAGAGCGATAACCCATTAACTTTGCCAAAACGAAGCCGAATCTTGAATTTTTTTTAACATCGTTGTAACATAATTAGAACACTATGTTCTTTTATGAGTTTGTGAAAATTCATCACCGTTTGAGAGCTTACATCGTTGTAAGTTTTGGGCCTAAAACAGTTACAATGCTGTAAATCAAAAACTTACAACGATGATATCTCTTAAACGGTGATGAATTTTCGCAAACTCATAAAAGAACATAGTGTTTTAATTGTGTTACAATGATGTTCAAAAAAAAATTCAAGATTCGGCTTCGTTTTGGCAAAGTTAATGGGTTATCGCTCTAAGAGTGGGTTATTATTTGAACACTTCCATATATATATATATATATATATATATATATATATATATATATATATATATATATATATAGGGTATGGATAATTTGAAAACCTTTACTTAACGCGAAAACCATGAAAACCACAAATCTAACCATTGATTTTAAGATCTTGTGGTTGAGATTAATCATGGGTATTTTGATTTATTTAATTGTTTGGTAAATTAATTGAAAATTACAGAAAGGGTATATAGGTCTTTCTACCATTTGTACTTAAAACCAATATTTTACTTTTCAAATCCCCAAAAATCGTACACCTTTTCCATACCAAAAACCGCCGCCCAAATTTACTCTCATTTTCCGGTGGTATTATGCTTAAGCTACTGACATATTACAACATTTAAACGTTGTTTATACATATATATATAACACATTAACATAAAATTTTTAAAACTTAAACATTTACATTAAAACTAAAACAGTTACATTAAAAAAAATTGATTCTTCAAAAAGTACATAAGGTACAAAATTCCTTGTTTAAAACTTTAAAAATTTTAAAACTAAAATAGTTACTTTTAATGACCTGTCACATCGGTTAAAAAATTTTAAAAATTCCTTGAAACTGATTATTTAAATGTAACATAAGTGTAACTACAACGCATGTCACACATTTCGAACATATTTAAAAAACTTCTAATAACAAAATCAAAATATAACTTTTATGAAAGCATAAAAAAAAGAACAAACATCCTAGATGTTTTTTTAAACCACATTTAAGATTAATAAAAAATACAAAAATTGTCTGCGATTCCCTACTTTTCGACATTCACGACAGCGAAATCAAAACCCTTTGTCTTGCAATTACATGAATCATGCTCAATAACCTAATTCTGACATGTACAACAAGTCCTGTGTGAATCATATATAAATCAAATGTAATATAGTTGTTCACAATAAACATAAAATTTTTAAAACTTAAACAGTTACATTAAAACTAAAACAGTTACATTAAAAAAAAAATTGATTCTTCAAAAAGTACATAAGGTACAAAATTCCTTGTTTAAAACTTTAAAAATTTTAAAACTAAAACAGTTACTTTTCATGACCTGTCACATCGGTTAAAAAATTTTAAAAATTCCTTGAAACTGATTCTTTAAATGTAACATATATGTAACATAAGTGTAACTACAACGCATGTCACACATTTCGAACACATTTAAAAAACTTCTAATAACAAAATCAAAAGATAACTTTTATGAAAGCATAAAAAAAGAACAAACATCTTAGATGTTTTTTTAAACCACATTTAAGATTAATAAAATAACAAAAATTGTCTGCTATTCCCTACTTTTCGACATTCACGATAACGAGATCAAAACCCTTTGTCTTGCAATTACATGAATCATGCTCAATAACCTAATTCTGACATGTACAACAAGTCCTGTGTGTAAATCATATATAAATCATATGTAATATAGTTGTTCACAATAAAAGCTATCTAAGTTGTTATATGTAAACCTTGTGTAACAAACGCAATTTATCCGTAAAACATATGTAATATAGTTGTTCCTAGTAAAACATATGTAATATAATAAAACAAAGATTGTAGTTAATATGTAACATCTTTGTAACATAGGTGCATTTACAAATGAATGAATTCTAAACTTGAATTGATATTAACTCATTTCAGTTAATAAATTTCATTAAAATTCCGGTAAAATAAAATGGCACAAGCATGTTAGTTTATAAAAAACACAAATATATCACTGATTTTTAAAATAAATGAATTTGTTTATTAATAAAAATAAATTAACAAGCATAAACGAACCTAAACGAACAAATATAAACGAACGTGAATAACGAATAAAAACGAACGTTCACAAACATAAATGAACAAATGGGACGTGTGTTCAGGTTCGTTCGTTTATTTACTAAAAAAACTTTGATAAACGAACTTTTTACTTGTTTAGTAAACGTTCGGTTCATTTACAGGCCAAAAAAGTGTAAAAATTAAAAAAAGTAGACTGAAAAAGGTAAAAACATTGGTAACATCATTGTATTTGCTATGATGCGACCTAAGAGGCTGCCTAGGCGCCCATCACTAAAACTATATGTAAAAAAATGGTAACATCATTGTATTTGTTATGTGTAATGACCGTAATTGTCACACCACGAGCCGGCGGGGCTGGATCGGAGTCCCCGACGGGCGGAAGGTTTCCGGGGCGTGATATCGCGGATGATAATCAAGGTAATCAGATTGTTTACATAGCATCAATGTTTAAGAATAACTAAAGCACAATCAAATGATATATAGGATTACAAAGTTAAATTACAATAGAAACGTTCTGCAATTTAACTAGGTAAACCTATCAAAAGAATAACATGTTTATATCTTGTATATGTACAAGATATCAAAAGTAATGTTTATCATCAATAACAGATGTGCTTCCCAAAAGTCTACTAGGTCCTCTATCTGGGCAGCCTAGTATGCAAATCCAAAAGTCTTAAGTCTATCCCTGTGCGTCACCTGAGAAAACATGTAAGAAAACAAAGTCAACACAATGGTTGGTGAGTTCATGTAGTTTTAGTATTTGTAAAATAGCTTTTGCAAACCTTTTAGGTAAAACCTTAACCTCATTAATAACACCTGTATCATCCAACTCGGTATGCTTATATATAGGGCATACCCCTGAGTCGAGCCTACGACCCGCCCAGACGCCGTCCCACCACATACTAAGCCACATAGGACATTGTTATTAATGATAATTAAGCATTTTACCTACCATTCGATTCATTTCGTTCCATAGCTTTAGTTGACTGTTTCAAAGTTTACAAGTCTATAGCATCCGTATGTAATAGCTTCAGTATTAGTTTAAAAGCATCGTGTTTAAAAGTTTATGATATCGACCCAAAAGCATCTATGTTTCCCCCTAGGTAACGACCTTAATCTCATTAACACCACCTGTATCATCCCACTCGGTATGCTTATATATAGGGCATACCCCTGAGTCGAGCCTACGACCCGCCCAGACGCCGTCCCACCACATACTAAGTCGCATAGGACACTGCTGTTAATGATAATTAAGCGTCTTACCTACCCTCCATTTCGTTTATAGCTTTAGCATTAAGTTTAAATTTATAGCATGAGTGAACATTGAGGAATCACTGTATGGCAAGCACTGAGAGGCCATAAAGTCTACCCCTCAAGTCCCGACTATAAAGGTCACCCTATGGCAAGCACTGAGAGACCATAATAGGTGCCTTCTAGTCCTGACTGTGAAGAACACATGAAGGCAAGCACTGAGAGACCAACTATTTTTCATCAAGTCCCGACTAGGAAGAACACATGAAGGCAAGCACTGAGAGACCAACTATTGTTCTTCCATAGCCAATAGTTTTAGCATCCAAATAGTTTCACAACCGGTAAGGCAAGCACTGAGAGGCCAAACCGTTGCTTTTGCATCACAAGTTTATAGCTTTCTAAGTTTAACAACCGGAGAGGCAAGCACTGAGAGGCCAAACCGTTGCTTTTGCATAACAAGTTTATAGCTTACAAAATGTTTAACAACCGGAGAGGCAAGCACTGAGAGGCCAAACCGTTGCTTTTGCATAACAAGTTTATAGCTTACAAAATGTTTAAAGCATTCGTAGTTTAAAGCATATAGTTTATGGCATAAACATCGAGTGTGTAGTTTAAGAATATAGTTTATAGCGTAAGCATCAAGAGTAGCGTTTAAGAATATAGCTTAGAGCATGAGTATAAAGAGCATAGTTTAAGAATATAGTTTATATCATAAGCTTCAAGAATATAGTTTAAGAATATAGTTTAAGAATATAGTTTATAACATAAGCTTCAAGAATATAGTTTAAGAATATAGTTTAAAGCATAAGCTTCAAGAATATAGTTTAAGAGTATAGTTTAAGAATATAGTTTAAGATTATATTTTATAACATAAGCTTCAAGAATATAGTTTAAGAATATAGTTTATAACATAAGCTTCAAGAATATAGTTTAAGAATATAGTTTAAAGCATAAGCATCAAGTCTCCTAAGCATGCATCATATGTTTTCAAGCCTCAAGTTTAAAGTATAAGTTTCAAGTCTATTGTTTTTCAAAGTATTCTAAGTCTCAAGTGTAAGTTTCAACATAAGTATTATGATTATGTTTAAAGCATTAAATAACATTTCAATAGTTTTATGAAAATGTTTAACATGTTTCTCAGTCCCGAAGTAAAACAAATAAGTTTGAAAAGGGACAGATGAACTCACCTTATGTCCGAAGTGCTTGACTTATGTAAGACAAGAATACGCTCGCTCTTTGTTTGCCCTTTGTTGTAATGTTCATGATCCTGTATTGATTTCACATTGTATTCGACTCAGAAGTTTCAATCGTTGTTTTTCGTGTGCGTGTATATGTTAGCCCTAATGTTGGCTAACACTGGTAACTCATGGTCTTGGTTAGGCCCATATTTCTTATGTTGTAAATTGTTATTGTCTCATGACTTGATGTTGTACACCTAGACTAACTTCACCCTTGTATAAGCTTCATAGTTTGATACTTGTTATCTTCTTGAAATCATAATCAGAACACCCTTTATGATAAACGAGTGTCGTATATGTAATTTCATTTGTGTTACCATAGTGTATTATGTTATAAAATAAGTCATATGGGCCGAACATTAGACCATGGTCCAATTGGGCCAACATGGGCCGATTAGATTGTTTACTGGGCCAAGTAACTACTTGTTGGGCCAAATCAAATATATTGGGCCAATTGTATGCAAATGGGCTGTAGCTTTTGTGTGTGGGCCGAAATCAAAAGGTTGGGCCAACTAGATGTCTTGTGGACTTAGGCTAGACGCTCATGGGCCACATAGTTTTGTGTGTGCTTTAAAGCTTGGGCCAAAATAGTTGTTTAGATTTTATTAGTTTGGGCCGAATAAAGGACCCATGGGCCGCAACAATGGGCCTCCAATTCTGGCAGCCATAGTGGCCGAGCATTTGGACTAAATCAAAGCCTTGGGCCGAGGGCATACTGGGCTGTTGGGCCGGTTTGGATGATATTGGGCCTGTTGGGCCTCTTGGCCGAATAACTCATATGGCAATAAAATGATGTTGGGCCGATTGTAACAGAGTGGGCCAAAGAAAGTAATTGGGCCCAATATCGTGTTTCATGAATTAGTCGAAGGCTTGGCAGTAACATGGGAGTTTATGGCTATCACAAGTTCACAGATGGCCCAACTGATAATGTTCGATAGTGGTGGGCTCGTTCAGAATTCAAGGGTTCGCCTACTGTATATGGTTCATGAACAAGATGTAGTGCTTGGAGGTTCGTTCAGGTTAGGTTCTGCATGGAAGGTTCGTTGAGGGAACCGGCTAGGGTTCGCCAGTGAACAACTCAACTGCCGATGATGAAGGTTCGTCTGCATAGCTTAGGGTTCGTTGCTAGTTGTAGGTTCGGCTCTTCATGGGTTCGGCCAAGGTTCATGAAGCAGGTTCGCCGGGGTTGGGTTCGTGGTTGTCTCCACAAGGCTCGTGAGCAGGAAGGGTTCGGCATGAAGGTTCGTCGGAGGCTGATGGTTCGTGAGCCATGAGACTGAGCTTCCCACGAACCTGTATACCTCTCCATCCCTTGCATCGATCTTACCATGGTTACAAGGCTGTCTAGAATTGGAAACCTGCATTTGCTGAACTTCCAAAGGTGCGGTGGTTAAAAAGGTGGTGTCACGAGTCGGCTGTGTGTGTGTTGAGCAAAAGAATAGAGAAAACCCTAATCTCAGTGTTTTTCTTTGATCATTACCGTGAATTTGGCTGGATGAAATGCAAGATCTGTTGTACTTTCGTGTAGAGCTCGTCAAGGGCTTCGCGTGGGCGCAAAAATCACTTGAATCGGCCAAGAAATGAAGGAGATATGCTTGTTTGAAGGTGTAAAAATGGTGGTTCTTGTATTAGCCGGAAATAGAGAGAGAGAGAGAGGTTGAAGATGATAAAAATGAGAAAATAAGGCTCACTTAGGGTATTTATATCACGCGTGGTGTTCGGGTCCGTTTCGGTTGCTCGGTTCGTAATTTCGTCGCGTATCCGGCACGTTACGCGCGTTTTTCGTAAATAAAATAGAATGAGTTTATTTTTACAATTCGAATATTATTTATTACTAGAAATTATTTTAAATATCGTTGTGATTATTTATTTTACGAATTATAATAGTTTACGCGTTTTATTAATTCATTCGCGATTTAATTAAGATAGTTAAATTTTAAATTGTTTTATGATGAGTTTCAAAATTGTAAAATAGGAAATATTTTATTTCCTTAAATTTATGGTCGTTCGTATCGTTATTCGTTTTCGTTTCGTCAGATCGCGTCACCATCGCGCGTATTCGTTTGAATCGTCATTCGAACGAACACGTCGATGGTTTGGCTTTCTGATTCTTGTTTTCTATTGTTAAATCATTATTTCAGAACGTTAAACTTTCATAATCATTCGTACAGATCGTCACCTATACGAATAATTAGTCGGTTTAGCTTTCTGGAACAGCAACCGTTAAGGTTTTGTTTTGTTTAACCTCACATACGTATACACAAAATAGTATCACATCCATTATTTATGTTTCAACAATGTGTCGTCTGACATGTTTTTGACTATTAAACCCTAAGGTTTAAGTCAGATTCAGACAATCGTATAATAGTTTCATGTTAATCAGAAATGTATCAATAGCATAACATAGTTTCCCGTAAAGTGTACCTGAGTTACTGTACAAGTTACTGTACAGTTTACTGTTCCGGTAACGATTCCGGCACAGATGTTACAGTAATTTATATGTAAAACATATGTAATATAGTTGTTCCAAGTAAAACATATGTAACATAGTAAAACAAAGATTGATGTTAATATGTAACACCTTTGTAACGTATGTGTGTTAACTATTTAACAATTCACGAACCTGAAAAACATTGGTAACATCGTTACATTTGTTATGATGCTGCCTAGGTGGCTGCATATGTAACATAGTAAAACAAAGAATGATGTTAATATGTAACACATTTGTAACGTAGTTGCGTTAACTATTTAACAATTCACGACCTGAAAAACATTGTTAACATCGTTATATTTGTTATGATGTGGCCTAGGCTGCTGCATATATAGGGAACACAAACATTTAAACGAGCAGGGTTTTCTTGTTCGTGTTCGTGTTCGTTTGTTAATAAACTTAGTGTGTTCGTGTTCGTTCATGTTGGTTCGTTAATACTATACATGAATGGTTCACAAACATAGACGAACATAAGTAAATGGACATAACTAAACAAATATAAACGAACATGACTAAAGAAACAAAACAACCATTATTGAACAAAAATAGTTAAACAAAAATGAACGAACAAATGAATTGTAAAGTTGGATTGATATTAACCCATTTCAGTTAATAAATAAATTAAAATTCCGGTAAAATAAACGAAGGTTTACAAACGTAAATGAACAAATGGTACGTGTGTTCATGTTCGTTTATTTGCTAAACAAACTTTCATGAACGAACTTTTTACTTGATTGCTAAACATTTGGTTCATTGACAGGGGTTAAAAGTGTAAAGAATTTAAAAAAATAGACTGAAAAAGGTAAAAACATTGGTAACATCGTTGTATTTGTTATGATGCGGCCTAGGAGGCTGCCTAGGCGCTAGGCTCCCCTCCACTAAAAACTTTATGTAAAACATTGGTAAAATCATTGTATTTCTATGTGTAATGAACGTAATTTATATGTAAAACATATGTAATATAGTTGTTCCACGTAAAACATATGTAACATAGTATAACAAAGATTGGTGTTAATATGTAACACATTTGTAACATAGGTGCATTAACTGTGTAACAATTCGCGAACTTGAAAAACATTGGTAACATCATTACTTTTGCTATAGGTGAGACCCAAAAAATAACGGCAACGTAACAATAACCAAAAGTATTTAAAATCTGTTACACATTAAATTAAAAAAAAATCAGACCACATGTAATCTTTACGTAACAAAACGCGTACACTGTAATATAGGTGAGACCCAAAAAATAACAACAACGTAACAATAGCGTAACTACTGGCCAAGATGCGGGAAATCTCAAAAACAACAAATGTTACGTTACTAACATTTTTAAAATGACGTCAGAATAAATAATGGGTCTTCGTGGGTGACACTTTACAAATGTGTATAAAAACAAACATGTAAAAAAAATTACATATTAATTAAAAAAATCAAACGTGTTAAGGTCAAGTGTAGAATCAAACGTGTTAAGGTCAAGTGTAGAATCAAACGTGTTAAGGTCAAGCGTAGAATTCAACGTGTTAAGGTCAAACGTGTTAAGGTCAAGTGTAGAATCCATACAAAACCAACTTCAAAAGAGAGAGGGAAGCTCATGCAAAGTGAGATGTTTGGGAATTCAAAAATGAAAAAACAAAGTGAGGGGATTGCCTTGGCGTGGGAGGGTATTCATACTTTGACAAAATGTAATATTGTCAAATAAAAAGTACACTTAGATGTGACTCACACTTACAAAAAAACAACTTTTTATTAAATAGAGATAAGATAGTGGTAGACAAAACATGACAAAATAGTACAAAAAGATTGTCCTTTGTTCTAAAAAAAGGACAAAAAGGCAGAAGTATTTAAAATATGTTACACATTAAATTAAAGAAAAAAAACTTCAGACCACATGTAATCTTAACGTAATAAAACACGCGCAGTGTAATATAAGTGAGACCCAAAAAATAACAACAACGTAACAATAGTGTAACTTCTTGGCGTTAACTGATGCCCAGATGCGGAAAATCTCAAAACAGGAAATGTTACGTTACTAACAAATTTAAAATGACGTGAGAATAAATAATGGGTCTTCGTGGGTGACATTTTACTAATGTGTATAAAAACAAACATGTAAAAAAAATTACGTTTTTAATTAAAATAAAATTACATATTAAATCTGTTACAAATTACATAAAAAAAATTCAAAACACATGTAATCTTTACGTAACAGAACACGTACACTCTACTATAGGTGAAACACAAAAAAAATCAACAACGTAACAACACTGTAACTTATGTGCGTTAACTCATTGGCAGTTGGTATCAAAAATTCAAATAATAGAAAGGTATGGTGTAAAAATAATAAAAAATTAACAAAAGTACATGGGGGTAAAAAGACTATATTGCCCAAATGAATTAAATAAGAAGAGTGTGATGTGACAAAATCTGGGCCACATAAATCGGTTTTCATGGTTTTCGGGCTAAGGGGGGTTTCTAAATTATGTATTCCCTATATATATATATATATCCAGCCAAGCCAACCCTAGCTCCGACTTGGCTCATTTTTAACGAGCTTTTTTTTGAGCCGAGCCTTTTTTGAGTCGATTCTTTTTCGAGCCCATCGTTAATCGAGCTTTTTTCGAGTGAGCCTCGAGAAGCGAGCTTTTTGAACAGACCTAACCATGTTAGAGCTTATCATCTATTCAACCATCATATATTTAATATACCATCATGAAGTCCACCATATATACAATCCACATGTATTTTACTATATTATTACCTTAATACTGATTAACTACCATTACTAACACCACTATAACATCACGCGAATTCTAAATCGAATCATGTTTACATTGTTCCTCATATAATAGTCGTGTTAGACTCCTTACCTCAATTAAAAGATGTTCTCGCACGATAATCCTCTCGATTAAAATATTGATTTCCTGTTTAACTCTTTATGTGTCAATATATATATCAATTTTCCCTTCTATTTGATATGTTTATACACACACACACACACATATATATATATATATATGATTGGGCTCAAATAATAACTCACCTTAATTGAGGAAACCCGATTAACTCCGACAAGATCAAGCCAAACCTTATATTCATAAACATCACTATATTTAGATTTTATATGATTGTCTTAAATTAAAATTTTTAATATTATGATTTTGATATGGATTATATACTGGTAGTTTGTTTGCAAATGATTGTGTTGATGCATGTTGCGTTACATTTTGGTGAAATTGAATGTTTAGTAATTCTTTTGAATTCATGTATTATGATATGCGATTAGTCATGCTACTGTAATGAAGCATGACGAAGGTTAAACATATCCTTTGTAATGACCCATTTTGGGAGAATATTAGAATACAATATAATTGGTGTATATTTATGTTTATATTTTATTTGGAGGGTGTTATAATAACAATTGGTGTATTAAAATTAATTAGTGACTAATTTGTTAGTTTTGTTAAGGGAGTTAATTAAGTTAGTATAAAATAGAAGAAGTTGGGAGGGACAGTTTTGTTAAGGGAGTTAATTAAGTTAGTATAAAATAGAAGAAGTTGGGAGGGACTAAAGTTGCCAATTTCTCTAAGTTGTAAAATGAGGTGTTAAAGTTTGACTTTGATCTCAATTATACATTCTATGTGTGTATGTGTTTGGGTGTCAATCCAAAGAAAAGAAGATAAGAAAAACCTTCAATTTCCAAAAATTGAAGCTTCAAATCAACAGGGATTGTTTACGCAATCACAAATTGGTGTTCTTCTAGTGTCATACTACTAGGTTTCAGATTTTGGGTGTTTTGGGGTGTTGATTTTCGTGGGTCTTTCTATGGGGTTGTGGATAGGATGGGCAAAACCTAAAAACTGGGAGTTTAGAGGGTGTTATGTAACCTTTATGATTTTTATAAAATATAATAGTGATTAAATTTCAATAAACGAAAGTTCTTATTTGATTTTTATTATTTTAAACAATAACATAACAAACAAACAAACTTACACAGTATATTCTCACTTTTCAGTAGGGTCTGGGGGGAAGGATAGACGCAAACCTTACCCCTATCCCAGTTGGGATAGAGAGGCTGCTCCAAACGAGTCCTCGGCTCAAAGTTATCGTTTGAAGTTGATCATCCCAACATTTTTAACGTTATTTTCACAAAATAAGTAAAATAACGTTAAAATTATTGCAATGTTACTTTAAAATAGTATAAATAGTATATATAGTATACATGTATGAGCAATAAACTTTCTTAAAACTTGTATGTTATACATATAGATATTTTGGTAGAAACACTTAAGATTTTTAGAAAACATGTTAAACAAGTTTGATATTTATAGAAATAAAAAAAACTTATAAGTTTTAAAGTTTTGTAAAGATATAAATTCTTAATTAAAAATAATAATAATATATATATATATATAATAAATAATAAGAGTTTTGATAGATTACTTAAATTGCAAATTTTATTAAATCGTTTTACTATAAATTTATAATAATAACTTTAATAAAATAACAATAACTTTATAAGATTTACTAAGTTTTAAATATAATATATATATATATATAATAAAGTATAAATTAATCAATATGATTTTGTATATGAAATAGCAAGATTATAAAACAAGGGGTATTAAAGTTGTAAAATGGTTCCAGCCTTAATAAAGCTTGGCCAGATATGTATTACACACCATAGTATAAGGGTATAAACTGTAAATTCTTGTTTTCATTCATCTTCTCCATTCAAACCGGTCGTTCGAGCCCTATCCCTCGCCTGCCATCGATCTAATTGAACTATAACGAACAAATTACGATCAAAAGGCAACGGGTTTACGTTATAAACTTTATTTCGAACTTAAACATACGATTAATTAGCATCTTAATGGCCATTACACTACTCGAACCATAACCGAAGAACTAGTATTAAACTCATACTCAAAATCGGATTTAAACCTGAAATTGAATCAAATTAAACATTTACAAACATTCACGACATCTTTTTGAAGCTACAAATCTCAAAAAACAAGCACTCAAACGCTCACAATAGTTGAATCATATATTCGGATATTCAAAAGTTGTGCTAGATTCAAACTCGATCAATTCGATAACTTCCTAGGTAATTTTTAATACCATACTACTCGGTTAAAGCCACAAAACGAAAGCCCTATGGTTGTGAAATCTCACAAACATCAAATAGAAAGAATTCGATTTGGATATCAATCTCGGGTTTCGGTTGGGGAAGAACATATAGTGTTGGTTAAGTTTAATTAGAATCGAAGAATTTCAATTAAACCAACAACAGCCGAGTTGTAAGGCGCTCGGGCTGTGGGTGGGCAGACCTAAGTTCGAATCCCATCCATGGCATCCTGATTAGTTTTTTTTTGGTTTGACCGAGTTTGACCATAGAAAACACTCTCAAAACTTTTGTAAAAAAATAAAAAGAAAATTCCTTTTAAATCAAAACAAAGTTTCTATATAACTTTTAAATCACATTGTTTTCATTTTATTCAACAATTGTTAATATAAAGTTTATTTTAGTTTAGTATTAACAATGCATTATTGATTTTTATTAAAAAAAAAGGGACTAATTTGTACCTAATAATTTATGTTAGTAAATATGTAGACTATTTTATAAAACTCTATAAAGTTGTACTTGCACATTATATATATATATATACAAAAATGTTTAATAATATTTAAACGATTTATTCTTAATGATAAAATAATTTTAAATAAATTATTTTATTTCAATAAACATGAAAAATTTACAGAATTATTTTTTTTACTAATTAAACCCATTATTACAATTAAAGACATTTACAAATTCTAAAGTTTTATGTTTATACATTTAAATAAAACATTTCATTACAAAACTTAATTAGTTATAATATTTTATCTAAACATATTTAAATAAAATATTAGTAATTAAAAACTTAATTGTAAAACTAATAAAGTTATTCTTTTATGAAAACATTTAAAGTATTATTTCATTCATTCTTTTATACACATGATTTAAATAAATATTATTAAACAATGGGTTGAAACACAAAACTCTTTTAGTAGAACCATAGTCAAGCTTTAGTTACAATATTTAAACTAAGACATTATTCTAAACATTAGGGTGAATGGTATAATTTCTTTACTCTACAAAAGCATTATCAAAGTCTATTGGAAAGCAAACACACGTGAGTTCTCATATCCTTTTTTACATTTTCTAATATTTTGGGATGTTACATATGTCTTACACACAAACATAATTATTCTTATTACAAAACCATTTGTAGATGCGAAAGCCTTAGTTATAGATTGAATAGGTTTGAATGTCATATGTGTTACGCTTGTTGCAAACATTTGTTTAGGATAGAAGACGTTTCATGCATAAACATTAACTTAAACATACACTAGTAGCTTGGAATGGTTAGATACCTTCCACACATAGACTTAGGTCTTTGTGTAAATAAGTGAAAGTGTGCATCATTACAAACTTGTGAATTACATATTTAAATCTATGACTAAGCTAGTCTAGATTTGAACATTGTAATGACAATTGTTTGAGGACATTGGTTGAAGACATAAACATTGTGTGACTTGTAAACATGTATACTTTGAATCTATTTCATTTTGGAATATTTGGTTTAGCATCTTTCAATATCTATATATATAAATCTATGATTTCTCACCGACTATGCAAATAGTTGATCAACCTCTATATTACATGTGTAATAGGTTAAAGCTTATGGATGAAGATCATATAGGGATTTTGAGACCTAGTTTAATGATAAACAAGTTATTGTAATTGAATTCTTGTTGTAATGCTTGGTTGATTGTATTTGTATTATTATGATTTGAATTCTTTGGTTTTAATTGGGAATGTTTAAATATGAAACTTACAAGTAGCACCATGAGCTTTTGGACTATTACAAATCGCGTCCCGACGTGTTCCGCCGTCGGTCGAGGTGTGACATGTTATTTGTTATTATTCATAATATATATCATCTAATAACAACATTTAGAATGATTGCTTGCATGTTTATATAACTTGAGATGAAGGTGTTAATGGGTTTTGTAAGGTTCATGGAGAAATGAATTTGTGTGAGATAATGTGACACCCCGTAATTTCCAGGTCAGCTTGTTATTTATTTAAATGTTTATTTAAATGCTTTATGTACACGTGGCACTAGAATTAGTTTAATTTAGTGTGACACGTGGCACGACAGTACAAACACTGGCACACAACTAGATAACTCGAAGAATTATCGACAAACAGCACACACGTATCAAAACACACGAACGTTGGTGAACGACTAGCACATTGTGTAACACAACACTCGAAACCTCACGAAACACTCACACACTGAACTTGGAAGTTCAAACGAGGCCAAACGATAGTTCGTAGACGTGAAAACGGTGACGAACGGATCAAACCCATTGAAACAGGCTTATTGGGCTCTTCAGGGGCCCATCGCGGTACGCGATGGCCCAACAAGGAGCATCGTCGCGGTGCGCGACCTACATTGCGGGGGTTTGACTTCCGGAATCCGCCGCGGTACGCGGAGAAATTTTGAAATCCCCATCGCGGTACGCGAAGCCGCCTAGTCGACAAAATCTTTATAAAACCAAGAAAATCATTGCTACTCTACACTCTTCATCATTTTACCCGAACTTGCAAGCCACCATTCGGTCTATCCTCTCCATTTTCACCAGAAAACTCCATTGGAAGCCATTACCAAGCAATTTGAAGCTCAAGAACTTGAAGGTTGAAGCCAAAAGTCCATCTAAGAGCTTGGAACACGCCACTACGACCTTGTGGCCACACATTCTCGCCAACCAGAAGCTTGAGAGGACAAGGGCTCATCATCTCAGGATATTTTGAAGCTTTGGAGGTAGTTCTCATGACTAAATTTCGTTTTTCACACTATTGCACACACATGCATGTGTAAATCTCACATGCATGCACCTATAGTGCACATGCACGAGATTAGGATCTGGGTTTGTTGATTTCACGATGTTTCTTGATGATCTAAGATGATTAGATGATGTTTAATGATGATCTAAGATGATGGGTATAAGTCTTGTTGCTTAAAATGATGTTTTGTGACATTATATTGCCATGCATGTATGATCCATGATGATAGGAATGATCTTGAGTATATTGATATGCTTATTGATGATATTAGAAGGATTACTTATGGTTGGATTTGTTTAAAATGGTTAAAATGTTGATTCTTGGGTAATCTTCCTATTAATAGAAACTTTATATTGTTAAAATGGTGTTATGGATGAAATGATGAACATGCATGTAGGTGGAATTGCTATTAGGATGATAAGATAATGATTTGAGCATTTAAAATGTGATTTTGATAATGTTTAGGGTCATTTTGGCATAGTTACTATATTTAGTAACTTTTATTAATGAAATATTGATAGATGATGAATTTGGCTATGTTGATACGTTTACATGATGCTAAGTAGCATATTATGATGATTGGTGATATAAAAGTTGGATTAGAAATGGTAAAATGGTCATTTTCATGCAAAAACAACAAAGTTACTATTTTTAGTAACTTTATTTTTACAAAAACCGACTTAGGAATATGTTGAATGATTCGAGCATGCTAAATGGCTTATTATGTTGTAATATGATGTTTAGATGCTAAGTTAAATGGTTTCCGATGTCACGTATGCTATAAATGGAAACTTTCCATTTTAGGAAACTTTTGTGTGCTAACATGTTATAAATGACTTATGTGAATTCGTATGATGATGTGCTATGTGTTAACATGATCACGTAGGACTAATGAGCATGCTAGAACTATAAAATCGATATGCTTTGTGAACTTTCCAAAAATGGAAACTTACTATAAATAGTAAGTTGTCCATAGACGCGACTTGTGCGTTTTGCACACAACGAGCACTTACACATTTGCTACACGATTCACAACCGTCACACGGTTCACCAACGGGTCGTTGACTTGACACGGTCAACTTTGGTCAACTCTAGTCAAACACGGTCGTTATGGACCAACACAGTCAAACACGGTCAATGTGGACTAACACGAGCAAACACGGTCATTGTGGACCGACACGGGCAAACATGAACAACCAAGGGTTGTTGGACACAAACACGAGCACTAACAGAACACTAGCACGGTCACTTACACGAACTCACGTACGGTGTACGATATAGGTTGCTGGTGACCGACGCACTACTTTCTCGAGGAGCTTACGCTTACTTACTACTTTCATCACTAAAGTGAGTTTACGGCCCCTCTTTACTCTTTTTCAAACGCTTTTAAACAGGGGGAGAATACTAGTTACATCGAGTCAAACATTTACACTATGACAAACATTTTATTGTGTATGCTGGTTTATTAGACAAACATAAGTGTTGAACTCGTAACAAGCCCTCACAAAGTCTTACCGTTAATGTACGAACAACGTGGTAGGTTTGGATGGATCCATTAAGGAATGACTAACCCCACGGGGCACCATGTTGACTGGATGTCATAACCCGTGCAAACTCTGACCTAATTTACTGTGTGTACGAGACACAGTGGAGGCAAGGACAAACAAGTCTAGTTCGGTAGTGACGCACTGACACTTGGAGCCTAGGGCTCGGTACTAACATTCGATAAACAGCATGACACACTTTCTTACTATATATGTATATCAAAACCTGTGAACTCACCAACCATCGTGTTGACACTCTAGTTCGGTAGTGACGCACTGACACTTGGAGCCTAGGGCTCGGTACTAACATTCGATAAACAGCATGACACACTTTCTTACTATATATGTATATCAAAACCTGTGAACTCACCAACCATCGTGTTGACACTTTTTCTAACTTGTATTCTCAGGTAACTAGCAAGGCTAGCATGAGGACAGGAATGCACATCTTAAGGACGAGCATTAGGGACTTACATGCATTCTGTCATGACTTTTCAAAAACAATTAAACTTTCATTTTGTTTAAGACAATGTTGTATTAAACTTATAATTTTCTGTTGTATGTTATGTGTCACACCCCGAGCCGGCGGGGTTGGATCGGAGTCCCCGCCGGGCGGAAGGTTCCCGGGGCGTGATATCGCGGATGATAATCATGATGATCAGATTGTTTACATAGCATCAACGTTTAAGAATATCTAAAGCACAATCAAATGATATATAGGATTACAAAGTTAAATTACAATAGCAATGTTCTGCAATTTAACTAAGTAAACCTAATCAAAAGAATAATGTTTATATCTTGTATATGTACAAGATATCAAAATAATGTTTATCATCAACAAAAGTTGTGCTTCCCAAAAGCCTACTAGGTCCTCTATCTGGGCAGCCTAGTATGTAAATCCATGAGCTTATGCTTAAACCTGTCCTTCACCTGAGAAAGCATGTAAAAAGATCAAGTCAACACAACGGTTGGTGAGTTCATATAGTTTATAAGTTTAAAAATATAGTTTCACAAACCTCTTTCGGTAAAACCTTAACCTCATTAACTCCACATGTAATATCCAAATCGGTATGCTTATATATAGGGCATACCCCTGAGTCGAGCCTACAACCCGCCCAGACGCCATCCCACCACATACTAATTCGGATATGACACTGTTGTTAATAATAATTAAGCATTTTACCTACCAATCAATTCAATCCTCATCAAAGCCTTTGTTATCTGTTTCAACGTTTTCATGTCTAATGTATTCGTAAGTGTTAGTTTCTCATCATGTTTATCAAGCATCATAGATTCACACACACATAGGTTAGCAATTACATATCTCCTATAAGCAGACAAAAGCTCTGGAATACCAGAAGTTTAGCAATTACATGTCTCTTATATAGATAACAGCTTAGCATTCAACAAGTTCATGTTTAGCCTTTACATACCTCTTATAAGACGACAAAAGCTCTGGAATACCAGACGTTCAGCAATTACATGTCCCTTATAACCAGGTAATAGCTCCGTAACGTTACGTTTATGTTTAGCCTTTACATACCTCATATAAGCCGACACAAGCTCTGGAATACCAGACGTTCAGCAATTACGTGTCCCTTATAACCAGGTAATAGCTTAGAATCGATACTTTCATGTTTAGCCTTTACATACCTCATATAAGCTGACAAAAGCTCTGGAATACCAGACGTTCAGCAATTACATGTCACTTATAACCAGGTAATAGCTGAGTATCATTTCGTTTATGATATTACATGTATCTCACCCCATAGGTACAAGCTCTGGAATACCAGACGTTCAGCAATTACGTAGTCTATGGTTAGATACATGTATGATGGCCTAGTAGCATGTAATAGTATCAAGTCTCATGTAATTGAATCAAGTATTATGTATTTGTATCATGTCTCCTGTAGTTGAATCACATCTCATGTAATTGAATCAAGTCTCATGTAATTGAATCAAGTATTATGTATTTGTATCATGTCTCCTGTAGTTGAATCACATCTCATGTAATTGAATCAAGTCTCATGTAATTGTATCAAGTATCATGTAATCGTATCCAGTATCATGTATTTGTATCATGTCTCATGTAATTAAATCACATCGCATGTAATTAAATCAAGTATCATGTATTTGTATCATGTCTCATGTATTTGAATCAAGTCTCATGTAATTGAATCACATCTCATGTAATTGAATCAAGTATCATGTAATCGTATCAAGTAATCTACAATGGATTTTAAGCATCAAGCTTAAAGTAAAGGTTTCCATCATAAGCAATCATGTTTATGTTTAAAGCATTAAAGAACATTTCAATAAAAATGTTTAACATGCTTCTCAGTCCCGAAGTAAAACAAATAAGTTTGAAAGGGGACAATGAACTCACCTTAGGTCCGACGTGCTTGACTAAATAGAATAAGAATGCACGCTCTCTTTGTTTGCACTTGTTTTGATGTTCACGTTCCTGTATTGATTTCATAATGTTGTAGTTTATAAGTATAAGTTGTAAAGGTTCGTTGTGCGTGTAAGTGTTAATCCTAAAGTTGACTAGCACTTGCAGGTCTTGTTTGTTATCCGGCCCGGGATTCCATAAACTAAATAATATTGTTTAGATCTCTTTGATTGTTTGAATTTCTTTCACTCCATATTTAATTTACACATTAAAGTTTTCTAGATAATATGTTTAAGGATTTGCATCCTTTGTATTGCAAGTTGTTAACATCACTTAAATCTAGGTGATAATTCTTGCATTTGTTTGACTGTTCTCGACTTTCAATCACGTGTTTATCATTTGTTTAGAACCCGTTGGGCCGGATAACCTATTGAACCAATTGTTGAGTCCTCGAACCGATTATTCATATGGTGGTGGGCCGAAACAAAAATGTGGGCCGATTATGGATTTGACCCAAGTGTTGGGTTATTCAAGTGAGTTGAGATAGGGGTTGGGCCACCGGTTGAGACTCGTGTAAACGATGTGGGTCAAACGAGAAATGGGTCATGGCACCATAGTTTGGGCCGATTTATGTTATTTTCTGGGCCGAGGCAATTAAGTGGCCGATTATCAAGCTTGGGCCGAATACAAAATACATGGGCCGCATGAATTTAATTGCCTAATGGACTTGGGCCAAACAAATGGGTGATTTGGGCGGTTGTTGTGCTATCTACTATGACCAAGTGATGGAGGTTGGGCCAAATATTCTATTGGATTTGGGCTGGTGATTGTTTCGGCTGAAATGAAAAAGAAATTGAGGATGCCGACCACCACTCAGCGAACCTTCAACCCTTCCAGTCTTAGGTTCGTTCCTGTTTCAATTCTGCAACAAGGTTCGGTGGTCAAGGTTGGTTCGCTGTTGATGGTTCGTTGCATGATGGCTGGGTTTGACTGAGGTTGCATCGAAGCTTCGTCTGAGATTCTAGATTCGTGAGACTTAGGGTTTAGCTTCATGGGTTTGTGACTGTGTCAGGCAGAAGGTTCGCCCACTAAGGGTTCGGCTATTGGTTACAAACGAACCAAGGGTTCGTCGACATAAAGGTTCGTAACTCAGCTGGGTTCGGTGGTAGTTGGTTCCAGGTAGGGTTCGTCTACCCCTGGGTTCGGCACCCGAGTAAGGGTTCGCAAGGGGATGAGCTAACAGGTTCGTGGTCGGCACACCAGGGTTCGGCCATAGCTGTGGCTCACGAACCCTGGTTCGGTCATCATCATCTCCATGGAGTTCATCAACTACGAGCCACGAATCACATTGAGAAGAACGGTTAGCTGTGCGTGACTAAAAAGGGTGGTGTTAAGGTCCGGCTAAGGCCCTCGTCGAGTACACACACATAAAACCCTATTTCTTACACACTTGAGAGCTTCATACCTCGGATTTTTGCTGTGTAAACCACCAGATCGTCTGTACTTTCTTGTAGAGGGCTTCGAGATGGTCGTTTAGGCGAAAGAATCACTCGAATCGGTTAAGTAACGAGGGAGATATGAGGGATTGAAGTTTGAATTTTGTAGTGAGAGAGAGGGTTCGTGAATGGCTTCAAGAGAGAGAATGTGGCTGGTTGAAAATGAGTAAAACACCACATTTGGTGCTTAAATACCCCACGGGTATTCGGGTTCGTTTCGTTTGCTCGGTTTGCGGTTTCGTCGCGTATCCGGCACGTTACGCGGCTTTTTCGTAAATAAAATAAAATAAAATGAATATTTTTAAGATTTTTAGAACCCAATTATTATTATAAAACATTTTAAATATCGTTGCATTTAATTATTTTTTTCGAATTATAATAGTTTACGCGTTTTGTTAATTTATTCGCGATATAAGAAAATAGTTTAATTTATTTTATTTAATGATGAGTTTCAAAATTGTAAAATAAGAAATATAATATTTCTTTAAAATTATGATCGTTCGAATCGTTATTCGTTATCGTTTCATCAGATCGCGTCACCATCGCGCGTATTCGTTCGAACCGTCATTCAACGAACACGTCGATGGTTTGGCTTTCTGATTCTTGTTTTCTATTGTTAAGTTATTATTTCAGAACGTTAAACTATCAGAATCATTCGTACAGATCGTCACCTATACGAATAACTCGTCGGTTTAGCATTCCGTAACAATAACCGCTTTAGTTTCGTTTTGTTAAACCTCACATACGTTTATACAACTAATATCACATCTTGTATTCGTGTTTCAACACTGTGTTGTCTGACATGTTTTCTGACTGTTAAACCCTAAGGTTTTAGTCAGATTCAGACAATCGTTTAATAGTTTCATGATAATCAAATGTATAATTAGTCTAAACATAGTTTAACGAAATGTGTACCTGAATCACTGTACATGTTTACTGTTACGATCACTGTTCCGGCACGCGTCCGGCACTGATGTTACATTATGACTTATTGATTTTCGCTGCTATGAATTACTTTTCCACTGCAAACTATTTTATTGAGTGTATGTGTCAAACTTGGGATTTGTAAACGCATATAGAGGTGTTCTATATGACCTTGAGCTGTGATTCTGGACATGTCACATCCACGTGGACATACACCACGAGTGGGAAATTGGGGGTGTGACAGATAATTCAGTAATCAATGATGAATTAGATGATATATGTATGTTGTTGATTGTAAAATCTGAAATTTATGATATGGATGTCATTTTGAACAAAAAATGGGGATTGATGGAGTTTTAAAATTGTTAAAAATCTGTGGGTGAATTCCCTGCACACAACTTGTTTGTTGAAAACGTGAATTTGTAACTAAAAACAAGATTGAAAGTACATATGAGGTGAAACTGGTGTCAAAATTATAAATGATTGAATTTGGGTAATAATGGGTCATTTGGATATAAATTAAGTATAAATGGTGAAAACATGTCAAATGGGTGTAATTTGACTAATTATGGTCAGCATTTCTGTTGAACATATAGTATGATATAGGATATGATATCAAAGGTGGAAGTGGAACCAAACGAATTGGAAAGGATATTTTGATAGCGAATAACTCTTTGGGGCAAAGTAAGTCACCAACCCACTATACTTGCTACATTAAATGATTTTATGCATGTGTGTGTATATGTATAAAGATGTATGTGGAAAATACATTAATTGTTGACTATGATGAATTGGTGTGTGTATGAATTGGTGAATTTCGATAGTATGCAATAGGTGATATTTTTGCTTAGTTACTATTGACTTCGAAGGAATCATAAGTGGTACTGGTGTGAACCTTCAATTGAATAAGGTATTGAATTTGGTGTAATGATTCAAAAGTTTATATAGCATGGTGATTGTTGTATAAATGAGTGTATATGTAGAGGTTTTGATCAATAATGACCAACATGTGCTTGAATTTTCTTTGGTTATTATTGGTAGTTGATAATTCACATGGTGTGAGCACAAATTGAAATTATTCACAAGAGGTATGAACATTGAATGAAGTTTGTGTTGGTTTTGGTGAAAACGATTCACAAGTAGTGTGAAAGTTGAAATAGGTTGATTTACATGAGGTGTGAACTTTCTAAATTGAATTCATAAATTTTAGGTAAATCATAGATGGTGTGATTACCTAATTTGAGGATCCTTGATGAAGAAGATGTCTTAAGGTGTTGATTGGAAACAACCCGTTTCATGAATTGTTTTGGTGTTAAGCTTAATGATATCACCAAATTATGTTTGGAATTTGGTTGTTATGTCCCTAGGGTTTTATGGGTTGCATATGGGGGTAAAATAATGTTTAAAATGATCTGGGGTGATCTCGAAGGTCCAAAACATGAAAACTGGAAAATTCTGCACACAGGTGAGCGTACGCTACGCCCAGGGCGTACCCTACGCTGGTGAAATACATTTAGGATGGTCGTTGCCTACGGCCAATACGTAGGTTACAGTTGGGGGTGTTCGGAATTGGTCGTTTTGATCTATTAAATTGCGTTTTAGGGGCTAGAAGCCTTCCGTAATGAACCGTAGAGTATATGGGTGTCTTAGTTCGTTAGTTCTAATGAACTAAAGGTGATGTACATGTGGTGTTTTATAGGTGAACAAAAAGGATGATTGGCAAAAGTGATCGGATTGCTCATAAAGTTTGGAATCAAACTATTTTGTTGGTTAAGAACAAATGTTTTGTATTTAGTGATAATATAAATGGGGTTGTTTTGAATGTTTAACTCTAACATAATCTTTTGAAATATTGATGTAAAATTGATGTAAATTGGCTGTCAAAGCATTAATATACGTTTGTTTATATTGAAAAATATGAGACCTAAACTCTGATGTTTTCAAAACACTTTGTAAGGTGTGGGCGGATTTAGGGGTTTACATCATTTCTCAAGAGCACGAATAAAGTACTCTTTCAAATGAAAATTATTATAAAATAATAAATCACATTTTTTATGTAATAGTACGTTGTATTCTTATATGATTACCAAACATTTTTTCATTTCAGCATAATTACTCGTTACATTTCATCATTCATGCACTCCAAACAATATAAAAGTCTTCAACATAAGAGAAAAATCTGAAAGGTAGTTTCTTTATCTGAAAGTATCGCTTGACACACTGGATATGTTACATAAAAATTGCTAATAAGGAGAGTCCCGAAGCCACAATTTGTTTTCAATATATAAATAAATAGATAAATAGATAAATCTATCAATCTATTCTAATAAATAAAACTGTTTTTAGGGACACATGTCATCTTTTAATACAACCTTACTTTCAATTTCTCGCTTCTATCTCATATTGAACAATAATATTAAATATACTTTTTATACATTTTTAAATTAAAAATAGTTTTTAATACATTAAAAATATATTTATATCAAAATATATTAATTAAAACAAATTATTATAAAATATAAAATTTCAAAAACAATTTTTTAAAATATAATGTTTAAAGAACAAATTTTGAAAAACTTTAGTATTTAAAAAATAATATAATTATTTTATTACTTAAAGTATTAAATATATAAAACTTTAATCATGTATCATATTTAAAAATTATCTTATATTGTTTAAATTTTTTTTAGTAAATATTTATATATATATTTTTATTTAACTTGTGTAATACACGTGTATTAACCTAGTAAATAAATAAGTAAAAGTAAAATGTCAATTTAGTCCCCGTGGTTTGGCAAATTGTCATTTTAGTCAAATAGTTTAAATTTTGTCATTTTGATCATTATGGTTTTCATTTTATTGTCATTTTCGTCCCTATGGTTTGATCAATTTTGTCATTTTAGTCCAAAAGTTTAAATTTAATTGATTTAAAATTACAATAAAATTGAAACCATAATAATCAAAATCAAAATAAAATGAAACAATAATAACCAAAATAACAAATTTAAACTATAAGACTAAAATGACAAAAGTTGTTAAATAATTAAACGTAAAATGAATAAAATAAAATGAAATAAAATAAAGATATGGAAAATCTGTAGGTTAGGCCAGTATATTAGCCTATTAGGGTCGCAAAGTGGGAAATAAGAACTCCGATTCTTGATTAATCAACAGTCAAGTCTTCGTCTGCAATTTGCGGTTTAGCCTCATGGATTCCGATGTAACGATGGTGCCGGCCGGCGAAGGATCAACGGTTGCAGGACCTTCTTCTTCCACGAAGAAACCCAAGCGTTTCGAAATCAAGAAGTGGAACGCCGTCGCGCTTTGGGCTTGGGGTGAGTATACGAAACACTAACCTCAATCTTCTAGTTTTCTGTCAGTTCACGTTAAGCTTATGTTTCTGATTCGTCAATTCCTGCAGATATTGTGGTTGACAATTGTGCGATCTGCAGAAATCACATCATGGATCTATGTGAGCTTTTTATATGCACCCATGTTTTATTTTTGAAGAATTGAATTACCGTTTTGTTTGATCGGTGTAGTCTGATGTGGTTTTGTTTTGATTAGGTATCGAATGTCAGGCTAATCAGGCTAGCGCCACTAGCGAGGAGTGCACAGTGGCTTGGGGTATGCTTTCCTGTCTAAACCCTAATTTTGGAAATAGTTTGTGTTGTGTTTATTTACATAGTTTGGTGTTTTGTTCTTGATTTCTTATGCAGTTGATCTTGCTATTGAATTGTTTTCTTTGGTATTATACCATGTTATATATAGGAAAATTACTGTGTGTTTGATTATGGGGCAATATTTTTGATTGATGTATAAAATTAGCACTGAATCAGGAAGCTACATTAACATAAACCAGGAGACTAAATCAATCCTAAGTAGTTAGAAATCCCTCTTAGAATTCATTTAGTACAATCAAAAATCATAGTAAAAAAATGTGTATTTTTTGGATGTTTGTCATCAAGATGAGCTTATATGATCAAATATAGTTAACGTTTGTCAACATGGCTAGTTTTTTCTGGGTCAGACGACTTAGACCAAGCTAGCTATGTTATTTTGCTACCTCAATTGCTAAGCCTTAGCCAATAGCAGCATACTTTATGACCCAAATTGGGCTGCATATCACTGAGTTCAAAAGGCATGATTTTTTTTAAACATGAGATATTGCACTTACAAGTAAAATCATGAATGAGATGCGGCCAGTTGCCGAGGCAAGATTATTGTAATTAAGGTATTCAATAGGGCTTAGGTTGGCAACTATATGTGACAAAATGGGAGGGTCGATCTGGATAACTAGCCTTAACAACACTATAAGTGCAATATCTTATGTTTACAACAACCTTACCCAGTATATTCCCACTTTTTAGTTGGGTCTGGGAGGGAAGGATAGATACAAACCTTACCCCTATCCCAATTGGGATAGAGAGGCTGCTCCGAAAGAGTCCCCTGCTCAAAGTTATCGTTTGAAGTTGATCATCCCAATGATTTTAACATTTATTTTTTTAAACCGCTCAAATAAGAAACACATTGGTGAGTTTAATGTTTATTTTTTTTAAACCATTCAAATATCATCTAGTGTATTTAATTCCTAGAAATTTACTTTATTAAAAGTTTATTTATCAGATATCAACTAATCTATGTTTAATTTCTGGAAATATACTTATCAAAAGTTTAATAAAGCTTAAGTTTTCATGAAAAATATTATTGAAAGTGTGACTTGTGTTCTAATCTATTGGTTTAATCTTTTATTTATGCATTGAACAGGTGTCTGCAACCATGCTTTTCACTTTCATTGCATCAGTCGCTGGCTGAAGACTCGCCAAGTTTGCCCTCTAGGTATACCATCATCTTCTGTGTGTGTGTGTGTAGTGTTGTATATGAAGTGGTGTTCAAACCAGCGTTGTCGAAAAAAATTATGAAACAAAAACTGAAAGATGGAAGTTAACCATCTAATATGGATGGATTTAGATTTGTTAATCTTGTTGATTCTCGAAACAAACCAAACCCCTTATATGCATGTGTATCATAGTTGTCAAAGGCACAAGGCATACTCAAAGTGCTAAGGGTGAGCCTAGGACCTAGGTGCAAGGTGTTTAAAAAACAAGGGCTTTTTTACGCAGAGCACATAGCATAAAAACCGTTTTTAGAGGGCTTAGACGTGTTTTAGGCTAATTTAGGTTGATTCCATGCTTGTTTAGGCCAGTAAAGAGCCAGTGTAATTGTTACAGATCTGTTTAGATGAGTTTTGGCCAGAACTTGGCCTCAGTACGCGCTTGAACTTCTGAAAATGGGGCTTTTAAGCGAGGCGACCAGGTTGCATTGGCTTGCGCCTGAGGGCCTTGGCATGCCCCTTTCTGGTTGTTGAAAACAGAGGTGTGTATAGTGTGAGTCGTTCACGGTTCATTTCATTCGATTTTGTTGAAAATTGTGGGCCGAAACACTATATACGGTTTTGACTATCTAAGTTTTTCAAAAATGATGAAAATTTCTTTCATTTTACAATATTTTGGCATAAATTTGACTGGAATCGGTATAATAAAAAATGAATAATACTGGGTTCCCTATGAAGTTGTTTGGAGACATAAATTGAGGTTAACGGATCAGCATATGCATTAGTTAAAACATTATTTATTTATTTATTCGTTTTTTTACATATTTATTTATGATTTTGTGTTTTTGCAGACAACAGTGAATGGGAGTTCCAGAAATATGGTCATTAGTAAAACAGTAGGATTTGTTGCGTTTGATGTAATATGAATCGTAATGAGTTACGATCATAGACAAGTAAATGAAAACACGTGTGTCTGTGCGTTTCTTTCAGCCTTGTTTTTAACCAATTTGAATCAAAATGTTTCTTGTTTTCTTGCATATTTGAATATTTAGTTATTTATATTATGAGTTGCTCTTAATTTACTTGCTTTAAATTATGTTCTTTATTATTAGATGATAGATAAATAGTTTTAATTATGAGCTGCTCTAACTTGGTACTAGAATGAAAGAATGCAAGAGAATACAAGGTTGTGTGTAGTGAGGCATGAGCACCCAGGTGATGGGGTGTCACGCTCCGGCCATGCCCCCCACTCCATGACACCCCCAACGTGACATCGGCGTGATGGGCCAGGCGTGATTCTGGTCACGGGGTGAACGTCTCTTCCAAATGGGGTAACTTTTGAATCCAATGGCTATAAAGAGAGGGTAAGAAGGGAGTGATGGTTACATATGTGTATGTGAAGAGGAGTGATATGAATAAATGTTTATGTGATGCTTACGTTAAGTGATAAAGTAGTGATGACATACCGTCATACCCTAACTATGAATGGGTAGATCAAATGCACTCTAATAGTCTTAAAAGAAAAGATAATTATACATGATCACCTTTCTTTCTGGCTTCCTTTCGTACTCAAATTACCACCGTCTTTGTTTAACCATTTAAGCCTCATACCCCTCTCCAAAAGATTAAATATAAATTTGTAAAAATCAATCTTTCAACTTTATAACACAGTCACAATGCATCAAACATTATTTTCATTTTAAATTCTACTAAACACACACCCCTCTTACTTGTCATATCCCCCATTCCCCAATACAAAATATAAAATATAAAATATAAATTCTTCCAAAATCAATTTTAATCATATGAACACTACCTTAGCTAACTAGTTCATCTTTGTTCAAATTCGATTGAACTGAGGCCTGATCGTTGTTACAAACATAGGGCTTTCATTCCTCGAACAAAAACGAGTGTAATGGTGTATGAAACACCTACCTTAGCTAACTAATTCGTGTTCGTTGCTTGATGAACCGAAGTCGAACCGTCGAGCTCTTACCGGCCTTTTTCTTAATTTGTTTGAGATTGTGAATAGATTTTGTTTACGCAGAGAGTTTCGCAGAGGTTAAAGGAAAGTTTGGGTTCAATTAATTTTGAGTTTTATAATCGTTTTAATAGAGTTTGAGTTTTTGTTCGACTAAAGTTATTTAGGCTTAGATTTCGTATGGATTTGATTTTTAAAAGATGAATTGATGATGATAACGATTCCATGATGTTTGTAGTTGTTTTAATTTTAAATCTTGATTGATTTTATCCGTTAACACGAGCTATAGAACGATCGGTCGAAGGTGGGTATCCATGGATCTATAGTTGATTACGGGTAGATTATGGTTGGAAAGAAGATGAAGTTCGGAACATTTGCAAGAACAGTCTCTTACATTTTTGTTTAGGGCTTATGGATTTTTTTAGTTAACAACTAAAAACATAAGGTTTACTTGTATATAATTAAAAAACTTAAGGAGAAGGTACGACAAGTAAACAAAATACAAAGGGGATATATTTAACACAACTAATAAAATAATAATTAAGTTTTCACATCATTAAAATTTCCTAAGTTAGAATATTTTAACTTTTTTGCATTATTTAATGTACTTTAAAAGAAGAATATCAAGAATAAATCGATTATTTAATAATAATAATAATAATAATAATAATAATAAATTAATTAATTAATTAATTACTACTGCTGATGCTGCTCCCACTACACTACTACCACTATTACGACTACTACCACTACTACGACTACTACCACTACTACGACTACTACCACTACGACGACCACGACCACCACCACGACCACGACCACGACTACGACCACGACCACTATCACTACATGCTTTATCACACAATTTGGCTCATCGCTCGCATGGGAGCACTAAAATACACACTGAAGAAAACCTCTCTCTGGGCGGATAACAAGATGGCAAATGTTCCTAGCGGAATACTACATGTCTACATTGTTTTCAAGACTCTTTATCATTATTATTATTATTATTTCAATGTAACAATGACATGACTAATAATAACAAATAATAGTTTAAGAATTACCAATGTGAGTTTCTACATTTATAGGATGATGAGTAGGAGGATTCAGGTGTAGCTGTGCTAATGTAGAGTTGAAATTAATTATTTTAAATATTGTTGAGCACGTTGGTGACTCTTCAAAATGTTAGTAGCTTTACAAGACTTATTTAGGCATAAATATTGTAAGTTTTTTAAATGGTTTGCAAATTATCATGCTTCTTTTGAAAATTTGATTCTATAATCTGTTTCCTGCTGTTATGCAAAACTGTTTTGTGTCGTTGAACCATTTTTTAAACTTTTGAAAAAAGATTTACTTATGATATGCTTGTGAACCTTTGAATTGGCATTTATTTGGTGAATGTTTTGATTTAGGGGTTGAGGAATATGGGTTTATCCATTGCTTACACAGGCGGTTGTTTGTGGCTCTTTCATCGACAGAGTCTTATGATACAGTTTTTTCGATAAATATACAAGGCTTCTACAAGAGAACGAGAGGTGGTGTTCGATGCAGTGGTCTCGTCATCGTCGGTGAAGGGCAGAGGATAGTAGCCGGAAGGTGTCTGGATCTAGGGTTATCTAATAGAGATTTATAAGACGGACACTTCGAGTGACGATGAAAAGAGAGAGGAGATGTTGAGTTCATATAGTTTTAAAGTTTTTATTTTTTATAGTAGTAGCTTATTTTTTTCCTACAGAAGGTATCATAAAAAATAAGACCTTAAATAACTTTAGATATATTTATAAGACCTTTGACATTTATTAGCGAATTTATCAAGGCCTAAATAACTACCTTCAAAACCATGTGTACATAACTACCCTGAACATGTTCGACCCAAATCATCATAGTTTAGGGGTACCATGGCCTTTTTTAAAGAAAATTTATCAATATGAAACACTTGAAATAACTTCAATGACTAAAATGAACCAGATCAAATAATAATGATTAAAACTACACAAAACAAAACTGAAAGTATGTGTTATTATTTGATATCATCCCAAAAGATATAGAACTTCAACCAGGCACCCATATTATGTCATAGATCAGTTCATTTCCATTCTATACTTTAACTACAATCGACTATGCACCAGAAACTGAATCCATACCTGCCCACAAAATGTACGGTCTCTTCCAGGCTATAAACCAACTAGAGTTATGATACCCATTGCACTAGTTAACCGTACAAAAAGGAAAACCAAATAAAGTCCAATAAGCCCGATTCCCAGCATCTTGTTTGGACGCATGTCGTTTCTCAAAAGAATGACAAGGGCCCACATGAGCCCAGATATGAGAAACCCCATGGTGTAATAAAGGCTGTTATCTTGTGGAACATTATATGGGTTGGGTTTTTCTGACCAAGATCCAATCAACAATGAAATCCCCAAACCCATCAGTGTATTAAACATGGGGCCGGCATAGCATCCTGATAAGGCAATCTGGATTCCATCCCCGCCGTCCAAAGCTAACGCAATATTTGATACCAAATCACCCATTGAATTCCCCCAAGCTAATACAGTTAATCCAAGAATTGAGGGATTCACTCTTAAAAACATACCAAATCCTACTAATAACGCAACGAGTTCATTTGCAATCATGTAGAACCAAATGATGCTCATAATAAACCCACCTAACACCCATGGGAATAGGTATCTATGAGGTGGGTGGTCAGGTGCTGTGTGTAGATATGCAAGAATTCCAAGGGCAAAACCAACAATAACACCAAAAATGTACACAATTGTCATGAATTGAGAGCTTAAACCGTCTTGTGTGTTAAACACAAAAGCAAGAAGAATAGGTGACAACGAAGCACTTGCAACTGCATATGGTTTGGACCATGTTTCCTCTTCAACTAAAGGAATGGTTAACCTTCTCGGAAAAGTCAAAGGGAAGTCAAGGAACGAGCATAGGTTCCAAAAGCTGACACATGGTTGGTCAACTTCAATCCCATCATCATGCCATCCCCATAAATGTCTCTCATGTTCTTGAAACTTTTGATTTGAATAAATTGCAACATTTGAAGCCCACATCCATTCAGGTAAAGAATTACGGTTTTGGTAACCATCAACTTCATTTTCAACATCAAGTAAAGAACTTTGTATGGAATCATCATCTTGAGAAAATATCTTAACTCCAAGAGGAAGCAATGGTGTGACACCTTTTAACCTTTGTACATGTTTCCTAAGGATTTCATTTGCAGCAACAAAAACCGCATATATCACATATATAGACACAAATGCCCCCACAGCAACAACACTTACTTTGCCAACAATAAGAATCAACAAAAGGAATGCTAATGTGAAGAGAAAGAAACCAACGTCTCTAAGAAACGCCTTTTTATCAATCTGCACTCGTTGACCAGAAACACAAACTGAAACGATCCCGACAACAACACAAGTGACGAAAACTGCACCACCCAACACACTGTTAAGCCCAACTTCACCAGAGTTGTTTCCCATAAAAGAAGCAATACTTGCAAAAACATCAGGAGCCCCATTGCCGAGTGGAAGTAGAGTAACCCCAGCAACGGTTGGGGATAGCTTTAACAGACTTGAAAGCTTCTGTAAAGATAAACAGAAGTAATCGGCTGCAGTATTACCCAAAAGGTAGAACAATGCTACAAGCCAAATAACTAAAACTATAGCACCAAGTGCACCCTCATCACAGTCACAATAATAGAACTTTAAGTAATCAAAAATTCCATCAGATGAACAATGTGGATTTGATTTTAAGAACTGGCAGCTGCTTGAATAACCCAAATGGTTCACTAATCCAGTGCATATATTGGGGCTAATCATAGTTGAAGCATCACTAACAGTTGATGAATTTACATTGACATTTAATTCAATCATAGACCTAGCTCTTGGACTCCAATGACCATTGGGAACTGGTACTTTTTTCAATGTATCATCAAATTTGTTGTAAATTAGGACAATTAAAACAAGGGCAAATGTAAGAGTACGAATTTCACGAAATCGCCCAAATTGCCTCATTCCGGTATTAATTTTTCACCCTCAATGACCGAATCCCTAACACAAGTATTGCTCAAGCCTAGGGTTTCGATGCACGTTGAAAAATTATAGTTTTTCAAACCAAATGATGAAGGAAACTAAATTATAACCGATTGATGAAATGAAAACATAATTGAATCGAGATGCAGTGGGATTTTCAGAGGTTTATAGGGTTTGCAGATGATGCTACAGATAACGATTACAGGTGGAAGAAGATACCGGTGCTTACCGTGATTTTCGTCGGCCGGAAATTGTCTGCATGTTAGTCGTCGGTGACGGTGAGGAATATCAGAATTGTGTCGGACACCGATCGGATGAATATTGATACTGTTTTGGGTATGACCGGTGGGTTTCTTTGTTGGTTTGTTTCACTTTGACACATCAAAGTTTCAAGTTTCAACAGAGTTTATATTTGATATTTCCAGTTTACCCCTTGACAAATAGACATGTTGACATTTTTTAGATAATGTAGATCCCAATATGGCAATATCCCATTGGTATTTAGGTGCTATATATATAAATTTTGTTGGTGGTTTATTAAAAAAATAAAATAAAATAAAATAGTAAAAATAGATATGTCTCATTAGTCACTACCAATGTGTTCATAACCAAACCAGACGTCGAGCCGGACGTTTTACTGGTTACAGATCGGACCGGATTTAAGAACAGGATAACATAATAAATATATAAAAAAATCCAAAAAAATTATAGAATTATAAAAAACATTTAAACAAACATAATTAATGTTTAAACACACATAATCATGTTAAAAAAAATAATAAAATGTTTGATTTTAATGTTTAATTATTTGGATTTTAGTAAAAAAAAAACTTAAAATCCGGTCTGACCGGTGAATCGACTCAACCGACCGGTGAACCGGCTCAACCAGCCGGTTCCCTTGAGGACGGTTCATATGTTGTTTTTTGGACCGGTCAAACTCAAGGGTGGTTATGTTGATTAATCAAAACTACCGAAAATTTATAATGAGTATGATCAAAACTATAATTCTACTACAATTATATGGTATATCAAATAGCATTTTGCCACCTCTATACACTAGGAATGAAAACAAGTCAATTCATTTATGAGTTTCTTGAGATCGGCTTACTAAAAGTTTAAATCAAGCCTAGAAATAAGCTTGTTTGATAAATGATCCTGACTCAACTTCACTTATCAAACTAGAGCTTTTTCGCTACTTTATTATTTATATAATTTAAAACTAGCCAGTAGTCAAGCTTGAATTTTACAAATAAAACTCAAAGCTAATCAAACTTAAGCTCGGGCTCTCATAAATTAAACAAGTTATAAGTCCAATAAATTTACATTACCAGTTATATCCGGAAGCAATATACACAAAATTAAATTTAGGAAGATGGATAGATGAGTCAAAAACACACTTTATGAGCCAAACCGAATGGGTAACATTTGGCTTGAGTTGGATAAAACATGTTTTTTCTAATAAATCCAGTTACTTTAATAATAAATTTATCCTATTCTTATACTTACTAAACTATTTTAGGTTAATTATTTTTGTCTGAATTTGAACATAACACATCCTTCATAAAAAGTAGTGTTTTTACTTTTTACCAAATGGACTAATTTTATATATTTCTTTTACAAAAATATAAATAAATTCTTGGTTGAGAAACTTACAAAGCTAATTAAAAAAGGTCGAATTAAATTTATGTCACACTTGACACGGTTTCTATTAATGATAAGATTGGATACAAGGTCCTATTATATACAATAGATTTGTTGGGTTGTTGGTGATCGAGCATGCCAACTCCCAACAAGGCTTGTAAGGTCTTCTTGTGATAGTAAATGCGATTGTGTTGGTTGGTTGATAATGAATTTAGTGCCTTTCTCCTCTTCCTGCATTTCCTTAAATGCTAATAGAATATTTAATGACCTATCATTACATGTCTATGCTTAGTGATGGGTGTCACTAATCTTACTTTACTTTACTTTACTTGTAGTTATTATTCTTTAGTTAAGGAAATTATATGTTTGCTCTATTATTTATTCATTGTCTCATAGTTCCTTGTTACTTGCAAAGACTTGCAACATTATTCATTAAATGAAGAGATCTTTATTATCTTTATAGTAAATTACTAATATGGTCCCTATGGTCTGATAGTATTCATTCTTGGCCCCTATGTTTCATAAATTATACATATGGTCCCAAATTTTTGATATTTTTAACACATATAGTCCTTAGGTTACAAATTACCCTCACATATTTGATCAAATTACCCACATATATTTGACTAAATTACCCTCACATAAGGGCTATATGTGTTACAAATGTCTAAAGTTTGTAACCATATGTGTAATTTATGAAACCTAAGGACCAAGAGTGAAATACTAGCAAATGACATGAACCATCTTAATAATTTACTCTTGCCTTTGTTATCAGTATTATATTGTTCCTATTTGTCGCCTACCTTATTAGTTACTATCGGGTAGTATCGTCACTTACTATGTCTCTTGTACAAGCATGCATACTACCTCTATAAGAACTAATTGGAATCTCTATAGTTCTAGATGTGAGCTGTTAAGAATACGCCATGGGATCTTTTGACACCACCAGTGGCGGACCCAGGAATTTTTTTCATGGGGGACGGAAATTTTTTAAGTTCACTGGTGTTCAAGTTCGGTTGGGACGGATCGGGTCGGGTCATGCTAAAAAACGACAATCAAACTAAATTTCATATATAAAGACATAATTAAAATACAATATATTACGTGATCTTATTTTTTTATATATGTTCAAAACAATGTATAATGAGACGTTCTTAAATAACTCTTTACAAATACAATTATCGTTTAAATTCTCATAACCAATTCGATTACGCAAATCTAACTTCAAGTATTATTTTAATATGTTATTTAAATTAATAATATAAGTTTTTATAATGGGCTAGTTTGGGGCGGCTCTGAGAATTGGGAGAGCCCAGGACGAGTCAAAAAGAAAAGGCCACATAGTGAATTCGAATATTAAAGTAAGGGTATTCAAAAAAGCTGAAAATTGTTAATACAAAAAACTTAACCATATTCGTAACAAAAAAAACGAACCGAATTCCGAAGTCGGTTCCTAACTGTATCCAAATTTCGGTTTCGGTATGGTTATCGGTTCCAAATTTTTTTTGAATTCAATTTGTTTGGTTAACCGATTAAAGCGAATTCATATTTAAATTTGTTTTTTTTATAATATATAAGGTTGAATTTGGTTTATTTGGATTGGTTTATTTGCTTTAATTGGTATATTCAATTGAATTCGGTTTTTAACCGGTTTAGTGGTGTTTAGACTTATTATAATTAATACTAAACCTGATTTTACATTGGGTTTAAATTATTAGTTGGGCATTTATCAACTTAGTTTATCAATTAACACTTAGAAATCAAAAGTTTAATGGGGGCGATTGTAAAATTTTACGGGGGGCAATCATGATTTTAACATATATGTACTACTAAAAAAAATTTTCAAGGGAGGCGGCTGCCCCCCCCAAGTATACATGTGGGTACGCCACTGGACACCACCCATACGAGTCGTTGGCATATATGACTCATCTTTTAATTCCCAACAAAAGCTAACAAAATCCAATCAACACACTTGACACCATGTATAGGACTCATATACATATACACGACTAGTATAGGCCTGACACACTTGACCACATATACAAGTGCCAATACAATGTGTATGAGTTTACACGAGTTGTATGGTTATCCAATTATTTGAGTTCTTGATTTGTGTGTCATTCATTTGATTTATTAGTTCACGTTCCAGTTGTTTGATACGATGTTTGGGTAAACCTTCGGTTGCATGCGAATAACTACTGTATAAAGGAACTATATAACATATAGTTTCTTCATTCAATCATTTCATCATTAAATATATCTTGATTATACTTTCAAAATCGTATTGAAAGGTTAACAATGTGGATGGGGAACAACAACTTCGATGATAAGTATATGTGTGTTTATGAAACTGATCAAGTAGAAAATGTTAACATTGTTGTGGAAATGGATCGGGGAAACAACATATAAAGCTGCAAATCAGATCTAGTGAAAGATAATTTAATGTCAAAAGTTTTAAGTGTGTTTTTTTCACTTAAAACAATGAAAAAATAACCTATTGTGCAAACCAATACTAGTGGGAAACAAACTTTAAAACACAACAAATAAAGCAAGAGTCTTCTAGACATAGTTCATTTATAAATTCATAAAAAGAGTAGGATAAAGCAATAAGTGTTCACGATAGCCAATTGCAACTTGCTAATTCGATTTCTACAACATTAAGGCTGCAAGTTTCATTGGGTTATCACAACAAACAATTGACTTTTCACCAATTTTAATCGATCAACAATTCTATAATATTAACTGTTTTAAGGCTCACATTCTCACCATTTTCCATCCATACTTCTCACGTGTACAAGACGTCGTCAATCCAGATGGTAACTGTGGTTTTCATTCTGTCACTATTGCTTTAGTGTTTCATGAACAACAATTGTTATACATTTGGTAAGAACTTCTAAATGAGCTTATTTGAAATGAATCATTATACATATTTATGTTTGAACTGGTCTTTGATGAAATTCAAGAATCCTTAATATGGTTAGGACCTAAGTTTGAAAAAAAATATGCATATAAAAAGCGTAAATTAATAAACAATTACATTATAGATATTAATATTTCACAAATTAAATGATTATAATAAATAGTTATATTTTTAAATTAAACGATTAAACATGGCTATAATAAAATATTTTTCAAACATGCTTAAATGATTAAATATAGTTACATAAATTAAACAATGTATATTTATAATATATATCTTATAAAATAACAAAATCTATATATATGTATATATATTTATATAACTCGTATAGGTGTATACAAGTCGTATAAGAGTTAAAAACACCTTAATTATTCTTGAAAATCATCCAAATTAAGTGACTTAATCATATATGATATGTATTAGCCCATACAGATCATACGGTTTACGCAGCCAAGCATAATTTGACACCGCTAACATGAATACAACTCGTATAGTCCTATATGACTCGTATCGTTGTCAGTGATGTTAACTAAACTGCATGAGTAACCTAATAACGCGCCCCTTATGGGTTTTTCCCAATTTACATGTCCACTTTATATTCTTGTTATGTATGAAGCTAACTAACAACACTAACTTTCAACAATCACAAATATCTTTATATCATCAATTTTGTATATTACACGAAATAAATTTGTGGATAAGCCGTGCATTTTTCAAATTTTGTTTGGCAAAAGATTAACAATATTTGGATTTAATATATATATAAACCAGGACTTGTATCAAATGATAATTTAATTTTAAAAAGTTAAAATTAAATTTATTACTGGTTATTTATTTTAAACTAGTAAGATGCCCGCGCGATACGGTGGAAAAACAAAATAATTAGGCTACTGATTTTGGCTCGTAAAAAGCTTAAACCACCTAATTTTTGTCAAATCAACTCTTTTAACTAAAATATTTATTATGATAAAATTCATAATTTAAATTTAAAATGTCAAATATGATATGACAAAAGTGTCAAGAAGTCTTTTGTTTGATTTGAGAGGGTTTTCTTTTATAGGTATTACATAACACTTTATTTTTTAAATGTATCAATGTGAGATAAACTAAAAAGTAAAAGAAAACCATTTAATTTATGATTCTTAAAGTTTTGTTTGTTGTACTTTATGTTTTAAGAGTTATAAAACTCTTAATTTTAAGAGTTTTTGGTAAAAGACCATTGTGTCCTTCCTATATGTATTATATGGTAGTATAGATATTGAAAATAAATATGTAATTCTTATTAAAGTTGAATAAAAAGAATGAACTTATAATGAAAAAGCAATTTTAATGTAATTTGATGTGAAGAACACATTTTTTTCTTCCAAAATTTAGAATAGGTGACTTAAAATGAGTTTAAGGTTAATTCTCTAATATTATATAATCATAGTATACAAGTCCATATAAACCATTACAAGAAAGACTAGAAGTAATATAAGTTGGGTGTAAGAGCATTCTTTCCATACAAACCAAGGTTTTAATCTTAGGATAAACATTATTAGACCAGAGAATTTTAACGCATAGCAAGATAAATTAGTTGATTCAATGATATGAAATAAATAACACTATAACACATAATGTTTGAGATGCGCAACATCTTAACACAATGTTGGTCAAGATGAATAACTAAAACTATATGACAAAATTATTTCAAACGACTAATGTCTAAGTATGATATATGATATATTCCAAAAGCAAATCATTAAAGATTATCCAAATAAATTATTTGTTTGATTGTAACTTGAACTAAATTGATGTTTTTTTTAAAAACCGACACATTTAGACCTAAACTAATTTTGTTAAAAAAATCATTCTTGACCCGAACCCGTTATAACTTGTTGCCCAACCCAATCATATTGCCAAGGTTAGACATTGTCAAGGGATACTAACTAAACATCTTGTGGTTCCAATCATAGGCAATAATCAGAGTGGAACGAGCAAGAATTAAAGCATAACACGAGAGCATGAGTGTGGCCCAACACCCTACTTTTTATTGAGTTGATCACAAAGCCAGGTTTACTCCTTTTAATAGACAAATACAAAACTGATACATAGAGCAAGTTTATATATTATGTGGATTTAAATTAATCTAAGGTACACAAAAATAACTGTACTTGTATATATATACCTTATTTCATCAGTTCTTGCAAATCCGTATAAGACGAGGAAGATTCTAGTGCAAGATTCGTCAGGCAACTTTCAGACATACTGAGCCGGCGACTCAACCGAATGCTATCGGTACTCCTTAACGGACTGCTTGGCATAGACCTCAACGTTCTCGGTGAATCCAAACTTCGCCGGAGAATCTGTCTCATGGCGGTGATTAAATCAATCGCCGGATTCGGCGGTGGATCCGAAGACGACGTTGATTTCCGGCAAAAGTCCATATGTCGTTTCATAGCTTCTTCGGTGTTGATCAGCCTCTCGCTTCTTACAAGCTCGTCGTTCACAGCCTCTCCGCACAATCCGCACATCCAGTTACCGTGATATCTTTCTCGAATGTTCTGGATGTAAGCCGGCGTACATTCTTCCGTCAAACCGCAGCAATCGCACTTTGCGAACTCTAACTCCGTTGACTTCACCGTCACGTTCATCGGTATCACCGTCGTATCGTTCATAACTGCGGTGGAGATTTCTACAACGAGCAACGAGATTCATCAGTAACTCAATCGTATTAACATCAGAATCATAATCAAAATCAAATACGAACAACGTGAATCATGAAACATCGAAATTCAAAAGTAAATACTCAGCTTATGTCGAATCAAACAACACAAATCACGAGACACCGAAATTCGAAACGAAATAAATCCGATCTATCGACTATCAAATCCATTTGAATTAATAGCAAAGGAAAGGAAGTTTCGATTAAGTACATTATCATGCATCGAAATTAACTGAAAGTATTTAACATCAAATATCAAAATCAACGACGTTAATGCATATTACGGTATTACCAGTATACGCAAGGAATGTTCGATCAAGCATTGAGATTCTTCGGTTGACAAATCGTTAATCGTTTTCAAATACCTCTACGTTCGAATTCTTCTTCTTCAACCTTCGATTGTTGATAACAATTGAACAAAAATTTGTTAGACATTTGAGATGAATCTGTTTGGTAGAATAAATTCTCACCTTTGATCTTGAATTCCTGATATCAAATCACACAAAAAATGCAAAATGGAAGTGTTTACGGTAAGAATGAAGCGAAGAACAGTGGTTTTATAGGGTGTAAATCACTCGGCGAATACAAGATCGAAATGGAATAATATCCACGTCAGCAGAGATTGTTAAATATAAAATGATACCACACGGATTGTGAGGGAGGGTGATCGCCAAATAAAGAAGAATATCACTTGCCAGCTGGCAGCTGTACCTACATTTGTCAATTATTAAAGTATCGACAAATATTAAAGAACATGGTACTTAACTAATTATAAACGTGCGAGATAAAACAAACTAAAAGATTTAATTTATAAAAGAATTTATTTTATTTTATCTTTTTCCTAACGATAATTGTATATCTCTTGACTCTTATTTATAACTTATAAGTTTCTAAAATTACATTTTTTTTATTTCGTTTATTAAAAGTGAGAAAACTTTATAAAATGAGAAAACTTTATAAAAATATAATAAATTTTAGTGAGTGGTATACCTTCAATTTAGATGGATGGATTGATTTTCAGTTTAAAACAAGTTTGAGTTGAAACATCATATATTTATTATAGACCGTTGAGTCACCTATTACAAGTTTACGAGTATGTGAGCTAAATATTAATTTAAATATTAATTGTTCTTGCTTATTTTTTTTCACGATTTCACAAATCTCTATTTTTTTCTTACTTCAGTTCTTCATTGTTTAAGATTTTTCTTATTCAAACATTGTTATATATGGATTTCTAACATATTGTTCATATATAGGAATCTATCATATGAAAACCTTATGTTATAAAAAAAAACCCTTAAATCCTATATGATGTTAGAAAGAAACCACATTTGTCTGTCAAACCCAATTTTTTATTTATTTTTAATGTGGATTATATATTTATTTTCAAAATATATATATACACACGTACACGTGTGTGCGCGTGTATGTATGTATCAATGTGTGTAGAAGTGATTTATAAAAAGACTTATTATTAGCGATATTCACGATCCTAGTTATTGACACTTTATTTAAACTTTATTTATTCAACGTTTTGTTATGCAATCATGTCTGTAAATTTATTTCTTCCGTATTTACTTGTATTCCTTTGTATTATATATATGGGATATTTAATTGAAAACTATAGACAAGTTTAAAAGTGTATTAAAGTAATTTCTCATATTTTAAAAAAAAATTACTTTTATACCCTTTTAAAATATTTGATTCAAATTAGATTCTATGTTTCATGTTTTAATTGAATAAATACCTATATATAGTTCCTGTAATCATGTTAATAAGAAATATACAATTTGAATTTTATTCACTTTAGTACTTATAACACGTGTAAAACATGCCAAAGGGTAAAAAAGAGAAAAAGAGAAAAAAAAAAAAAAATAATAAAGAAGAATACCCAAGGATGATACACATATAAGTCACTCTCAACTTCATTCAACTTTTTAACTTTCACTTTTTTATATGCTAATATTTCTTTAAAAAAATCTACTTTAGAGGTCAATTGTTTTTATCTTTTTAACAAGTATAACATTTATTAAAAAAAAAATACTAAATTACTTTTCATAATACCTACCGTTTTATGGTGTTTCTTCTTGTGTCAATGAAACTAGACATTTTATGGGGTTTTTTAGGTGATGTTGAAACTGGATTTTTATAGTGTTTTTTTGATTGTTCAAGAAATTGAATTTTTAAGATGTTTTTTTCTTTAACGCCCCTCCCTATTTATGTCCCTATTTATGTTTTATGTTATTGACGTTTATGGTGTTAATCTTTATGATATTTTAAAATGTTTGTGGTGTTAATGTTTTATAGTGTGTATAAATGTTTACATTTTATGATGTTATGGTATTAGCACTTATGGTGTTTGAGTTTGATACGTTAATGATCTGACCCACTAGCTACTGAAATAACTGAATTGTTATTTTTTTTGAACGGCATTTGATCTCAGCGTGTGAACCACTGATTTCCAGGCCACGTCACCAAGGTGTAGTTACCATGACCTCCGTTGAGACCCCACCACCACCCCAGGAGGAAACCGCACCGGAAAACCCCCTGACCTCCCAAGGACCCCTATTTCGCCTTGGGAGGGATTTGAACCCTTGACCTCCCATAGAGAAGCCAAAGGGGTAACCATTAGACTAGAAGCCCTTGGTTAACTGAATTGTTATTAGAACTATGATCAACTAATTTTTTAAGTTGTTCGAAGCACTAGATAACGTTTACAATTCACTTGTAAATATTATTGGATCGAGACGAACCCTTGAAGATTAGTGTTGGAGACGAGCAACAACTTATTGTAAATGAGTACGATGGTTCGTAGTTGTCTCTGGTCATGGAACTAGGCTCCAATTCTCCAAATAGGAGGTGTAACAAAATATTATTAAAAAATGTCCATAAACAAAAAAGTTCAAATGCTATCAATATGAGCATAAAACTTTTGCTAATGGACTATTTATTTTTATTTTTACTTTTTCTTGCAATGTCATCGTAAATAATGTTAAGGTTCTATTACTTGCACACCCACCATCACACCCTTCACACTTTTTTTAAGTCTCATATATGTCTATGCGAGACGTATAGGGGAGGTGCAATCAATATTTTTCAAAATTTGTCAGTGTCGATAATTGTATTTCTATACGTCTTATATAGGCTTATACGTTCCGTATAGGTCCTATATGAGACGTATACAAAACTAATTATTTTTGAATCATTGGGTGTCAGAGGGGACCATATGCCTCGTATAAGCATATACAAAACGCATATGATCGATGTGATGTTAAAATAAAAAACCGGGTGTATAAATAATTAAGTCCTAAAATGTTATTATCCTTTTTGTTTTCAGTGAAAAACAACATAAAATTACTAGTTTAACAAACATTCAAAAAACTATCTTAAAAACACTTAGATCAAAGTTTATATCAAAACCATATTCGTTAAAAAGTTAACAAAACGTCTGATTTTATGATAACATGTTTTTACAAACTAATAACACATAAAAGTTATAAACAAATTAAATTATTAAAAAGTTAACACTAACCAAATATTAATTAATCTTTTCAGTTAATTTTTATTTATTTTTTTTAAGATAGTAAGGTGAGTCGCTTACAACTTTCATATCTGAAATCAATACCTGCAGACTTTTTTAAAGTTTTTAATATTTAAGCCTAAACCATTAACCATATATACACACAAATCACTATTAAATTAAATTATGTTATTAGCTTTAAAAATAGTAGAATTTTTGGCCACAAGTTATTCCACGTGTACATGGTGGACTGCACCGACCCAAGCCTCTAACAATATATTTTACATCAATAATACAATATTTTGGTCGTAATTTTGTGAGTCGTCCTCTCAATAGTCCGGCAATAAATATACATATCTTGACCTTTATTTGTATTTTATAAATAAATAAAAAAACTTAATTTTCCAATCGAATATAATAATAATAATAATTATAGAACTAATAATAGAAAGTTTTCAAAGTTGAAAATTGTATTAAGCAATAAGCATTTAAATGTCGCAATTTTTAATTATCAAAATTTTCATCTTCAAAATGCAACGTAACACCAATTTAATCCAGACAATTTATACGGACACAAGGCGATTGAGACAATAACAATGGTAGGATGCTGTATACTCGAGAAGGATGAGATTCTGTTTGTTTGAAGTAAAATCTATCTATATTAATAAATCAAAATAATTGTGGACACTTGTCATAATTCTAGATCACATATACTTTGATTTTCCCGCTTCTTTCTCCTAATTAATTATGTACGCTTTTCTCTCATATTTAATTATCTATATTTATTATTTAGTTAGAAATTAGGAATTAAGGATTATAATAATCAATATATTATAAATTAATTATATTTAAAATGAAATTAATTATGATGTTTTTAAGTGAGCTTACATTTTTATTTAACAACTTTAGTTTTTTTAAATATTATCGAATTCTTCAAATGATATTTCTTAAAATATTTCTAATTATAACAAAAATGTTACTAATTTTCTTTATAATTGCTTTTAAAAAATTTTAAACACTTAATTTGATTGGATTATTTGAATGATGAAAATACATTATATTGAAAAATAAAAAGTGAGTAATTTTTAAAAATCCAAGTTATATATATTAATATAAATTTTAGTTAAAGTTAATTTAATGTGTTAAAGGAAAAATAAATATACTTTAATTAATTATTTATGAATTACATTACATAAAAATATTAACACAATGTTAAAAAAAATTAAAATTAAACATAATTTATAATTATGACATCAAATATTTTAAACATATTTTTAAAACTTTATGCATTAACAAATATCATGTTTTATTCAATATTTGTAAACATGAGTTTAGTAAATCTTTGTAATGTACATGCTTTTTAATTACATAACTATTTGTCAAAAGATTTGCATACATATTATTTTTCTCAACCCGTGTAATATACGAGATTTTAACCTAGTAAATAAACAAATAAAAATTAACTAAATGGTAAATAATTGAAAGTCATAAGTGCTTACGTTTCGACGGTTTCGTGAACATGGTGACCTTTTATCATTAGGTTCGCATGAGTGTCTGTAATTAAAATGTATTCGTTAGCTATTCCAAACAAAATTGTAAATCATTGATAGCAGGGGCGTACCTACAGCCAAGGCCGGGGGGGGGGGGGCAGCCGCCTACCTTGAAAAAAAAATTTTTAGTAGTATATATATGTTAAAATCCCGACCGCCCCCCATGAAATTTTGCAATCGCCCCCCATAAAATTTTGGAATTGCCCCTTTCATTTTTTATTTCTAAGCATTTGGTTAATAAAACCAATTGAAAAGGACCCAATTAATGATTTAAACACAATTTAAAACTAGATCCAATATTAATTTTAATAACTAAACCACAAACCCATTTAAATAATATTCAAATAATTTTTTCATCAAACATATTATTAATAATTTGAATCCATTTTATTTGCATAGTTTCTAAGAGACCCATCTTGACCCGCATTGTATTAAGGTGTTACTCATTTCAACTCATTCTATGTTATGGTGCTACCAATTTCTACCTAAATACAATATTTATTCACCAAAACCAACCCATTTTCCTTGTCTTGGGTTAAAATTGTCGGGTGTAATTTATATATATAATTCATATACTTTTTAGCGGAGGGTTTTAATGAGTTCTTCGACAAAGTTAACCTTTTCTATGAAAAACAAGAACTTGAAGTGGTGAACATGAATGGTGAATACATTAACCCAAAGTCGTCAAGACAAAAAACAAATATCACATATCGTCACTACTTGAGTATGATTGCTTCAATGTGGTTCTAGATATGCAAATACAAGAGTTTGGTAATCGTTTTAATGAGATAACATTCGACTTACTTGTTTGTTTGAGTCCTTGTGATAATTTCTGTAGGTTTGACACTCCTAAGATACTAAGATTATCTGAGATATACCCGTATGATTTCAATGAAGTTGATAAAAGAAGACTTCCGGATTGGTGACGAAAATTTAAGTGACAGTTGTATTTTTTTGTGAAGAAATAATTACTTAGGAAAGTGTCTTTACACGATGTTTTGGATAGATTTCAAAAAATAAAAACTCGTAGAGAACCGCTTTAGATAAATTGTATTTTCATTATGTTTTTATATATGAAATTTGGTCTGATTGTCTTTTTTGAGCATGGCCGGACCCGACCCGACCCGGTCGAACTGAACAGAAAAGAAAAAAAATATTATATAGCGATACTTAAATGAGCTTAAAAAATTTTCGCTCCCCATGAAAAAAAATCATGGGTCCGCCACTGATTGATAGTTCAATGATCTTAAATTTTACTATAAATATTGCTTGCAAGAAGCCTACATATGAAGAAACATTGTTGACTGTATGTCTTACTAGATTAATGTGTGGTGTATTTATGAGTTATAATAAATACTTATAAACGAAAATGGACAGTATAAGTCGATTTTGTGATATAAATTATGATTAAAATTTTGTATAATTAATATTTTATGCAATAAAATAATTATATCATTTCATTACTTTTTTCAAACTTTGTTTCTTTTTACATTTCTTTTTGAAAAATTGTTTTTGATAATTTTATATTTTATGATGATTTGGTTTAATTTTTAAAGAAATGTGTTGTTTGATATTAATATATTTTTAATGTATTAATTTTTTTTAACTTAATATTGAATAAAAAGTATACTTAATTTTTAGTTTAGTATTCAATATAAAATGTTTTTAATAAGAGAAATAAGTGAAAAACCGTCGTCACAATGCTTTAACCAACCTAAAAAGTGTCAAGTAACAAAACATATAAATTGTTAAACAAGCCGAGTAAGTAAGTGTTAAATATCTGATAGGATAAATTTGTTATTTAAAAAAATATAAAATAAAATCCTCCAAATTATCGTATTTTAGCTCAGGAAACCGTTATTCAAGAATATGGAAGGGGTATGAACAACTAAAATAGGTATTTTCAAATGTGTGAGAAAATATATAAAAGAAAAAGTCTCGTCCAAGAATAGACTTGTGAACCAATCGCATTCCAATATACTAATTAATATATTTTTAATTTAAATAATAAATAATAACGCGTGTGTTACAAGATAAGTTTTTTACTTTTAATTTCTATTTCTAATCAAAATATATGAGAAATCTAAATATAGAGTAAATTGCACTTTTGATCATTTATGTTTACACAAAATTTCAGAGATAGTCATTTATGTTTCAAGATGTCAAAATTAGTCCTTTAAGTTTTCAAATGTTGCAAACTCGGTCCTTTCTCCGTTAACTCCGTTAAATATTAACAGAATAAATGATTAAATCTGAAAATTTATGTAAACAAAAAGGACCATAAGTGAAATTTACTCAATTACTTATATGATTTTTTTTGACATTTATACCCCTATTCTGTTAGTACTTAATGGAGTTAACGGAGAAAGACCTAGTTTGCAACATTAAAAAACTTAAAGGACTGATTTTGACATTTTAAAACATAAAGGACTATCTCTGAAATTTTATGTAAACATAAAGGATGAAAAGTGCAATTTACTCCTAAATATATGAAAAGTAAATAACATCATTCGTTCGCCAACTCCAAATAGTGAATGGCCAACGAAGTTCAACATATATCTATATGTTTAAGGAACTCATTATTGGCATGTACGTTTAATATTATTTTAATGTTTAATATTTCTGTAATATTTAATATCAAATTTCTATATTAAATTTCGTAGGTAAATTCAGCCTAGAGATGGGCTTTGGGCTATAGTTAGAAATTTTATAAAATTATGAACGAACATGAATATCACAATTAAACCAATGTTTATGTTCTTCAAAATGGTGAGATATAAATCATAAGGTTTGTAAATTTAACAAGATCATTAATTCGTTAAAAGAGATCGTCGAAACGGTACTAGAGACGATATATTGGAGATTGCAACGAGGATGGGGATGGCTCTAATTAATTTTGGAAAATTTTTTAGATTTCACAAAAATGTCTATCGACGGGGAAAGCGTATATTGATAATTCGTCAAAGAAACAAACCAATCATGAGAAAACTTATCAAATCGAAAAAAAAATAAAACACTTTTACCAACCAATCAATTTTTACATTTTTATGACTTTTAATTATAATGTTATGTTACAAATGGAGTAAACTATAAAATAATAAATAAAGATATGTTTCTAACTAAGTTAGTATATATAACTCATGAAGTTACAGTAACTCATACAATGTATATATATGTAGTGTATAAGTTATATGTATGTAATACCATGAGATATATATTTTAAATCTTATAATAAAAAATTAAAAATTGATTTATAATAGTTGTGATAAAAAAAATTAGCGTTTTGTAGTTGAAATATTTGTTTGTCAGAATTCATATATCTTTTAGATATTGATATATTTTTGGGATTATTCTTATGAACATTTTGTCTGTCAAAGTGTCGGTACAGATAAAAAAAATTGAGAAAACTTACCTATGGGCGACCTTGCCATTGATTTAGTTACAATATATACTTAGAAATTGTAACGTTATTATGGACGATTTGTAAAATTGTGATTTTTTTTACCTATATATAAAAACTCTTATTTTTTTATTTGAGCTTATGTCACTGAAAGTGTAGATAATCATGAAGGAAAAAGATACAAAAAAAACAAAAATCACTAGCAAATTATACATATTAATTGAAAATATTAAAACAATTTTTTTTACACAAATCATAATTCGTTACAATAAAAAAACCCCAAAATACAATGTGAGACTATCATATTTGGTAGATCAACTGTCTCTTATAAAGAAGGTCATATGTTCAAATCCAAGCAAATGAAGGAATACTATGGTGTAGTTTGAAAATATGAGTAGGATAATATAGTTGTTCAAAAAGAATCCGAAAATATTCGAGGATCCCTATTTTGGTGGCCCTAAGCTATGCCTTTTTACTTTACATACATAAGCCGGCCTTGGGCTTTGATGAAAATTTTGTTTCGAACTGTTAGCTACGGTTTCAAAAAACAGCAAACTAAACCAACCCAAGCCATATATTTATTTATTTTTTTTTTTTTTGATGACCGGGAAACCTACTTGCGTGGTAAACCCTGAGCCCCCCCTCAATACCCGACTAACCGAGAGGAACAGGTATACCGTGGGCTCAAGTACCCTGGTCAATGGCTTTGCGGAAAAAATGTCACCTCCATGACTAGAACCCGTGACTTCAAGCTTGAGGCTAACACCCTTACCACTAGACTATCTCCACAAGGTTCAAGCCATTTATTTAGTTAGATACTTTGCATCGTTTCTTTTTCTTTTTTTTTTTTAGTTTTCTTGTTTTTGATATCATTTGTTTAAAAACTCTTGTTAATGGAATTGACAGATAAAGAGGTCGGGTTCATTTTAGCTATAGCTGACAAAACGTGTACATGATAAGACATGATTAAATTTATTTATCAAAAAGTATAGTATGTAATGTAATTTTATATTTTTTATATAATAAAAATTAGGAAGGTAGCATTCATCATTTTTTACTACATAAAACATAAAATTGTTACGCTTAAATTACTAAGACGAATGCTAAGCAAGTCATTTTTTTGTTTTATATTTGTATTAATCGTGTTGTCTTTAAGTAGTTAAACATGAAAAGACTTGTTTTGCCTGCACTAATTTTAGCAAGCATTAGTGTAACCATTTTTACCTAATACACCTTTTGAGGGTTATAGTGGTTAGTTGTCCACCTTGTTTAATTTATATTTAGTTGATTAACTAAATTTCATATGCACACATATAATTTATATTTGTGTGAGCACTCAAGAGGCAAAATTATCATTACACTAATTTTAACTTTATTTTACTTATTTTGTGAAAATAACGTTAAAAACATTGAATTCTGAATGATTTTGAGTAGTGTTATGTCAAAATGTTCATTATCAACACCTCTATTTTTTTATTTTATCTAACACATTTGAATTCTGAATGAGTTAACATGTTTGGCCAGTATACTTTGCATTGCATATGGTATCCAAAATTATAAAATGTAACCGAGAAAATGAGTTTGAATATGGGATTATTGAGCAAATCAAGTTATAATTTCTAAAGATGAAATACCAATTTTGGCATTGTTTTATTTGCTAAAGTGATTCTCTGTCTAAAATAAAGACATTTTGAGTTTGAGGTTTTCAATATTAGAATTCGCAATCTTGATACATATCAAGATAAATTGATAAATTTAGATAAACAAGTATTGTATTTTTGGTTGAAATAGGTAAAATTGTAACATAAAATAGGTTGAGATAAGTAACACCTTAACATAATACGAGTCAAAATGGATAACTTATAAAACATGTGAAGGTATTGGATTCAATTATTCAAAGTAATAAGAATGATCATTAATATATTTGATAAAATGACCAATAAAAATTATTATAAAAAACTTCTTGTTTCGTTATAACACATTTTAATTTGAACGAAATTGATATTTTAGACCCATTTAAATCCAAATTGATTTTGTTTAAAATTCATCCTGACCCTCATATGTTTTGATCCGTTACACAACCAACATGTCCGTTTCACTAGGCATATTCAATATGTAACAACTTTTTAGTAGAGAAAACACATAAATACTTTTACATAGTGCTTACTTGATATCGTAAAGAAAAAGATAGACAGTTTTGTAGTCATATAAACATGTTACGTGTCATAGTATCAGCATGTATATGTACATATATGATCCTCTAGATGTCTACTGTGAACTGGTTTAGTAATAATCGACCTTTTGAAATTAATTGGTCTTTAATTATTTAACTTATGTACGAATGTCCAACAAACTTTTCAGTTTTTAGGGAAAAAAGCAAATGATTTACCGCTTTACCAATAAAATTATCTGTTCAAAAAATAAAAGGAGTTGTTTAGAAAAACTTTTTTGCTTTTTTTTTTTGTTATTTTTTGTTAAAACTTATAATGGGAGCTGATGCCGACAAATAAGAACAAAAACCTTTTGTTTAATGATTGTAAGTTGTGTTATTTTTTTGAGGGCATGAATTAATATTTTTTGATTTAAAAAACAAAAAGAATGTTTTAAATAGACATGGTAAGAAAAAGGAGACATCAGTATATTGCTTATATATAAAATCACGAAATATATTACTATTATTACAGAGAGACATGAAATGCAACTTTATTGTAAACCATAAAATGCAATCATTTTTTTAAATAATTATTGTATTTAAGTACCCTTTATAACTAGTTTTATACTCGTCCGGTGGTCGGGTACTTAAATGTTATAGTTTTATCACTAAATATTAAATGACATTGTAAACAAAACCAGTATTAGTTTGATTAATTAAAATACAACTCATACGGTAGGAAAAAAATGCATCTTTATTAAAAAGTCGCAAAGCAAATAAAATCAGTAAAATATAAATAACATAACATATAAATAAACAATGTAGTTTAAAAAGTCAAATGATATATCACATGTAACATGATAACAAAACCATTAAGTGTACTCCAACCACATTTGCATCACAGGATAATACGAAACGAAAAATCGATTCAAAACATGCTTGTGAAATAACATTTGATGAATGGTGGAATATGTGAGTATCATCATAAAATTGAAGAATGATTCAAATTATTTTAGCAACTGATGTACAAGGAATGAGGATGAATTGTAGTTGGTAATTGTTATAAGAATTTTAATTGTTGTAAATACTAAAATACAAGAGAATTAATTTAAATGAAAAACCAATGAGGCATTGCCTCAATGGTATCCCAAGATTCTTTTAAATGGGAGGTCTTGGGTTCAAATCCCTCCCGCAGCGAAAAAGGGGTCTGAGGTGTTCGGGGGGTTATCCTAATAGGGTTTCCTTCTGGGGTGGTTGTGGTGGCTCATGGGAGGTCCAGGTAACTTCATGGCCTGCAAACAGTGGGTTCACACGATTGAAACATTCGCTGTTCAAAAAAAACTAATTTAAATGAAAAAAGATAACATAATTTTAAAGGAATAAATAGAATTGTTGATAGAGACATAGAGTCACACAGGTTAAACCCGGCTCTTTTCAGGACCCATAATCTCTTAAACGTGACCCATAATTGATAAAGTGAGGGTTGAGAAGATACAAGAATTTGAAGATACCGGAATGGAAATGTAATTGTTACGGTGAGCCGTGAGGGGATGAAGGGATGCAGATTTTTGAAGCTAGATGTAATTGCGAGTGAGTGTGGATGAAACATAAGACATGTGTCAATGATCCATAGGGTAACTTAAAAACCGCCGGAAGCCGCCAAAACCACTGAGAACCGTCGCATTATCAACGTAACCGCCTAATTTAAATAGTCAGGATTTAATGTTGGTGAATTTCAACGGATGAGAATTCATTTGAAGTCGGTTGAGTTCACCGACGTCTATATATATGTATAATACGTAAAATAGTGCTAGGAGACCATCACATAATGATATGACAGGGTGCCAAATCGTCTTCAACGTGTTAAAAGAAGGTGATTGAAAACCCTTTTTCTTCTATATAATGACAAAGTTACATTTTTTAAACCACACACAAGGTCGATTTCTTAAACCCCCTATGGTTGTGTTATTTAATTTAATTGTTGTTTAAACGATTTGTAACTGGATCCTGATTTGGGAATTGATTCGATTACGAATCGAATAGTTATAAAAGTTAAAAGCTTCCGCTGTGTCAGATCTAATCTGTCTGTTTAATCCGGTTTTATGAAAACTGATTTTATCAATTAATACGATTAATTGAAACTGTTTAAATTAAAAAGTAACCTAGAATTCCCAACAAGGAGATCATCACATAATGATATTACAGGGTGCCAAATGGTCTTCAACGTGTTAAAAGAAGGTGATTGAAAACCCTTTTTCTTCTATATAATGACAACGTTACATTTTTTAAACCACACAGAAGGACCAGAAAATATAACAATAACAAAGAAAGCTTAGGAGTACAACTCACTTGATAATTAGTTTGCATAATTAATTGGTATAATACACTTAACTATATGAGAGTCTTCTTCACTCTTTCAACATCAAACTCACAGATATTGTTGCTGTATCCTGGCTCTGTTCTGTTCCCACCACATTCGTGCATGCATCTCTCCGAATCTTTCCCGACTGTCGATCAAACGTTGTAACGTGTCGTTACAATAATCTTAGCAAGTCACAACATGTTTAACTAATATTACAAAACATAATTATCTAAAATGTTAAACTAAACACGTTTATGAACAAATTAAATTTGATCTTTAGACAACTTTCAATCAGCTACATTAAGTGACATTTAACCTCATTTGAACAATTTGAGACAAGACAACACACTATTGAAATATTCACTTTTATTAACATGCATGGTTTATTATTTGTACCTGAATCGGACCCGCCTAAGCTCCCGAATGCCACCTGGCAATGTTCTGATAGTAATATACACACCAGGCTCATCCTGCTCGATACATTCGTTTTCCATGTCACTAACATTGCTCAAAGAAAGCTCTTCGGATTGATCAGCCCCCTGAGAAGGACTGGTTTTTCTTGAAGCTTCTAGCGACGATGCCTCGGTTTTGGACCCACTTATGTTTGAGAATTTAGGTAGTGAAATAAGATTGGGAAGTTGATCAAGTGAATCTGATGATGAGTATCCCATTCCGGTTGGATTGTAGAAGTTTCTAGGTGGGTGTTCTTTGCTTAGTACTGGTGTTACTGGGCTAGCGTCAGTAGACTCGGTTATTGAGCTCTAAGATTAAAAAGTGATGATGTTAAGCCAGTCAAACAAGCAGAGAACATACAAAGACAAACATACGAACATGTCAATCCAGCTTCCTTAAAGGTAAGCAGATACACCTGGACATTACATGTAAACAATGCAAGGATAGGTATAATAGATATAAACAAACATGACAGACTAAGCAAGTACCTAGTAAACCAACAAAAAAGTCTCGAGCCACATATAATGTTTTGCATACACCACTTAAACAAGCAGAAAACAAACAACAAACATACAAACAAGTCAATCATGCATTCCTTAAAGCTAGGGTTGCTAACCTATATCCTAATGAACTAATAATCTCTAGCCTTAATTCTACGTCTTCAGGAATTCCTATCATTGATCATGTCCTCTGAGAGGTGCAATGCTAACAAATCTTGCAGAATCTACTCATCCCATGTCAACATCGGTCGGCTCCTGCACCTCCTCCCCTCCACGATTAGGTTCTCTACGCTTCTCATAGGAGCCAACACGTCTCTTCTCCTCACATGACCGAACCATTTCAATCTTCCTTCCCTTACTTTGTCTGAGATGCACGCCACCTGCAGTCTCCCCCTGATGGTTTCATTCCTTATTCGGTCAAATCTTGTGTGCCCACACATCCACGCCACCCACACATCCATCTTAGTTGATAAAAAGACATTCTTACAAAAGGTTACATAAGTGATATTTTAGTTAAAGATCTATTGCACCAAAACATATCATACTAAAGTGTTTTTTTATTGTTATACACGGTTTTGCAGACCCTTTGACGTAATTTACGTTTTAGAACTAGGAAAAAGCAATAAAAAGATGATATGGTGATACTTTTTCCTTGTTATAAGGTCATGTATAATAAGGCATAATAGGTTCCACATGTCACCATATTGTTATACTTATTTCAACCAACTACAATTTTACACCTCAATTTCTATTTTTAAATTAAACCTCACATTTACACGAACGTCATTACAAATCTTTACAACTATCAGGTGATGCTTGCATGACACTTACATGACATCATTTTTCTATAACTAACTCATGATCATGATACATAGTCTAACAAGCCAATCACATCATAAACAAAATAGAAATTTGTTATATCAAATGATAGACATGGTAGTTAGTAGAATGACAAAAATAATAATAAAAGTTGGTATCTTATGTTGATTAAACCAAATAGTAAATGTTTTATTATGAATTTATGATAACAAAATCAATGAACTTATCTTTATAAAAAGACTGTTAAGTTTCATATTAGTCATTTCAGTAGAGGCAAAAACATTACACGGCTTGTAGCCCAATCAGAACGGACAATGACGTAAATTAAGAGCATATAAGATTACTACTAGAAAGCACTAGAGCCAGATGCAGGTTGAGTTGGGGAGGGGTGACACATAAAACTGTTTGTCCATTATTTTAAATAAATAATTAAAAACACGAACCTCGACTTCAGATCTTGGTGGAGATGGTAGGGGTACTCCTTGCTGATTGAATCGTTGAACATTGTACAACTCCATAATTTTCTCACAATTCTCAGACCACCAACTTTGAGCTTGCCATTTGTTAAACATGTCACGACTGATATCACACAACAAAATATTATTAATAGCATGCTCATATATTTTTAAGCATTATTTTTAGTTTTAGTGTATAATCTAATACACACTTAAGTGGATGGCCTGTTCGACTAGTGGAATCTGGTGTTTTTACTGTACCCTCAATTATAACTAAAAGACATAAATGTGATTTGCCTAACTTGGTAATCATTAGATATTAATATAATCACACTTAATAGTGATAGTGACCAAATTGGGCACATGAGAGTTTATTAGACCAAAATTTCAATTTCGAGCAGCATTTCATTTTTCTAAGAGGTAACTGCACCTTTCTCTTTCTTTAACTTTTAACTAGTAAAAATGCATATATTTTTCAAATCATGTTTTAAAATTATTACGTTATGCATTCAGACTTGTGTATCAAAGAAATATATAATTTTGCGTATTTAGAAGAGAATATATGCATTTAGCATCCCTCTATTCTCTTCAATTAGTTTCATATCCACTCTAATTTTATGAAACTTTCTGTTTATCGTCTTTGCTTTTATAACTAAAATTTTACCTTTTTAGCATTCTTAAGAAACTTTATAAAATAATTAACACAAAATAGTAGGATATTTCAACAATTTACAGCACAGAAAATATATATTTTATTGAACCCCACATGCAGTGTCGATACATAAAAGTAAGGGGCACAACATGGGATGACACTAACAAGAATCAATCAAAAACATTAAAACTGCCAACAAATCTTTATTTACCAGGGCCCATTCAAGCGGTTAATAAATAAGCAATTATTAAATAAATTTAATACGTTTATTGAGATATGAATCTAAGTTTCTAACATGATTCCAAAAAAAATGTGGTCACATATCAAGCAGATCGGACCCACAATACATTCGGAAAGATGTCACAGTCCCTTCATTTGACTGTTTTTGGTATTTTATGCAGTCCGGAAGTTAGTCACTGTGTCCCATAAATAATGCTACAGAACACGTTTGGGATTCAAGTATGAAAAAAAAAGTAAATGAATAATAATATTTTTTATATGTTAGTGTTCTTATCACCAAAATATTTGTTCTTATAATCATATAGCACATAAAACTATTAAATCTCGTACTAATTTTATGCTTATAGAAAATCTATATTATGTTTAGATCCGCAATAAGAACATACGTGCGTGTAAACAACGCGTTAATTAAATAGCACCATTGAAACAAAGGTTTGTTTGTATTCCCCTTAAATTTTTGGAAAAAAAAAGTTACACATAAAGGTACGGATATAATGTCAAAAAATTCGAAAACCATATGATTTGAATAAAAATCTTAAAACATATTAAATTCTGCAATAAACTTTTGTGTTATTAAAATTTACATTTAAAGCATATTAAAATTTCCATGTATTGTTGTCTCTTAGGCTACGTGTAACCGTCACCCATAACTCAAACTCACTCTACGTAGGAGTCATTACGCCACTCTTACAACCCACTTGTCACCCCGTACATGTTGTCATCAACCTGATCTCACCCCCTTTCCTCCCCCCCTCTAAAACGGCTGGCTCACAGCGGAGAAGAACATTGCACCCCATGAGCCGTGACTACGGTCACATATGGACAGTCACGTCCGGATCATGTCGGGTGCGTAATGGGTGTGTGGCCACGACAATGGCGTGATGGAGCCTCTTGGGTTGGTCACATGAGTTTTACATGTTTTATACCGTGTTGATAAGTAAGATAAAAATTAAAATGGAAAAATTAATATGAGACTGTTAAGCACTTGGTCTAAGTGCAAAACCTATCATAACGACTTAAAATGTGAAAGGTTGTTATGGTGTATGAGGAGTAGTGACCGTGTGATGTGATGTAGTAGTGATCATGGGCATGAATATTGAATCTTGTTTTGGTACCGAAAGTGACAGGATATTATACCACGTTACCACTTTTTATTCACACTCGCTGCTTATTAATTTTTTTTCTTATATTTACTAACTTATGGGCCAACTACGTGTAATCTCTTTGTTCACACTCTCAAGTCATAACCATATTACATTGACGTAAACAAAAAATTATATCTTACACTTGACTTTTTGAAATTACTCCTTCAATGTCACCATTTTGAAACTACTCATATTTAATATCATAAAATTATTCAGGAAATTAATTGCTCCCTTCAGAATCTTAACCCTTGAATTAGAATGCAAACCTGAATCGGATGCGTTTAAGATCGTTACCACCATGAGGCAATGAAACAAACGTAATGAGAACACCAGGCTCAACCTGACCAACCCATTCTTTGCCTTCATCGTCCTCCATAAACACAACCGCAGATTCAGTCCGGCCACTCACTGACACCGGAGTGCTCGCTCCGCTAGAAAGACCCTTCAGTCTGGCTTCCATTTCCTTACCCCAAACCCTAGATGTTGAACTGCCGGTTCTTTGGTACCCGCCGGAAAACCGACGCGACATTGAACCGGCTTCAGAATCCGCGACCACATAACCCCTACGGTTCGGGTTATTGTTGGCCGACGGACCGGTACAAGGCTTGCAGCTCTTGTATGCTCCAGACGCCTTTAACGCAATATCCTTGATCTGTAAAACAATAATGACATAATGTCATTCCAATAGCGCGAACACTCGCATCAAAACAACCAATAAACATAAACATTTGCCATGATTCATGAAACGAAATACTTTTACCTGAGATGTTAGAGATTTAACGGCGTGTTTGGTTCTAGGTGTGGCAGCGGTGTCTCTGTCATCTTCCTCGTGGAGAGATCCACCGTTTAGCTGCTTCGAACAAGCGATACATGTCAACATTTTCGATTCTAGTTTTACGATCACAGAATTAAGTTATGAACGACTTCAATTCGATCTCGATTGACGAGCAGAAAATACGAATCAAACACAATGCTTACGAACAACTAGTTTACGAGTTATGATTAACTTCAATTCCGCCTCAAATGACAAGCAGAAAATACGAAACAAACACGAAAAACAGGATCGCAAACTGTTAACGAACAACTTCAATTTCCTACAAAATTAGTATACGAATAACATCAATCCGACCTCGATTGACAAGCAGAAAACGCGAAGTGAACACAGAATTACGCAACTTAAATTCTTCTACAAAATTAGGTTATGAACTTATGTTGAACGTCAGTTCGCGTTCGATTGAAAAGCAGAAAATGCGAATAGAACACGGAAAACGGAATTAGGTTATGAGTTTACAAGCAACTTCAATTTGATCTCGATTGACAAGCCAAAAGGCTCAAAACGAAGACGAAAAGCGTAATTACGACTACTTTTATATTACCGGAGCATTGATGGATTGATTCAATGGCATAAACGTGTATAAACAGTTGAAGATTCAGAAATTGTTGGTGTAAAGTGAAACAAGCAGTGATGACACAAACGCACGTTCTCCGGCGACGGAAGCGTGAAGATGATCGTACAGGCGGCAGAAGGTTGGGGAATATTGTTGTTGTTGTTGTTGTGTGACAGAGATTATGATGGAATAGAAGAGAAGAAGCGTGTGCGTTGATGTTATAAAGGTGATGGGTCCGAGGGGTCGCCGGTGAGTAGTGACGGTGGCCGTTGATTAATCGATGGCAAAAGGTGAAAAAGGAAGTCTAGTGAGTAGCTCAGCAGGCTGCCTATTTTATTTTTATTTAATTTTTTTCTTTTTTAAAGAAAACTTTGAATCTTTTTATCAATTTTGGTAGTTGATGGAAACATACTAGACGTGTCATTTTTAACCAAACCCGAATACTGAATCCGATTTAAACCAACTCTAACTAGAATAAGTGTTAACCTGATTTACCGAACCTGATATAATGATAAACCTGAACCAAAAGTTTTTAGATGATTTGGTAAGTGGTTAGTTTTTTCAAATATTTGGTAACCCTAATAACCTGATTATGTATTTATGTATATCATTAACTTATTAATATGTTATATGCTATTTTGAATATCACTCGTAATAACGTTTGTTATGTTAAAACTTTATATATGCATTCTTCCACATGTATATATGTGTATTATCCATAAGCTATCTCGATTTTTATCTTTCAACTTATATATATGCTATGTGTAAGTATATATGCATTCATTATGTATATTTTACATGTGTATACATTAACATGAGACAAATATTTATTTCATATTATGTGTATGTGTATATTGTATAACATTTCAAGTGTTAATTTTAAGTTGACTGTTAAGTGAATTTAGGATAACCCGAATACCGATAAATATCAACTCGAATAACCTGAATACCGAATACAAATAACTTTAATGGTTCGGTAATCGGGGTTATTTTCAATGTCCAAAAGCCTGAACAACCCGACCCGGGGAATTCGAAACCCGATTAACAAACCCGAACGACACCCCTAAAACGTATGTGTGATTTATAATTGTATATCTATAAATATCTAATAAACTAGCCTTTTACCTTGTATATTACACGGATTTGGATAAATATATATCATAAAACAATCATTTATATAAAATAGATATACAAGTTACAAATAATTTTTACGCTTTTTTAGGAAAAAGAAAATATAAGTACATTTATAAATATCTAAATATTTATTTAAACAATACAAAATAAATTTAAAATGTGGACTTTTCGAACTTATTGATTGAAAATGTAAAGTTTTAAATGATTGACTTATCATTAACATGAATTTTTTTTTTAATTTATAAGTTTCGTTTAATTGTGTTAAAAATTTTTAAAATTGTGAAATATATATCATGTGGATAGCCTAGAAAAACGCCAATGACAAATGCGATGTGGATATGCTAGAATGATGTCACGTGGTATATTGTTATTTTTTTTATTATATACTATAGATATAGATAGAAATTTCTTCTAAACAAAACGTAGACGATTTTGTTTTGGTGTTGTAATACTTTTAAATTTAATTGTGAAAATAATAATTGTGATGTGCTATTAGTTGAATTGAATAAAAGGTTTGTTATGTCATTACTGCCTTACAAGTAGTAAGCTTAGTTGTCGAGTTGGTGAATGATAAAGTGTTTGTAGGTTCGTATTAGAAGTCTAAAAAAATTAGAAGTCTAAAGAGAAGTGTTGTTGATTCAAAAAAGAAGTCAAAATACAAATGTTGTCGACAAGATGATCAAGAGTTGTATGTTGGGTAGTAAGTGGTCTCAAAGGAGAAGTTATTGTAATTGTGTTTGAAATTAGTTAAAAATATAAAAAGGAAGTTACGGTAGTAAGTTGTCACGTTAAAAGAATGAAAGACAGTGAAGACACTATAGTTTATATATAATGTATAAAAGTATTTATGGTCATGATAAATTGATGATCATTTCATTAGGATAAACTTCTTTAAATGAGATAAGATTATAAAACAATTGACCTTTATCAATGTGAGACATTTCCAAATACATAATGTATATGTTAATATTACCCTATATAGTTTGAGTAGGAGTAGACTAAACATTAAAACTATGACTTGAAATTCTCAAATAGTTGGTGTGGAAGGCCTTTGGTGAATATGTTTGCATGGTGTTACGATGACGGAAGGTAGCACTCAGGGCCGGCTTCATATATGAAAATTATAGGCAAGCGTCTAGGGCCCCCAAATTTTTGGGCCCCAACCGTTAGGGTTATGTTCAAGTTATCATCCAGGTTATTTATTTTATTGTTTTAAATCTGAAAAATTAGAAAGTTTAGTCATATTTTCAAAATAGAACGGTTGTTTAATGTTCTCTCTTTCCAAATAATTACATTTTCCTCGTTTTTGTTTCACATTTACTTGACGTTGAAATAAATTTTCTATTAATGGTACGAGTAAAAGATTTAGACAAGTTTTCTAGCGGTAAATAGGGTAATCAACTGGTTTCTAAAGAAAAGCTAAGTTATAAAATATCATCACTAAGTATCGTACTTTATAGTATTTTTTGTTTACATCATTTATGATTATCAATTGTAAACTGTAGCTATGAGTAAACTTATGATGATAGAGACAAATATACATGTTTTTATGTTTTTAGAATTTATGAACATAATTTTTTATCACATGAAAAAAATTATTTATGAAAAGGGTCTCAATTTTTGTATTTGTCTTAAGCCTCCGAAAATCTTGAGCCGGCCCTGGTAGCACTCGAATATGGCCAATACGTGTGTACTCCTAAACAAAGTGTATTGATTTTTGCATGCTTCGTTTGTTGATGTTGAACCAGTTTGTTTGATACATAAATTGTTGATACAAAGAGGCTTTTCGCAAAGGGATGTGTAACTTAAGTAACAAGTTGTGTAACCTAGAAGTTTTGGCGAGAGCGTTAGCTTGACGTGGAGCGTCTGGAATCCGAATACTTGCCCACATGACATCTGAATAGGCAATCAAATCATGACTAAAGGACAAGATAATGCGTAGATTATGGTATTAAAAAAACCGAAATCCGAAAAAAAATTGATATCTAAATTGTTTCCCAAACCCAAAAAACAATCCAACTTCTTATTCGGGTTTGATATCCATTTTCCTTTTTGGATCGAATATCCAAAATCTTGCTAACTCGAGCTGATTTTACTCTGAAATCTTTCAAGGTAATTCCAACTTGTCGCAAAACTATTTGTATGAATCTTATTGATAAAGAAGTTAGGTTGTCGGTTAAGTCAAACGCCATTTTTAAATACAATTGTTAAATATGATATCTATAAACGGTGTATTAAAACAAAGAGTTATGATATTAAATATGAATTTATGAAATAATCAATTCTGAAAATAGGCATTGATTAGAGCACATGTGAGTGGGGTTAAGATGATGAAATATGGATGGACCCATAGCCATCAAGGTCCCGATCTGTTTCTTGTATGCGGACTAGTTGCCTTGGTGCACCCGACCCACGCTTCATCATGTTTTCCTTTAGCATAAACATGGCTATGGGGGTGGGGCTAAGATCATCGAATGCTTATCACTTAGATGGTCTCATATATCTGATTATAAAATCTTTTATTACCTTTCCAAGGCTAAACATTTTTTTTTTATTTTTACGAAGATTGTTGCTTAATTCTATTGTATGTTAAAATATGATTTGGTCAATTTTTCTTAATACATTGGTAGGGATATAAACAAATCAAGTCAGCATAGCTATTCAAAATCTAATTGGCAGGGGTGTAGCTTTATTAGGGCAAGGGGCGACCGCCTCCCCTCTTTTTCATATCATAGTGTTAATTTTTCGGTCGAAATGTTATTTTTAGTTAAATATAGTGGTTTCATCCCCTCACTTTAAAAAATTAACATATAATATGGGCTCTGTCAATTTCCGCCCTCCTTACAATACACTCAAGCTCTGCCAGTGCTAATTGGTAAAAAGTTCTAACAAACTCGAGCCTGAGCCCAAAAATATGACTTGTTAGTTATCGAGTCCAAGCTTTACATATTGAGTTTAAGCCAGCTCATGAGTCTAAACAAGCTTTTTATTCTCTAATTTTTTTTATTATATTAAGTGTAGATTTTTATTTATAATTAATTATATATATATAATTATGATAAAAATATTTAAGTCATGTATCATGTTACATATGGAAATATAATTACAGTTACATATAAAATTAATAATAAAAATAAATTAATTAAATAACTAAAAATAAACAAGTCGAGTTCGAGTCTTAATGAGTTTGGGATCAACTTGCTTACACATCTAAACACATGTTTACAAGGCTTTAGATTGTTTGGTTAAAATAACTTAATTAGGTTTAGTTGATTAGGCAAAGTGATTTCAATTTACCTTGTATATCTACAAGATTTATGTTGTATCATTTCTATATATCACTACAAGAATCTGATCCTATCCCGGTTAAACCTATCCCGACCAAAGAAGTCGTTGGTATAGTAAGGTCGTAGTCGGCACCAGACCCCGAATTTTTTTTTTTTGCGCGGCTATCAGTCCCGACGACAAGGCGTTGGCACATGTAACATCAAAATGGCGGGGAATTTGGCGCTCTTTTTCACCCTCTATACCGACTACAAGTCGTCAGTATAGAAAAATTGGAATTTTTTTTTTGCCTTTTTCACAAGCATACGTGTTGCAAATTTTTCCCCGATTTGACCTTTCCCGCCTACTTGTCGTCGGGACAGGGCTGTTTAAAAAAAAATTCGGGCTTAGCTATCTCTAAGACTTGTCGTCGGGACAAGTTAAAAAAAATTAGTTGGTACAAGGCCCATCAGATTTTTTTCAAGGCCTATCCCGACGACATGTGGTTGAGACAGGTCTAATCTGAAATTTTTTGAAAATACCCTATACCGACGACATGTGATTGGGATAGGTCTAATCTGAAATTTTTGAAAAAATACCCTATCCCGACGACATGTGGTTGGGACAGGTCTAATCTGAAATTTTTTGAACATACTCTATACCAACGAAATGTCGTCGGGGCATACTGATCTATACCAACGAGACCTTTGCCGATGACTTTTTCCACCTATTGGTACGATTTTATACCGACAAACGTTTTCCCAACGAAATGTCGTCGGGACAGCTCAAAATGCCCTATCCCCACGACATGTTGTCAGGACAGGCCTTGTATTTTTCGTCGGGATAGGTCCTTACTGTTGTTGTGTATGTATTTGCTAGAGAATTTATCTAAGGTTAATATGGTATTAGAGCTTGAAAACTTGTATTGCATGAATTTAGGCATAAACGCCATGATCATGTTGGTTTTGATGTTTTTTTAAATTCTCAATCAACATGGTGCTTAAATGTTATATCTATTTTACCTAAATATGATATTTATTCTTCTTGTGAACTTTCAAAGCAACATCATTTATGTTTTCAGTTGAATGGCAAACATTATTTGCATATGTTTTTGATATGATGCATTGTGACTTATGATGACATGTTCTTGTTACTTTAATTGATGGTTATCGATATTATGTTTTATTTATTGATGATTACTTGATATTCACATAGTTTTATAAAATTAGGTTTTCTTTGAGATGCTAGAAAGTTTCTTGAAGTTTGGTCAACCCAATTCTCTTGCAAACTAAAGGTTTTTCAAAATGACGAGGTACCAAATTCTTAAACAATCAAGCTCGAAATTTATTGTTCATTACTATTTAGCCTATTTCATGTACTCCACAACATAATGAACATGTTAAAAGAAAGCACCAACATCTAATTGAAACAAAGCACTAGCATCAAACCAAAACATGCATTGTAATACAATTTTGTGCAAATGAATCTGCAACTTTTTGGGTAGATGCTCTCAATCGTCTTACCATAAATTTATTATAAGACAAATTTGCAACTTCAATCTTGTTGTTAGAGCCATCGATCACTGTTTGTATTGTTCTTTCTCTAGTCGTTACAAGTCAATACAGGTGGTGCGATTGCCTAAATATATCGACTCTCATCATCCAATCTATGTATGTCGTCTAAACAAAGCTCTTTACGGTCTTAGACATGCTCAATGGGTTTGGTTTCAGAGGCTAAATTCATTCTTGGTCAATCAATGTTTCATGTATAGTCAAGCTGACACCTCGTATTATTTCGATCATGAATCGTGTCTTTTATGCTAGTTGGCGCATGTTGACGACTAAACCTAACCAAGGATCATGAGCCATCCATCATCGGCTTCATAGACCATCTTCAAACTGAATCTGTTGTTAATGACTTGAGCAAATTAAATTACTTCTTTGGTCTTGAAGTTTCTTACATACATGTTTATGATCATTATAATAGAGTGGATCTTCTTAGTTCAAAAGTAGTTTGGACACCACACTTCCCTAATGACATCTTTACTAGCACTAGAACAACTTTTCATGATCATACTTAGTATCGATCACTTATCGGTTATCATGCCACTTCATTACTTGACTATAACCAAATTTATCAGGTTCCTAGATTTATGTTTTTTATCATTTGTGTACATACAATTGTACCCTTTTTAAATCCTCAATAATATTCATTAGAGAACTATTCAAAGTCTATTAATTTTTTAATATGACACTATGAAACAAGAGAGTGTCACCAACAATCGATGGTCGATTTGTAATTTAAATAAGTAAAAATTCATGTAAGTAAAGTTATCACTCATTATCTCTAATAGACACTAAGCATCTATGAATGTTTACAGCTATGTTGTCTTATCCGTGAATGTTATTTTTTGTTAATGATTTTTGTTAATTCTCATTTGTCACTTAAGGTAAGTTGCTCCTGATTGTTAATTGTCATTGTTTGGTCAATTGCTAACTTCTTAATGATCTCAATTCCACTAAGACCAGTTGTTACCATATACTAATGATGATTGACATAGACCCAATTAGGGCTATGTTCCTTAGACTACCCGTGGTGACCCAAGCCTTGGTTGTGGGTTGCTTTGTAAAAAAAGAAAAGAAAAAAGAAAAAAAAAAAAACTTTTTCTACAACCTAACTTCCCCGTCCAAGTTACAACCCAACTATCAATGATGCAATGTCTCAATGATACCCAGATATTCTTTCATATGGATGTCTTGGGTTCAAATCCCTCTTGTAGCAAAAAGGGGTTTTGAGGGGGGTCAGGGGGTTTTCTCAGTGAGATTTTCACCTGGGTTGGTTTTGGTGGCTTATGGGAGGTCCAGATAACTAGACATTGATGATATTGCCTGTAAATAGTTGGCTCACACGATTGAGACATTCGTCGTTCAAAAAAAAGGTTACAACCTAACTTTTTCAATTAATTTTGCATCTAATTTAATTTTTATTTAATAACTTATATAATTTAACTTTGTTAAAAAATTTAACCACACAATCTTGTTTTTTTTTGTCAACATCCCTGTATAAATTTTATTGAACGGAGTTATTTTCCGAAAAAAGATTTTTTTATTTGAAAAACGTTATTTTAAAACTTATCGGTTTATCTTTTTTCGTTTAAATAATATTAAATTTTTAATATTTTAGAAACAATGATGAACTGTATTTATAATATATTAATAAAACATGAGTTGGGTTGGGTACTTAGGTTGTTAATATATGTGTAAATTAAGTTAGGTTGGGTTGAGTTGTGTCGGTAGAAGAGAGAAAAATTACTTTTTTAATAAAAGTTTGAGTTAAGTTGGGTCACTCAGGGGACTAGGAGTCGTCCCTATTTTCCCCACTTTTCCTCGTTGCCACATCAGCTTTCCTCACTTTTCCCCACTTTTCCCCATTTTGCACGGTGTCGTCCCACTTTTCCCCATTTTCAAATCTTATTTTTATTTAATTATTTTAACAATAAATAAATAATAATAATTAAATAGATTCATTAAAAATAAAATATAAAATTACATTAAAATTTAAAAAGATATTACATTAAATTAAAAAGATATTACATTAAATGAAAATACTAATTATTCGGGTTATTGGCGTGATATTGTTGCGATAAATGCTCCAAATGCTCGATAAGGTCGGCTCGAAGATTTTCGTGCGTTGTTCTTGATCGTAGCTGATAAAAAATATCTTCTTCAGGCTGTTCATCGCTAGGAGGGTCCTCTATGTGTTCTGGTGATATTGCTGACCCATTCCATTTTAAAATCATATTGTGTAGAATGATACAAGCATACATAATTTTTCGTAAACTTCGTGGATGCATTTGCTTTGCGGGACGATGCAATATATTCCACCTTCCCTTCAAAACACCGAAAGCTCTTTCAACATCTTTTCGTGCAGCTTCTAGTGCTCTCTTGAATCGACGACGTTTTAAATCATTTTCAGGAGGATGCTGCAACGATTTCACTATAGTTGCCCAACTAGGATAAATCACATCACCAAGATAATATCTGTTATACCTCAAAAAAGTTACCTTATAATTGGGAATATTTCGGAATACAGAATATTTCAGGATATTTAGGAATATTTGCGAATATAAATTTATATGATCTGACGACTTAATTACTGTATAATAATAATGTAAATGATGTTATTATTATTTAATTCCACATGTGTTGCTAATATTTGAATTGAGTCAACAGAATTGTATAACTAGCAAGCCTATTTTTCTGGAATGATAAGAGGAAACGTGGGAAACATGCCAACGTTCATGAGAAGTGCTCGAGAGCTGATTGGAGAAAGAGCCGATTTATGAGGAACGGCTATTTGACCAATATTGTATATTTTTGACTATATATTTGAGGCTTATGATCGATTTTAGGGACATCTTGCACGCAATTGACTACGGCATCATCATTCGCAATCACGATCACAAAATTATTCACTTAGCAATCGATCATTTGTGCTCTTTCTTTGTAATCTTTACTTTGTTAGTTTAATAAAACAAGGCAGAGTGACGATTGTCACCTCCCGAGGTTTTTATGCCGGCAATCCTAAGGGATTAAGGGCTTTTCCTCGTATAAATCTTGTGTGTAAGCTGTTTATTTCATTTTATATTCTGAAATATCCCTAGGGATCCTCAGGGATATTTAGGGATATATTGAACATATATTTTTGATATTCAATATATTTACTTGTTAAACACAATACCCCACTAAACTAATTCGGTTTTGCTAAAAGTTATACTTGTTAATTTTTACCCGAAACAATTTGGCGCCCACCGTGGGGCAAACTTGTGTTTTTCTTAACTAAAACCTTGTTTAAAGGCGTTCTTTCAAAAAATACAGTGAAAAATGGCTTCACAACCGAGATCAACTTCTTCATTACCTATTGTCTCTGCTTCTACTACTAACGTATCCTCGCAGATTCCTGTTTTCACGAAGAAACCAGATAATTCTGGGAAGAAGACCACTTTCGTTGCTGCTAGCACTCCATCGACAAAGATGACCACATCAACTCCCATACTAATCTCTAATGACGACATTTTGAACATGTTTCAACAGGTTCAGCAACAAATGATCGATCAGCAACGGATGAATCAAAGACTTCTCAGAGAAATGGAGAATCTGAAGGCTGAGAAGAATAAACAACCAGAGGCTACCACTCCAATAACCCCAAGAATTCTCGATTTTGGGACATCAGGGATATCCGGAAACCATTCTGGAGACTTTATTCCCATGCAGACTAGTCTTGGAGATCCCTCGGGATCGCAGGGGTTAAGGATATCTCGGGATAATACAAATATCCTGGGAACTTCTTATCTAACTCCCATTACTAGCAACACTCTTAATTATTCTCCATTTGAAACTACTAATCTTGGTTCTTCGCAGGATTCAGGGATATCTCCCCAAGTGGCCAAGGAAATACAGAAACTCCGGGATATGATCTCAAGTGTGCCAGGAATAGTCAAACCTATCCCGGAAGTACCAACAACCACTCACAGGATATCCAGATTCGCTCCACCTATATGTGATGCTGAAATCCCGAAAAGATTTCAAACTCCAACAATGAAACTGTATGATGGAACCACTGACCCAGAAGAACATGTGGCGCAATATAGGGAAAGAATGGAAACTAACCCTATACCCCCGCACCTGAAGGAAGCATGCTTGTGCAAAGGATTTGGGTCAACATTGACAGGGGCAGCCCTGAAATGGCTGCTTAACGTTCCTCCATATTCTATTACCTCATTCGCTCACCTAATTAATTTGTTTAACAACCAATTTTCTTGTAGCAGGACGTTTGAAAGGCTGACTAGTGATCTCTATAGGGTAACCCAGGGCCCCGACGAATCCCTTAGAAGTTATGTCAATAAATTTGGCAAAGAATCCCTGGATATCCCTAACCTAGACATCACTACAGCCGTTCAAGCATTTAAGATGGGTTTACAAAGAGACTCACCTTTTTATGATGACTTGGTTATGAATCCCTGCAGGAATATGGATGAGGTTCGAAACCGTGCACTGAGATTCATAAGATTGGAGGATGATAAGGAAATCCAAAAGAGGATCACTACAACACCTCCCAACGATCAAGGAAAGAGAAAGCTGGATTCACCTAACAGCAAGTCGTTCAAATCCAAGCCATACTACAAGACGGATAATCACAAGATCAACTCCGTGGAAGAGGATGAGAATGACGAAGAATATCCCAGGATATCAGAATATTGCTTTTCAGTTGATATTCCTGAATTAATGTGTGCCATGCAGGACTTAGGTGAAAAAGCCAGGTGGCCACAAAAGGAAAAGAAGTTTGCTACAAGAGACAAATCCAAATAGTGTGCCTTCCATGAAGACTTCGGCCACATAACGGAGGACTGCATTGCATTAAGAAAGGAGATAAGCTACTTATTGAGCAAAGGCCATCTTAAAGAACTACTGGGAAAGAAGAAAGAAAGAAAACAGGATCCCAACGGATTCCCAAAAAGAGCAACATCTCCACCTAGAGATGCAAAGGTAATCAACTTCATTTCTGGTGGCTCTGATATTTGTGGTACCTCTTATTCCGCAGCTAGAAGACATGCTAAAGAAGCCAAGATGGAAAACGGAGAGAGACCCACAAAGACATCAACACTCACCACTGAAACAGTGGTGTCCTTCGAAGAACAAGACCGCGAGGATATCCTGGATCCTCACCATGATGGGTTAGTCATTACTTTGTATGTTGCTAACCACTATGTACGCAGGATATTGATAGATGGAGGAAGCTCAGTCAACATCATCCAATTAGAAACCCTAAAGAGGATGAATATTCCTGAATCAGAGATAACAACTAAATCTCTGATTCTAGTCGGGTTCAGTGGCGAAACTAAAGCCACCGTTGGAGAAATCAAACTACCGGTATACATCGAGGGGGTAAACTCTATGCAACGCTTTTGTATTATAGATTCCCTTTCCTGTTACAATATTATACTAGGTAGACCTTGGATACATGACATGAAAGCAGTCCCTTCGACCTACCATCAATGTGTCAAGCTGCCGACGCCTTGGGGAGTAGTGAAGATCAATAGTGACCAGCAGGAACCAAGGAGTGCTACTCGTCTTCAATGAAAGGAACAACTAAACCTTCACCCGCATAGCAATCAAAGTGCGACCTTGGGGATACTCAGGAATATAGGGAAAAAGAAGTAAAGGAAGTACCTCTGAATCCCGATGATCCTGAGATCAAAGTCCTTGTGGGAACCAGTATCCCTGAGGATATTGAAAAGGAACTGATTTCTTTTCTGAAATCAAGAGTTTCCACATTCGCATGGAAACATGAGGATATGACAGGAATATCCTCAGAAGTGATCACACACAAATTAGGAATAGATAGGAATATTAAGCCTATCCACCAGAAGAGAAGGAAATTCGCACCCGAAAGAAATCTAATCATTCAAGAGGAAGTAGAGAAACTCCTCAAAGCAAAAATGATTAGAGAGGTGAAATTTCCAAAGTGGCTAGCCAATGTAGTCGTGGTTCAAAAGAAGAATGGAAAATGGAGAGTCTGTGTAGACTACACAGACCTCAATAAGGCTTGTCCTAAAGACCCATTTCCATTACCACATATAGATTCCATGGTGGACGCGACAGCAGGACATGAGATGTTGACTTTCATGGACGCATCAGCAGGCTTTCAACAAATCCAAATGGAACCCTCGGACCAAGAAGACACAGCCTTCATGACGCCAACAGGAATATATTGCTATACAGCAATGCCTTTTGGCTTGAAGAATGCTGGAGCCACATACCAGAGACTCGTCAACATGATGTTCAAAGAGAAACTGGGGGACACTATGGAAGTATATATTGATGACATGGTGGTCAAATCGAAGATAACTGAGAATCACTTTAAGGATCTTCAGGAATCCTTCGATATCCTGGACCACTACAATATGAAACTTAACCCATCTAAGTGTCATTTTGGGGTAAGATCAGGAAAGTTCTTGGGATATATGGTCACTAAAAGAGGGATAGAGGCCAGCCCGGAACAAATTCAAGCAATCTTGAACCTCAAATCCCCAAAGAGCATAAAAGAAGTGCAAAGGTTAACGGGAAGAATAGCAGCCCTCAATAGATTCATCTCAAGGTCTTCTGAAAAATTTAAAGGATTCTACGATATCCTTAAAAAGAATAAGAAGTTTCAGTGGGATGAAGAGCATGAGAAGGCACTTCAGGATCTGAAGGAATATTTGTCCTCACCACCATTGCTCATGAGACCAGAAAATGGTGAACCTCTATCACTATATTTAGCAGTATCCCGAACGACTGTAAGTGCAGTGTTAGTTAAGGATCATCAGGGATCGCAACACCCTGTATACTATGTAAGTAAAAGCTTAGTAGATGCTGAGACTAGATATTCTCATTTAGAAAAGCTAATTTTAGCTTTGGTTATGGCATCAACTAAGCTAAGGCATTACTTTGAGACACATAGAATACACATTAAAACGAATTATCCTATCAAATCTGTACTGAGAAAACCTGAGCTGTCAGGAAGGATGGCAAAATGGTCAGTCAAACTCAGCACATATGATTTGATCTATGAACCAAGAACAGCAATTAAGTCACAAGCTTTAGCAGACTTTGTGGCTGATTTTAGTAGTGATCTGCAACCAGAAGTGGATCTAGAAGTAAGACTCTTAGATGAAGATACTGGTGAGTGGACCTTGTTCACAGATGGATCTTCAAATGTAAGAGGAACAGGATTAGGCATTATACTAAAATCGCCACAGGGGGACATAATACCCCAATCAATCAGTTGCGAATTTCAAGCAACTAACAATGAAGCAGAATACGAAGCCTTAATAGCAGGACTTCAATTAGCTAGGGATATGAACATCAGAAATTTACATGTTTTTGTCGATTCCCTACTAATAGCTAATCAATTTAACGGTTCTTACATGACTAAAGGAGATAAATTAGCAAAATACTTAGAAATAGTTAAGGATATATCAGGATATTTTTTTAAATTCGATATCACTCAAGTACCAAGGGATGAGAATGCCGAGGCAGACGCATTGGCAAACTTAGCATCGTCCCTAAGAATCCCCGAGGATATTAATATTCCTATCCTACATATATTAAGACCAGCGATAGATATGCAAGATATAGATCAGGATAGTGAACCCGAGAACACCGAAGTTCTTCACTCAGAAGCACATGAAATATCCTGGACTATCCCTATTAAGAACTACCTTCAAACAGGGAAAATACCTGATGAAGAAACAAATCCTAGAGCTTTTAAAGCAAAAGTATCTAGATACACAATCATACGAGATATCTTATATAGGAAATCAATATCAGGCCCATACTTAAGGTGTTTGGAGAAACCCGAAAGTTTGGAAGTAATGAAAGATATCCATGAAGGAGATTGTGGAAATCACACTAGGGGTAGAGCATTATTCTCAAAGATCCTGAGAACAGGATACTTTTGGCCAACTATGAGAAGAGACGCAATGTCTTATTCCCAGAAATGTGATGCTTGTCAAAGACATAGCAATATACTTCATCAACCAGCTGAACCTCTACATCCAATAGTCTCATCATGGCCATTCATGAAATGGGGAATGGATATAGTAGGAAAGCTGCCTAAAGCTCCTGGAGGAAAGGTGTTCATGCTTGCTATGACAGATTACTTCTCAAAATGGATTGAAGCAGAAGCCTTCGTACAAGTTAGAGAAAAAGAAGTAGTTTCATTCATAAAGAGGAATATCTTGACTAGATTTGGAATACCCGCAGAAATCACTTGTGACAATGGGTCCCAATTCATAGGCAAAAGGACCACAAACTTTTGTGAGAGCTGGGGCATAAAGATGATCACCTCTACACCTGTTCACCCTCAAGCTAATGGTCAAGCGGAATCAAGCAATAAGATCATAATTAATAACCTTAAGAAAAAGTTGGGATCCAAGAAAGGAAAGTGGGCTGAAGAACTTCCATTTGTCCTATGGGCTGATAGAACAACTACAAAGAATGCAACCGGTCAAACGCCATTTTCTTTAGTATATGGTTCTGAAGCCGTTCTCCCAACTGAAATGGTTATTCCTACCGCAAGATCTAGCTTACAAAATCTAGAATCCAATAAGGAAACACTCTCTGAGGATCTAGATACTATTGATGAACTTAGGGATATTGCAAGAATAAGGATGGCGACATATCAACAAAAGATAGCCAAATCATATAACAAAAATATTAGGATACGAAGATTTCAAGTTGGTGACTTAGTACTAAGGAAAGCATTTCAGAATACTACCAATCCAGCTGATGGAAAACTCGCTCCGAAATGGGAAGGACCCTATAAGATAGATTACGAAGCAGGAAAAGGGGCATTCAAGTTGACCAACATGGAAGGAGAACCTCTTCCAAGATCTTGGAATGCTATTCACCTAAAGTCATACTTTGTTTAAAACATATTAAGTTGTACCCTGTATTCTTACTACTGAATATTTATGATTATTCTTGTATATGCTTGCATATTCTTATATATTCCTAATTACCTTGCTACTAATCAAGCATAAGCGAGGCATCAGGATTCCTGGTTCCCAGCTATGCAAAAATCTTATTGTCTTGTAGGTATAGCAGGAGAAGAGATGAGACTTTATGTCTTAACCCAAGGTCTGACCTGAAATCAGAACTTGATCAAGACCCGCACTGACTTTATGTCCAGCTGCAAAGTTTTGACCTGAAATCAAAACTCAACAGAATATCATGAAGACTTAGGGCTCATGCCCTCGCCAGTTGCGCACGTTTATCCTATTATAGTCTGAGATGATGGGACCAGTACACGCATGAGTGGCTGACAATTTCATTATCAAGGGCTATAACTAAGGATCCTCCGAAATATCCCGGTATAGTTGGAGATTTTGGGACCAGTACACGCATGAGTGGCTGACAATTTCATTTTCAAAGACTATTACCAGGGATCCTCCGAATTCCGGCCTAGTCGCCAGTATCCCGGCCTTAGTCGCCAGTATTCCGGCCTTAGTCGCCAGTGGCCTTGTCGCCAGTATATCGGCCTTAGTCGCCAGTGGCCTTAGTCGCCAGTATCTCGGCCTTGTCGCCAGTATTCCGGCCTTGTCGCCAGTATTCCGGCCTTAGTCGCCAGTATTTCGGCCTTAGTCGCCAGCATTTCGGCCTTTGTCGCCAGTATTTCGGCCTTAGTCGCCAGTTTTAATCGGCCTTGTCGCCAGTATCTTGGGCTTGTCCCAAGTTTTCTTGTTTTTCTATTTGTGCAGGATTGAATTTCAAGGATACTTGGGAATACCACGACATATTTGGGGATATTCAGGTATGGAATCTTTTTGATATCATAACAGGAATAAAGAAGATTTCGCGTTAAATCTACTATCTCCAGAAATTGGTACATGTTTCTTAACTCTTTTAATTCACCATGATGCTTTTCATTTCTGATTATTTCTATTTGGAAATATGTTTTCATGGCTGATAGTATGAACTATATTTATTTTTATATGGGGCATGTTAAATTAACAATATTTAAACATATATTAAAATTATTTTCGAACGTGCACACAATTGAAACACTAGTCAAAATTAGGCTAAGTATAGCTTAATATATCCTTATTTATTCCTAAATATATTCAGTACATATTGAAACATACTCTAAAACTCTTCAATAAGAAATAATTGAATAATCTCGAATAATACTTAGTCGAAATCTAATCTTTATGAACATTTCTTAAATAAATTACAAGATACTTATGAATATTCGAACGTATCTTAAAAATCATAACTATACTTATGAATATAAAAAAAAAAAAAAACTTGAAATAAATTCTCACAACTGGATATAATATTTGATATTCAGATTGATACCAAATTATTCTTAAATATTCCTAAGTATACCTAATAAAACTTATGAAGAACTATTCTTAACTTGAATATTTGACGTATAAAGAGTTACATATAACTCAAATCAAACAGAACGGTAGTATTTATTATTCAGAATACTTTAGAATATTTAAGGATATCTAGAAATAAACTAGGAAACGCTGAAATATAACCCAACATGACTGTTATATTAACAACCCAAAGTTTAACATATCAAGCTTCGCCATGAAACTCATGGTCCCTCCACTTGATATGTTAAAACAAAAGTTAAAAAAGAAAATCAAAGCTTCGCCATGAAACTCATGGTCCCTCCACTTTGATTTCTTATATTGTCTGCCCCAATTCTAGGGGACTTTCCTAAAGAACTATTGTTTAAGATCAGTACATCATTAGCGAACAAGAACCATAGCAACTAAAAAAGATGGGCTCAGACCTTCGCATCATTGTCATCATCGCCCATTTGCACCTCCTGCTCCACCACTCCGGCATCCGCGCCTGTCACCTCCACCTCACCTGCTTTGCTCGTCTCGCCCACCTCGCCCACCTTGTTCACGTCCACCGAAGCCTCGGCCTTATCACCAGCCAGGGTAACCAAAATTTTGCCCCACTCCTTCATGTTTTTGACCAAGGAATCCACACCTTCGGCCTTGGCCTAATTCACAAGTTGTATCTTGGCCCTTAAAACGGCGATGGCAGCAGATTTCTTGGCCCCGTCGATGTGTTCTTTAAATTGAAGCTTGTGGGTGGCTTCCATGTCTTTCATCTGCTTTTTGACCTTGGCAAGCTCCTTCTCGAAGTGACCGGCTTTGGCTGTGAAGATCTTCTTCTGATCCTCTAGGGCTTCAATCTGCTTCTCATTATGTTCTTTCTCTATAACATATTTAGCAGAGGCCTACAAAATAGAGATCATTAAGAATAGGCAGGAATATATATGATTAACTAAAATCAACAGTTAATATACCCTTTTTAAAGATCAGAGATAGAGAGATCGGACGGCTCTTCAAGGTCCACGGTGTCTACCCCTTTGCGTTTCTTGGAGCTCTTTGAGGATCGGGTAGTCATGGCACGAGGTTTGGGGGCAGTAGGGCTAGTTTTTTCTTTCTTTACAGCGAAGAAGGTGTCAAGATCTTCGAGGTTGAAGGTAGATTCTGCCAAATAGATCAGAAAAGTTAGGAATAATTGAGAATATTCAAAGATATCAGAATATTTATAATTATACCTGAAGCCATGGGAGTGACGGTTCCGAGATTGGCACCAAATTTCCTGTACTGTTCGTCGATTTTCAACAAAGAACGAATTCTTTCCTTGCTATCTTCTTCTTCTGTGATGAGTGATTCAAATTTGGGAGCTACAACCAAATAAAACATAATAAGCAAAATTAAAATAATAATAAATCTCAGTTAATAAAGAAAACCCTAAAAATCCTACCCTTTTCAACCCATTTGATAGGAAGAATTTCCCCGTGAGGGATAGAATTTCTTTTTACAAAGAAGAATTTATTCCTCCATTCATCTTCGTTGAAGGTAATCCCTGGAACAAGGATAGGAGCCCCACTTCTCCTTTGAAGAACAAAGCGAGATGAACCATGGGTCCTGAGCTGATACATTAAAGAGATTTCAGGAATACCAATGTCTAAACCAAAATGATGGTTTAGTTGGTCAAGAGTGTGGAGAAGACGCCATCCCATGGGCATCAGTTGTGAGAAACAAAGCTTGGTGGTCAAGAAAAAATTCAGGATGAGATCGGAAAAGGGAAATTTTAGACCTAAAGTGAAGGGATACTCTGGAAAACATACCCAGGTCGGCGAAACATGGTCAGCCTTAAGATTTTCGGAAAAGGGATAAAAAATAGTTTCATCAGGAAAGGTTTTTGAAATACGTAACAATTCGATGCGATCATCGTTAAAGACATTCCTATTTTGACGATTTAAGCTTAAAATATTTTGATCAGCAAAATCGTTGAGATATGAATCAGAGGAAGAAGATGAATTAGACATTTTAGAAATTAAAATCTGAAGAAGAAGAAGAGAGAAACTTACAGGAAGATCCAATTGAAGATGATGGCATCAAGTGGGTGTGGAATGATCATTATATCCTGCATAAACGGCAGGAATATGTGGGAAACCGCCACAATAATAACTGTTCTGTCAAAAAACGGTCACATCACATTTAAAATTCAAATTTTGAATAAAGAGCCAAAATAAACGGTTGAATTCAAATTCTTACCACTCATTGAAGCGGTAATAAGAATTTGGGGGCAATTGTTATACCTCAAAAAGTTACCTTATAATTGGGAATATTTCGGAATACAGAATATTTCAGGATATTTAGGAATATTTGCGAATATAAATTTATATGATCTGACGACTTAATTACTGTATAATAATAATGTAAATGATGTTATTATTATTTAATTCCACATGTGTTGCTAATATTTGAATTGAGTCAACAGAATTGTATAACTAGCAAGCCTATTTTTCTGGAATGATAAGAGGAAACGTGGGAAACATGCCAACGTTCATGAGAAGTGCTCGAGAGCTGATTGGAGAAAGAGCCGATTTATGAGGAACGGCTATTTGACCAATATTGTATATTTTTGACTATATATTTGAGGCTTATGATCGATTTTAGGGACATCTTGCACGCAATTGACTACGGCATCATCATTCGCAATCACGATCACAAAATTATTCACTTAGCAATCGATCATTTGTGCTCTTTCTTTGTAATCTTTACTTTGTTAGTTTAATAAAACAAGGCAGAGTGACGATTGTCACCTCCCGAGGTTTTTATGCCGGCAATCCTAAGGGATTAAGGGCTTTTCCTCGTATAAATCTTGTGTGTAAGCTGTTTATTTCATTTTATATTCTGAAATATCCCTAGGGATCCTCAGGGATATTTAGGGATATATTGAACATATATTTTTGATATTCAATATATTTACTTGTTAAACACAATACCCCACTAAACTAATTCGGTTTTGCTAAAAGTTATACTTGTTAATTTTTACCCGAAACAATATCCAAGCTTGTATTCGACGCCGTTAACCAAAAACGGGCACTTTGGGGCTGATCCATCAAGTATGTTGCTGAAAACATACGAACGATCAAGAACGTTGTGGTCATTGTTGGAGCCGGGAGGTCCAAAGAAAGCATGCCAAAACCAAGTGTCTTGTGATGCCACCGCTTCAAGCATCACCGTCGGAACCTTGTAATCACCCCGTGTGTATTGTCCGCGCCATTCAATCGGACAATTCTTCCAAACCCAATGCGTACAATCTATACTTCCCAACATCCCCGGGAATTTCTTTCTTTCAGAATGCGCTTGGTATAGCAACTGAACATCATTGTAAGTGGGTTTTCGAAGAAATTCTTTTGCATACAAAGAAATAACACCGTCACAAAAATGATCGAGGCTTTCACGCGACGTTCTTTCAGACATTTGTAAATACTCATCAAGAGCATCTGGAGCGTTAACGTAAGCTAATTGTCGTATCGCAGACGCGCACTTTTGAAGTGCAGTAAAACTTTGATGACCTCTTGCATCAAACGATGTTTGAAAGTATTGATAATTCATTTCAATATCATCTACAATACGCAAAAATAAATCTCTAGGCATACGAAATCTTCTTTCAAATAATTCGTTGGTGAATGTTGGGTTGGTTTTGGTGTTAAAATAATGATCGACAAGCCTCTTGTGTGATTCGGCACGATCGTCCCGACATATATACCTTTTAAACAAATTGTAACATATATATTGTAAAACACATAATAAAAAAAATATAAAAAAAAACAACTATACTAAAAAAATTGTGTATACCTTCTCGAAGAGGATGCGGTGGATGCAGACTCGTTTAAACTCGTGGCGACGATGGTTGACAAAAACTGAAAGTTTCGTTGTTTGATATTGATCTCCTCTTCTTCTAAACTTGACGATTTACTTTCAAATGTGGGAAGCTCCAATGTAAACGGATCCATTGTTTTAAACTTTATAAAATTTGAGTGTAGAATGAAAGAATAAAATGATAAAGAATGTGAGTTGTGATTGTTTTGGAGTTGTTTAAATAGAAAAAAAATTAGATTTTTTTTTAAACCCACAATGGTCAAAACCCACAACGGTCGACACACCCACTTCCCATTCGGCTTGAAACGGTGTCATCTCCCCGATTCACCCCACCCCACTTCCGAGGGGGTGGTGTTCCCGGCCGGCCCCGGGGCATCCCGCCTCTCTCCCGGCTCCTACTCCGACCCCCCTCATATAGGTGGTCTTAGACCTATTACCCTTAACTTAAGTTACTTTATATTTATATTTTTTCTATTTGATATAAAATAAATCCAATTATATATTTATTTTTTTATTCGATATAAAATAAATCCAATTATAACAAAGTGATTAACGAAACTAAAATTACCAATATATTATTCTTATCAAAAATTCAAATAATCATATTGCAAACTTAGACGTTTACACGCAATGTATGATATCCATAGTACAAAATGCAATTTAAAAAAAAAGAAAAAAAATCATTTTGTTTGATTTATATATGCATTTGTTTGAGATAATGTATATTTGAATCATTGAAATCTAAACTTATATCAAGTTAAACATAACGCATAAAGTTTAAAAATGTAGCTTTGAACCTTTAAAACGAAATGGGCGCAGGTGTCTCTTTAGTAAAACAAAAGCGAAAGCCATAAAAATTAAAAAGAAAGAAAAAAAAAGGAAAAAAAAAAAGTTGAAGGGCTTGAGCGGCATTTTCATTGTAAGGAGGGTTCATATTAAGTAGATGAATTTACATCATTTGTGTAAAATGTTAAGTTTATTGTATATTAGTTGAGATTTATACCTTAAAAATTCAATCAAGATGATTGTAAATGAGTCGAAATTAAATCATAGCATATATAACAAATGAGCTTGAGTTTAAACTTTACATGGCGAGTTTGACGCAATTTAAATGAATCTGACAAGTGTCTTGCGTTTCTTGCCTATTAATTTAGTCCAAGAACATGATCCTTTTGGACAATTGGTTATGTTGATTAGTTATACTAAGACAATAGTTTTTATCATATATTAGGATACTTATGTGATACAACAGTAAACAAAATACGTAGGTTACTGATTTGGCTTGTAAAACTCAACCAGACTCATGGTTTGTCAAACAGACTTCTAAATTAAATTTTGTATTTAACTAAAAATGGTTATTAGGTTAACAATTTCAATTTTAAATATCAAATGTTTCAAAAGGTAAAGAAAGAGTTCATGTGGTCGGGATTTAGGGTTTCAAAAGATGAAGAAAGTTGTTTTAATTTTTTGTTTTTCACCATTTTCGACCATGAGGTATGTCCTTTGATCCAACCACTTCACATATGTGTCACGTAGTCACCCACTACAACCACTCACTCTACCAAAAGTGGTCGAAATGCTCCTTGTTCCAACCACTTCACGTCATCTTTTCTTTTCTTTTAAAAATTAAATAATTACATATAAATAATCATAAATTAAAAAATTACATAAAATTATAAGTAGACATTACAAATTAATAAAAAAAAAAAAAAAAAATTAATAATTGTATCAAATATTAAAAAAAAACATAACAATAAATATAATTAAAATTTAAGATTAAACTTCACGATTTTTCAATAAATGTTTAATCAAATCGGATTTGAAGTTCGCATGTGTATCCTCGTTACGAAGCATTTGGCGGCTATCTTTGATTATCATATTGTGTAGTATCACACATGCGTATAACGCGTTTCAGATCCGACTTGGCTTCCAAGCTCTTGCAGGGTGTTAAATGATGTGTCACTTCTGTTTAAGAACGCTGAATGCTCGCTCAATATCCTTTCTTGCCCCTCGTGACGATTTTGGAAATATAGACGCTTATCATCTTCAGTTTGTCTTGTTGTAAACGATTTCACGAAAGTAGCCCATTGCGGATAAATACCATCACTAGATAATACCCGTATTTGTATGACGTGTCGTTGCAAATAAACTACTGACCGGGTGCCATGCCTTCAATAAGATCGTTGAAAATCGGCGACTGATCTAGAACATTTATATCATTGTTCGACCCCGATGCACCAAAGAAGGCATGTCATATCCAAAGATCTTGTGACGCAACAGCTTCTAGCATAAAACTTGGTCTTGGATGGTCGCCTCGTTGAAATTGACCTCGCCATGCTGTTGAGCAATTGTCCCATTCCCAATGGATGCAGTCGAGACTACCTAACATACCGGGTAAATCATGAACCTTTTCATGAAACGTGTAAATTTGCTGGACGTCATGGGAATTTGGTTTCCTCAAATACTTCTTCGTGTACAATCTAATTACGCCTGTACGTAAAATAAACATATATAAAGTATAAAATAAGATATATATATATATATATATATATATTATATAAATAAATTTACCTTTACAAATTTGTAAATGCATTCCCGCCCTATTTGTGACAACTAGTACTAAACCGTACGGCAAGTCCGTACGGTGTGTGTACTTTCACCACATACTGTGTGTAAATACAGTACGTAAACAGTCGTGCGATGACAGAAAACAGGTCACAGTTGTAGGTGTTTAAGTGAAAACTTAAATACAATAGATACAACAACTCAAGAGAAACAACAGTATTCAAACGAATAACAATAACGAATCGGTTGCGATCTGATATCCATAGATGACAGGAATCAGATGACCGACAATTCAATGCGAAAACCAAGTGATAACAGGATGTTCAGTTGAGTCCGACAGTGAGGAAACACAATTCAAAATTATATTGCAGTGTCTTTTAGAATAATTAAACTAACAGAGTGTTTGCGTGGGTGACGATTCACACAAACATATCTGTGAGTTTAACGTTCTGAATGATAACTGATAATTAGAAAACCAAATCAGAAAGTGAAACGTACGACCGTGTTCGTACAGTTAGCGCTCTGTACGAAGATGCGCGTAAGTGACGCGATCTGACGAAACAAAAAAAAAACGAAACCCGACACGAACGATAATAAATTTAATAAAATTTAATAAATAACGTTTTACAATTTTGAAACTCATCAAAATAACTAATTAAATTCTTTTGTTTAAAAGATTTTAAAATACGCGTTTTAATTTCCGGAAACGCGACGAATTAACGAACCGAGCAACGAAAACGAACCCGAATACACGCGGGTATATAAAGATGAAATGAGTTCATCTTCCTCACAAAACACCTCACTTTCTCTCTCAAAAACCCTAAATCCGGCCATCTCTCTCTCTCTAACTTCTCTCTACCATATTTTCATCAATACTCAACCAAATCACTCTCTCTTGGTGCCAAATCGAAGCTCTTATCATTCCCTACCTGAAAGTACAAAGGATCGGCCCTAGAAGTCTCTGAATCGAAGGTAAAATGGGCTGCAAGTGTGCGACTTTAGGGTTTTGTAACCCTTAGTCGAGCCCCCTTCTAAACCGACTTAAATCCTTTTAAAACCCATGAACCTTCCACGAAACACACTAAGGGGGGGTATGAGGCTAAGTGCTACCTGATCATTTAATCTTGAGACTCAACGAGAGGGGCTGAGGCCGATTGTCTCGACTGGCCGAATGGCCCTCTACCCAGACTGGCCGAATGGCAGGCCGACTGAAACCACCAGCCGCCGAATCACCTAGGACCGAAGGTCTCCATTCGCTGGCTACCACTCATTCGACACCTTCATACTCCAGACATTCGGCCAGCCACCTCCTCCTCATTCGCCAGTCCCACTTCATACGGCCTGCAACAGCCCACATTCGGCCCTCCCACTTCTTGGGCCCAACGATTTAACTGGATATAATAGCATGGCCCACATATTCTTTAGTGCAGCCCACCAGATTTAGCCCAACTGGACATGCTGGCCCAATATACGGGCCCAAACTCAACCAAAAACCACTAAGGCCCGACAAGCCCAACAGTCCAACGAGTACAACCCAATGACAAATAAATTGGCCTACATAAATTAAATTGGGCCCAAGACTAACTACAATCGGCCCAAATAGTTGGCCCATTTCTTATACCTCAATCGGCCCAATATTACTTAGTAAGTCCAACGGGTTTAAATGTAAACGAATTTACAAAATAAATGGTTACAAATGACATAAATGGGAAGTAGGACTAGTAAACATGTGTTATTACAAAGGTTATGAATGTAGTGTCAAAAAAATTGAGAAGAATTGAGTCATTTAATCATTTCAAAAACAAGTTGAAGACAAGGAGGGGTAAAGGAAATTAAATTTCTTAATCATGAATTACAATTATACATGAGACTCAAACTGAGTTGACAAATGTGGTAGTAAATCTTACTTCAAAGGAATTGGGCCGAATGGGGATCGAAATCAAGCAACGACAAACAAAGTTAAGAATAACACATATACACGCGCAAAACTTTACACTTATACTTATAAGTTATACGCGATGCGAAATCAATACAGGATCGTGAAACAGACTCAAGTACAAACAAGAGCGCGTGCATTTCTACTTAAGCTAAGTCAACCTCCAACAACTACAAGGTGAGTTCATATGCCCCTTTTCTTAATCTTTACTGATTTCAAAGCTCGGGGCTGAGAAACATGCTTAACTTTTATTTATTTAAAAGTTTCTAATAACATGTTGCTTATTTCATGATTTAGATAATAATTGTTTACCTTTATTATCATTATCATTACATGCTTGCTTGTTTGACGTTAACATACCTGAAATAACTAGGATGCTACATGCTAACCTAGAATTATGACACAGTAACACATAAGATGATGTGAGTTGTTAAGAACATATCTTACAACTGCGCATAGTTCTTACACGATAGAACAACGGGAAAGTCATGGGATAACAAGCCAATAACAACTACTAATGACAAGAATGATCATTATGATAATGTAATTTCATGATAACAGGATCATTCACAGATCACTAACATCGGGTATAAGACATGTTCTTATGACACTTTGTTAAGATCACTAGAACACGCAAACTTGGGATAACAGTTGAAACATTCACTTGTGATATCGAGGAGGATATTACAGGCACACGCTTTTGGGATGGCATGACACACACATACCATCATTACTTACTAAGACTCAATTTATAGCACATTCCCTAACCGTCAGAGTGTGTCGGTTACACAATGGTAGATCAGTTGGATAAATCACTAAAACTAATAACCGGGGCTTGGGAAATCAAATGAAATCACACCATGCACGAGAGGTGCTATCAATCATATAGATAACACTCATAAAAGCTAGGAAACATGTTCATTCCAATAGATATCATGGGAGGATATCTTACACACCGGGCTGATCAGAAATGACAGCTACTGAGACTATTATGTCTCTAACTAGAAATCATGAGTTGGACACTTTACATGCCGGGCTGAATGGGGGAAAACAGCTACAGGAACTATTATGTTCCTATCTAGATATCGAGTATGATATTTTACACACCGGACTGGTTAGTACTGACAGTTACAGAAACTATTAAGTTTCGCTCTAGATATCGAGTATGATATCTTACATGCCGGGCTAATCCGTAAGGAATAGCTAACAGAGACTTTTATGTTTCTTTATTCAATTGTTGGGTATTCTACACGCCGGACTAATCAGTAATGATTGGTTACAGAAACTATTAGTTTCGCTCTAGATATCGAGTATGATATCTTACACGCCGGGCTAATCCGTAAGGAATAGCTAACAGAAACGATCTCGTTTCTTATTTGTTCATTGGGTTATATTACATGCCGGGCTAATCCGTAAGGATTAGCTAACAGAGATTATGTCTCTTTATTCAATTATGGGTTTATTTTACATACCGTCTAATTCGTAAGGATTAGTTAACAGAGATGATTTCATCTCTTACTTTGTTCACTGAGTTATTTTACATGCCGGCTATTCTGTAAGGGATGGTCAACAGAGACGATTACGTCTCTTTTATTTTTACTTAGTGGATAAACACACCGGGAAAATCATAGATGAAAGGAAATGGGTACCCATCGTTGTATTACAGGTAGTGTTGAGTGCAGTTAAGCATGTAGTGGGGTGGCGTCTGGGCTTGACCCTTTCGTATGCCCCTATATATAAGCATGCTTGACTGGATGAGACATGTACATCCAACCATGGAGAGGACATTGAGTGAAACATGGGAGTTAATCATCAATTCAATTTGTGTGATACACTATGAACATGACTGACATAAATTCAATGGTTTTCAAATACTAAACTTATGAACTCACCAACCTAGTGTTGACTTTGCTTAAATGCATGTTTTCTCAGGTGACAGACAGGTCTAGATAACAAGCATCAGTGATTAAGCTAGAGGACTCTTAGAAGACCTAGCTTACTTTTGGATGCATACATTTTGATGACATTGTGAATCTATTTTGCATATCTTGTACAGTTACAAGATAGAAACTACACGATTCTTTTGGAATAGATTTACTTAGTTAAATTATGAACACGTACTGTGTAATTTAACTTTGTAATTCTATATTATATGTCATATTAGTATTTCTCGTTATTTATCATGTGCCATGTAAACAATCTGATCATTTCGATTATCATTCAAGATATCGCGCCCCGTGAACCTTCCGCCGCCCGACGGGAAAACCCGATCCTTTCCCGCCGGCCCGGGGTGTGACACTATTCTATCATACATCTGTAATAATCATCAAACGAATCGCTGCTAGTGCCGTAGGCTAATTGGCGTATTGCAGAGTACATTTCTGAAGACCGGAAAACCCGATCTTACCTCTTCCGTCACACCTTTGTTGAAAAAAATCAAAGTTTTGTTCCAAATCATCACACTCGCGAAAAAAGATTTCGACTCATCCGAAAACAACGCCAAAATAAATGGTCGGGGTACTTCGGACTTTCTGAAAAATAATCGTCAACAAGACGTGCGTGCGCTCCAAGACGATCTCGATTAATTCGTGCTCTTTTACAACAATGAGTCTTTCAACTTGTTGTTTGATAATGTCGGGAGTAAGTTGTGCGGCTTCGATTAAAAAATCTTCGCTTTCGCTAAAATCATCATCTTCCCGTAAAAACCGCAGTTTTTAACAAAACTAATTTTTTTGTTTGATGTTTTTTGTGTGATGTTAAGAAGACGTGTGTGATGTTAAATTATGGTTGTATATATAGTATTTTTTTTAAATAAGTTTTTTTAAAGCTTCCAACGGTCGAAAAGAGAGCTTCCAACAGTCCTTTATGCGTTGCCCTACTCACGCCCAGCCCTCCATGCCCGCTCAACCCTCAGAGGGGGCGGTGTTCCACGCCCTTTCACGCTCCAACTCACACCTATTCACCCGTCACACAGGGCAGTCTTAGTAGGTCACCTTGCTGATGTGGCATGTGTGTGTCATGCTGACATGACATTTCTTAATAAATTTTCTATTGCGTTCATTTGGTTTTTAATCAACAAAAAAACATTTATTTGATGGACTTAACCAAAATTATGTACTATTTTCAACCAAAAAAAATTGTTGAATCTTCAATAGAAAGCAACGCTAATTTCAACAAATTATCACGATCATCGCATCTCAAAAACATGAATATCAAGATTAAAACTTGAAACACAATTTCGGTCTTCGTCACATCTTAATCCAAGGAGGATGCTTTGTACGATTCACGATATCTGGTATATGAACTCCACCATTGGAAATGGCAATAGGTCGGATTCGGGTAGGGTATTGTTAATCTCACTCTTATACCCGATTGTAAAAATGTGTCTCATACCTGACCTATTACCCATCAGGTATCGGGCACACCTACGGATATCTGGTATACCCATTTTTTTATTAAAAATACTTTTTGTAATTTTTCGAGCACATTTGTATAGTATTAATTTTATATAATGTTATTGTACAATTATAAAATAAATTAGAATCATATAATATTAACACCATAAAATATAAACAAATAAATATAAATATTATGACATATAACTTTCAAAAGATGCGAATATAAACTCTTAATTTAATATTAAAACTGAAATTACATATTTAAAACAACATGATTAGTTTTTAAATAATAAAATTGATACTTGCTTTCAAATATAAAACTATAAGATAAAGTTATAATTTGTTCTGATCTTTCATTAAAAGCCTTATGTTTTGAAAAGTATAATTAAAAAAATATTACGTGCATTACTTCGAGTAAGTGGGTCGGGTATTCCTTAATCCCATACCCATACCCGAACCCTAAAAAATATTTTTTTTTTATCACATACCCGGTCTCATACCTTAATATTCGGGCTAATACCCGGCCCTAAAGTTTCGGTCTTCGGGTTTTCCCACACGGTATGGATTTTCTGCCATCCCTACTCCATCATTGCTTTTCAACATAATCAAACTCGCAGCTCGCTACCTCTTTATCCCTCTCATTAGCTTTCGTTGACGTTCTCGTCTCCAGTAACGACCAGATTTTCCCGATATCCGGTGTCCCAGCCCGTGCAAAATCAAGTTTCTGCCCTAACAATGTCCCTTTTGTTTGAAACTCATAAGCCATGTAACCTGCTAACAGCTTGTTTGTTGAAGTATTAATTACTATCGTATCGTAGTTTCACCATCATCGTTGTGGTAACTGTTGGTGGCAGTGGTGGCGGTGGCGGTGGCGTTTCACCTATCGAAGTGATTCCGTTTCCTTGTGCTTTTTATCCAGACGCACATCGTATTTTATAGGGTATTTTCTTAGTAATCGACCGACCCCCATGAACTTTTGATTTTCAATGTTATATATTTGATCCGATCTCGATCGACCCCCAACAAATTTTGTCTCCGACCCCATGAAAATTTGATGAACCAGGGAAAGCTCAATTTAAAATTATTTTAATGCCAAAAATAAAAAAAAATAATATTCAAATAACGCAATATGTTTTTACCTGTGATGAAACTCAATTAACAATAATTAATTTAATTAAATATCTAATCAGTCATAGTCTACTTAAAAAAGTAATAAGACCCAATTTGCATATTAGGTGATTGAATTTAATGTTTATAATTCATATTCGGTTCGCTCCTAAAAATACAATAGAGTAATAACTTATTAATATACATGTTTTTCTCCACATCACAACAGCCACAATTTAAAAATTGACTGAAGTTAAAACTTTTTAACATAATGAGAAAATTAGTTGATTTGTGTATAATTTGTTTATTTATGTAATATTAAACAATTTTTAAAAGAAAATTTAGACATTCACCTTCTTTTAATCTTTAATTTATAAATTTAAATAGAATTTTTTTGAATCATGTTGAAAAACAACTAATTTTATCATATAATTCTAATTAATGAGATGATAATTTAGCTTGGTTTTATTATGTATTTGTGATTTATTTTATTTTTATCAATTTCTTTGTTGATGCGACCCGATTATATTTGAATCTGTCAAAAAAACAAAATAATTAATAACAAATAATTGTTCAAAAAAATTCCTGAACCCCATAAACAAATTTTCTAGGTCCGCCACTGAATATGTGTATCTTCTTCTTAATGACGTTGTCCAGGGTTTTTCTTAGATTTTTTGTTTGAATTTGTTGAATCTAGGGTGACAAAAAACTGAAAAAAAACGAACCAGAACCAAATTAACCTAATGAATAGCCGAAAAAACCAAACCAAAGAAAACCAAAACTGAATTTTTTGGTTCGGTTTTGGTTTTTCATATTTTAAAAACCGAGAAAACCGAAACTAACCAAACTAATTTCCCACATTATCGTCAATTGCGTACCTAGAATTTTTTTTCATGGTCATGAAAATCTTTATATATAATATTTTTTTCACTTTTGTTTAGATCATGTTATGTTGAATCGGCTAAAAAAGGCAATCAAACTAATGTCATATATAAAATCATTATAATAAAAATAAAATAAATTTAAAGTTGTTCTTATGTATTGAAAAATAGGTGGGTTGGTTTGAAATAGATAATGAGTGAGGCCATGATGGGTGGATGTGTGTAGTGATAAGTTTTAAGCAAAATCAGTTTGGGTTTAAAATTGTCATTTTAAATTAAGCTAAGGTGAATTATAGCTAAACAAATAAGTTTGTTCATTATAACTCATTTTATATTAAAATGTTACATATTTCAGTAAAAATACAATACTTATTTGTTTAATCTTTGTATTTATCTTATTATGAGTTAATATGAAATGATGTACTTTTACAAGTTTTAGACTTTTACCCGAGTTTAAATTCAAAGGAGTGTACGTGTATCTTAGTTTACACACATAGTTATTAGATAAGTATGTTAATTCTTTTTAAATTTTGAGCGAATTTGTAAATTCTTTAGAGTTAGATATTAGTATTGTGTCAACCAAGGGCTTCTAGCCTAATGGTTACCCCATTGACTTTTCTATGAGTGGTCTTGAGTTTGAATCCGGGCTGAAACATATTTGCTGAAGGAAGGTTTTACCCAGTTGTGCCTCCCAAGGGCGGAGATTAGAAGGGCCCGGGGGTACCCTGGCCCCCTGTTTTTTCGCTTAGAAGAAAATCCTTCAGTGTCCTTCGTTTTCTTCCTAAAAAACCTTCGGTCCCCTCTGTTTTCATTTTAAAAACCCTTTGGCCCCTCCGTTTTCTTCCTAAAAATCTTTCAGCCCCTCTGAACCTTTCTCCTTTTCCACTCTTTCAGCTGGGCCCTCCGAACTCCAAGCTCTGCACTGCCTCCTAGGGGCTCGGCATACGCCAAGAGCGTCAAATCCGAGGGGACGGTAAAATCCCGTCTTGGGTGTCATTGTACCAAAGCGTTCAAAAAAAATAGTATTGTGTCATTTATATAAGGTCATAAGTAAAATTATGTTAAAAAGGTAATTTAATTAGAATATAAATCAAGTTAAATAGCAAGTATAAAGTTAAACTTCTTACTATTTTATGAAGAGTAAAATACGATTTTTGTTTACTTGGTTTTGGCTCAATCGAAAGAACGTTTTTAGAATATATTTTTTTAGTTTAATGGTTTTAATTTGAGTTTTTTTTATGTACATTTATTCATCTCCTTCCCAAATAAATAGATACACTTGTCTAAACACCTAAAATGAATACAACGCTTCAAAATATGAAGAAATAATTATCGTTTATTCGATGAGATGACAAATAATTGTCGTTTATTCGGAACAAAATCGATCGGTATAATAAATTATGTTATAACTTATAATTATAATTTTTGTTTTTAGAACGTCGGTTGATGGAACGGCAAGACCGTTGCCTCAGAGTACAGTGACTGAATATCGAAACATCAGCCTTACACTCATGCTACAATTGCAGTGGTGCATTTTTAAGTAGCATTAGATAGGCTCCCCTTGTTGCGATTGCAGCAGAGGCTCCACTCAACCCTCCTGACGGAACAAGTTGGCTGGAGTCGAAGATCCGTCAATCAATCGTTTCAAGGAAAAACCGGACATGAAACTTTAACATTGCCGCGTAAAACCCTTTCGGCTCAAACACAAAGCCAGGTGATAGCCCGGGTCGCACATCATTGTAATATCTTACAAATTTTGACAACAATATGAATTGAATCCAAAAGTATCAACATAAAGTGTGGGCCTGCTGGCATTGCAAAAAAAATCTGACGGACTTATAATTATAAATAACCATTGTTTTATAGTAACTAGGTTCATATCCCCATACGAGACCATTAGCCACTTTTTTGCTCCTATTAAGCAAACTTGAAATATTAATTTAAAAAGCTTTTTATAAAGTTATTACACTACATAAACTGTATCAAAGGTTCAAAGATAAATTCATAAATTTAAAATACAAAACTCATATAAATTCATAAACTGTGTTAAAGGTTCAAGGTTAAATGCTTAAATTTAATAATGTGTTTATAATAATATTTTTAGATTATCAACAACTGTTTTTCTTATTTGAATGCATTTCAGTATCACAAGGAGCCAAGCAAAGCTCGGTTTTAACAATAATGTCTTGCTCTACTAGTATGATATAGGTATGAGAGGAGTGATAGGAGCCCAGATCTTGGGTTCGATTCTTGATCTCATCCGGTTTTACCGGCCTTCCACCGTCGTGCCTTTGAGCGGATGTTTGAGTTGGATTTTCCTCAAGAATTGATGGCTGGTGGGCTAGGGGCTCCGTCCGTCTGGACTAATGGTCAGCTTGATCATCCTTTAGCTATTGGGGTCGCGTATATAGTAGCAGCAGTTGATTAGTTGGTCATTAAAATAAAGATCGGTTTTGGAAAATGTAAATATAGTCATGATATGTGCTAGGATTTTTTTTTTTTTTGTAAATAGAGTTCATAATATGGATGTGTTATGTTCGGTTTTTTGGCTAAAACCGAAACCGACATTAACTGGCTTTTAGTTATTAGGACCATTCGGTTTTCGGTTTTTTTGGTTTTTGATTTTCGGTTTTTTTTTGTCCTGTTCGATTCAGTTCGGTTTTTTATTTTTTTTTTTTTTTTTTACTTTTTTGTTCTTTTTTTTCTCTCACACTCAATATTGAAAATACAAACATGTAAAACAATGATATTCATAATTAATAGATTGAATACAACTAATCAAATAAACAAAATAATGTTATCATCATGTTTCTTATATTTTTAAAAATCTAAAAGCAAATAACTAAA